>JBAIZZ010000342.1:1049412-1158555 GCA_037355905.1 Heliconius aoede | reverse complement strand
TGCCAAGTGGAATTATCAATTTAAAGTTATTAAGTATGACAGTTTGATGAATTTTGTAATTTTCAGCTATTTAGGATAATGTTTGTATAATGTATTTATAGCCTATTTATCATCCTCTCATATACAGATTATTACACGGTTTTATTATTTCAACTCAAATATGTCGAACATAGACTCTATTTATTTATATACAGATATGACTAGAATAAATCAGGTGCCTTATAAGTATCCTAGTATCGCTGTACAGTGTACATTTTATTTGACTTCGCAATTAGGTTTTTTTTACTTAGTTTTTTTAAAAATTACAGTCATAAGCTACTTTCTGTAGAGAAAATCATATTATTAGTGTAGACTAATAATATGATTTTTAACCAATAAAAGAAAATTAAACAGTCCATAAAATTACAATAAATTTATACAAACATTTTAATAATATATATTTTTAAACTTAGCGTTCAGTATCCTAAATTACTCAATTACAATATTCATTAGGTTCCCTTTTGCATTTTATCACACTATTTACCTACTTATCGTAAATGATATCATCGTTTACGCCTTGTTTTTACCATTACATCTATTTCATATAGGTATACGGTTTCTGTAATAGCCTATCTGACCCTCCACAACTCTCCTATACACATTTAATTAATTAAACATACATTAATGTTAACATTTTCGATATCATTTAAATAAATATGGCCATTCTGTCAATGTTTAAGTAGTTTCTAGCCGATAAGTAGCGCGACTATCAAGAAATGACGGTATTTTTTTTATAAGTTAATCGGGTGTCGTTCGCCTGACTTGATAACTTAACTAATGTAAAAGATAAACTCCGCGGTGTCATTTGCAAATCGCTACGGTAGAGTAGCTTGGATTTTTGAAAATTGGGGACAAATGGTTTGTTATGTTGAAAACATCACGCACAACTTGTGGGTTCGATTCCTACTCTAAAGAATAAATCACTTCTATTTCCTCGTTCTACTAACAAAACAAAGCGCGGCGTTGGTTTCCGCCACTCGACACGCAATGTTTCGGATGGTACGTGGAAACATATTGTTTTAATATTAAGTTTTCTCTGCCTATCCTACCATCCGAGGCACACCACGTGAAGCTGTTTACAAAATGAGGAACTTATAAAGCGGAATGGTTTCCATTCAGTTCAACAATATTAATCAGATACTTATCATCATCAATACAGAAAACAAAATTTTTGGTCACCAAATCGGATGCGCGTGCGCCATTTGGCCGCTGCTTTTTGTGAATGAGTCGGGGCTAGCTGTTAGAACAAATTTAACGGTACCGTCCGCTTATGCAGGTTTTTACACCTGACCAGCTCTGGCTTCTGACTGTCAGTCTGTCCCAGATGAGCTCGCAACCTTTATGTGTCGCTTGTGAAAGTTAAACGTATGCGTTTGGTTTATGTTAATGCGAGTACGAGGTACGTGTTATAGCGTGTAACTACTGGTTGAAGCGTTTTGTTTTCTTTTGTTTTATTTTTATTTTAATGAAATAGTTTAATTATGTTAAAAACCTGTTTTTTTACTGTCGTGATTTCGATAATTTTAATTTTTTCATGTATTTTATGAATTGCTGTATTTAACATATTCGAGGCAGTTGATGTTTGACTGAATGAAACGATTCTTGATTCAATTTCCACATTAATTATCGCAATAGAAAATTTATTTATGCGAAAGCTATATAATATACATACATATTTTAGTCGCCTTGATTTTATATGTGATTTTGAAGAGAGTACCCAGTGTTAAGACACTCAATTCTTTTTATACCTTAATTCGAGACATTGCATGTTAAGCGGAGGAAAGCAACGCCTTAATTTATATGGGGATCGAACCGATGACCATCATATTCGCTGTGTTTGAACGCTGTCCCACTGCGTCCCGATAGCCTATCTTTTTATTCCGAGGATCTTCAGCATAACCTCCAATTATTTCTTATTATTATAAAGATTTAAAATTGTTAAAAGTTCTTTAAATGCCGCTATGACTTTGTATATTTAACAGCTTTGACCTGCTGGTCTGAAGTAAAGGTTGCAGGTTGCAGGTCACCGTACGATTGGTTTCGTAACGAGTAACAACATAATTGCAACATTTTATTTACTTTATTATAAAACTTGTTTACACTATGTAAACGGTCACGGTATATTCACAACAAAATTTAAAGGCGATGGATGTGGGTTCGATTGTCGATCACTTGCATTTATGGAATAGCTTATATCTTCCATATTCTATGTATAATATATTTAAAAATTTGTGACGGTACTTAATTTTTGTTTTGTCAGGTTAAAGAAATGAAAATATTCCTCTGAATGCCTCAATATTGGGCAGAACTAGGAGAAACTGTAAAAAAAACAGTGAAAAATCTATAACTTCTATAATTATAAATAGCTAGCGGACTCAGGTGGCTTCGCCCGCTTGAACTATACTAATATTTATTAAATATGTTTATGAAATTATTTTCAGTTTAGGAAGCGAATTCTAAAAATTCGAAAATAAACTATGAAACACGTGTTCAATGAATTGTTTTTAGTCTGAATTTCCAATTTTATAAAAATTAGTGCCAATTTTTTGATTTTTCCATACAAAATTTCAACTCCTACAAGGATAACATTTTTCAAAATCCCCTTCTTAACAAACATCTGTCTAAACTCACATTTCTATCATCTCATAGACAATTAGAAATAAATGAATTTGAAGTAGCTACCTTATTTTTGTCCACTAATGTACAACGATCGCCATTACGGTAAATTTTATTGTCTTCGACCACATTTCCTGACCACAGTTTAGTGGTCATTCTACCATGCGTACAAAAACACTGTAGGCTTTATATACGCAGAATATTAAAATGACATAGATAATAAAATATAGGCATTTATAATTTAACATATTATTTCACATGTATTTATTAGTGTTTGTTTCATTTCAGGTATGTCATTCAATTTCAACGGTGAACAGCGTGTGAAATTTCGTATGTATCTATCAACTATAATATATATACGAGTATTTATATGCCGTAGTTGTGGGTTTATGCCCACCCTCATCCTCGCTCTGGTACCTTCACCGTCACTCTACACGCCGTGGCTCAAGAATTGAGCGGAAAATCGGGAACGGAAGCTGAAAAACATAAAAATATTCTTCTTCTTCTTCTTATAGTGCCTCTCCAACTAGTGAAGGTTGGCAATCAACTTCCCTGTCCCTGGCCAGATTAAGTATATCTGCGGCCAGCAGTATATCTATCATATAATTAAGAAGATTTACCTATCCTAGGTCCAGAACTAATTAAGAGTTTATAATACAAAAAAGCGTCACCGCAGCTAAAAACAGATTCATCAAATCAATTAACTGTAGAATTCCTTGATAAATATTTTTAACTCAGAAAATTTTCAGCTTTATAATGTTAGAACCTAACTAAGTATGAAAGTATAAAATAAACATTATTTTACCCAACTTAGTTTTGAACGCACGGCCATCGTAACATCAAATAACTGCAATATCTTAATATTTTCAACATTTTATTACAAAAACGTACCGCCTTAAATGTCCTCTTTTTCCACAAGCTACATGTTTATATCGTCAATCGATCGTCCACAAAATTAGCGATCGTAAACGGATAATGATTGTCTTCAGCAATAAATTTGAAACGCTTAATTCGATAATGTTTATCGATGCTCTGCAATTTCTGGAATCTTTTGATCGGAAGATGTTTTTATGTGGGTACGTCTCTACAGTATGAGGATACGAAAAATTCTTGACCTTTTTCTTGTGTAAACATGTGTTAACTGTCATTTCTTTCCTTTTTTTTCACAATATATCCCGCACATAGCTGAGTAGGCAATCTGGGAACCTTGTGTTAATACACTCCGTTTTCATTGAGACACGTTCTCCACACTCTGATTCAGTTAAGTGGCGGAATTCTGTGCTGCACTTTGCCTCGTTACCAGAGCGATGAAAATGAAAATATTATATATTTAATTTCGACCGGGAATTGAACCTACAGCCTGTCGCGTCTTTACGCTTGTGCCCCTACGCCACCACTTGCCTCATGACAAAATATATATATTTCGTGTAACTTATGTTTGTGTGGTATGTGATGTATAGCGCGGAGCTACATCGATAACAATATGGATCAATAATCATAAAACAAATAATAAGTAAGGTGGATAAATGTAATAGTTTCATGCTTCAAAGCGAGTCGGCAGGCGCGAGTGTAAATCGAATAAATCATTCGTACCGGTTGACGGCAGAAAATCGATTTGGACGTGATCGATCGAACGTGTTTTTATGATACGATTTATTGTATTTTTTTGTTTTATTTCTTGTTTT
This sequence comes from Heliconius aoede, assembly GCA_037355905.1. Classification (NCBI taxonomy): domain Eukaryota; kingdom Metazoa; phylum Arthropoda; class Insecta; order Lepidoptera; family Nymphalidae; genus Heliconius; species Heliconius aoede. Next base: position 1,154,215 of record JBAIZZ010000342.1, on the reverse strand, counting down.
TGTTTTTTGTTATTGTTTGAAATATATAATTTTTTATATATGAAGGTGTGTTGGAAGTTCCGGATGCTAGGCGATTCATCTTAGGATAGGTTAAGAGCGGCAATACGTTATTTAAGTCATGAAGTTATTCTATTATACTATACTACTATATTTTTCTAAAATATAAGATCTAGGCACATGTATTTGTATATTTACGTGGTGATGTTAAATTCCCGGAAGAGACGCCCTTACCATACAACCATCGGGGGCCAACGACCCCCTCTCAAGCAGCCACGTGCTCTCTGGCAATTTTTTTAGGATGAATTACTTTTGCTTCTGCTTCCGGTGTCGCTGCAAAAGCTGATTAAGTACCCACTTAAAAAAAGGTCCGCAGTTAGATTTATGCTACATAGAAAAAAAAATTAAAATACAAACTAACAACTAAATCGAGATTAAGAAAAATATTTTTTACTAATGTTGTTTTTAACATTTTTTTTAAACCGTTCCTAAACTATCGTAGTCGATTTTTAAACACACAAGTCACGAATCGACTTTTTAATTCACAGTACAGTACTAACCATTTCATAGCTCTAATAAATTTTCACAGCAAGTGGCGCTCCACAAGTTATTGGGTGATAACAAACGGAAAACGTAAAACGAAAAAAATAAAAAGAAATGTAAAACGTGCGTGTTGCACTACCGTTACGTTGCTAGGGAACATCTAATTTATATCTAATGTAACGTTAGTGTGATAGGAAAAAAATAATTAAAATATTTCGATATAATTTAATCGATTTTCGGCTGTCATTTGGGCGGGTAATTAAAGTCGTGGTCAGCTTTGGAAATTAATTTGGTTGAGTAATGTGTACCTATTTATAGTGATGTGAATGACTTTTGGTACCATGATAGCTTTACGCTGTATCCCGCACATAGCAAGATAGGGAGAGGGATCCTATTGTTAAAACATCTAAATAAAATTGTAGGGACATCGATCTACAATAAAAGATTTAAAGGCTTTACATCACGTTAGTCGTTTCAATGTACAAGGGGTATCCTACGGCCACAGTTACCTCGGTGTCTTATGCGGACGAAGACGCAAAAAATGGCTAGTCATATATAAATATCCAAACGCATATCTTGGTCGCGTGGGTTGAACGTTCACATTCATCTATTCTAAAGATTATATCAAAATTTGACGCTTCGTATCTAATTGACGTCGATGGTTAACAAGTTTTATATGGTTTTTTGATTTTGATGTCACCTAAATACTTCAATGATGGACAGTCGCGGATTCCATATTTGGTCATAAAATATTTGGAATTTTGGAAAGAAAGCTTTTTCTACAATAAAACTGTAATTGAGTACATTCTTATAGATTTATTTTTTTTGGACGACTGATAATTTGTTTGGAATTTATCGCGTTAAATTGCTATCGTTATCCCGGGTTTGATAGCTATTTTAGCCATTTTTGTTTCTTTCTTATATAAATTAGAGGTCTTTTTAAGTTTAACGCTCTTTATAGAGAACGACGATCAAAATGCTGTGGTGTTTATCGTCTTTAGTAATTAATATAAACAATATTTTTTAAACTTTAGCCATATTATGCCTTTATCGCTTTATGCTTTATGCTTTATGAGCTTATAATATGGCATTAATTATATATAAACTGATTTCACTTTAATTCTTAACACTAGTCTCTTCTGGCTACTCCGCCTGCATGTTGGATACGGTGAGCTGAAAAATTTTTTTATTAATGTACTGAAGTCTGGATTTCGCTGTTCTAACAGAAAGTGTTTGCGTGGAACACGATATCACCGAGTACTAGACCGTGGCGCTCGTGTTGCTGAGCATCTGGTGACAGTGATAGGCTGAAGCGATTATTATTATAATATATATGTATTTTTTAGAAACTGAGAAAACTCAATATTTTTCAATGTCCACTTTCAATCTGAATTCCTATTGCCGGAGCTCAACGCCGTTTTCTCTAGGGAAATACCAGAACAAGGAATAGAACTTATGACCCATGATTTACAGCTACCTTTGCATTCCTATGCTACCTTTTTGCATTTCAATGTTCTTAATTCTAAAATACTAAGAGATATATTTTCTTTATAAACATTCCTGTATCTATTAAGAAGGGTCTGAATTTAGTGTAAGTATAGACACCTATTGAAAATGTAACATATTTGTTATCCATTTTTCCGAAAGGTGTGATTGTACAAAGTCTGGCTGTGGGTTCGATTCCCACTCGAAAGTATAATTTGAATATTTTCATTTTTGGTAGCGCCGTAGGTATTGAGTCCCGCCACTCGACACGCAATTTCTCGTAAATTCGGAAAGTTCTATTTCTTTATAAATACGATTATTTATAAAAATAGAATAAATTGTATTCGTAATACATAAACAAATACAAAACGTGCGTCATGTCAGTTGACACCAGGTGTCACTTTGCACCACTCTCGTAGCATTCAGAGTGTGAAGTGGAGAGCTGCTACTAAAAACGCACGCGCCGGAACAATTGTCGCTCTAGCTTGGACTTGCTTCATACGAATTGTGTTATTTTTTAATTGTAAATGTATGAAAAGCAAAACAAAATTACGTATTTTATGATTGACAGTTTTTTAAAAAAATGTGTGGAAGTTTTATTACTAAATTTCGAGAAGTCGTAATCGAATCCACAACCGTTTAACACTATACTTACTCTGTCCAAGAAATTATTAACAACCAATATTCAATATTTCTTACATAAAAAACGTACGGCTCTCGTTGTTTATTGATTTAATATATTCAAGTTTGTATAATTTTTAACGTGGTCGTAACTAACTTGCCGTTCCACTCTTCAGCTCCATTAGCGGCTGACATTTATGCGTTTGATTTGTTTACAGTTCTCCTAACCTTGCCAGGGCTTTGTAATAATTTAAAATCGATATTTTGTATCGATATCTATGATCTTCTACATACAAACCTACATACATACATGTATATAAAACTAAGGCGATTGATATATTCCGAAATGAATGCACGATTACACTACTACTATACTAATTATGTAAAAATGATCCTTAACTCATGTAAATTTGAATGTACTTTTGCGCCCTTATAGCCCATACTTTTGTCTTTATCTACGGCATTCCAAACAAAATTAATTGCCATCAATATTTATAAAGACAACCTTGTTGCATGACATTCGTATTTTATATTGTGAATAATCGTTATATTGTATAGAATGAATGAGTGTAGGCCTAGAGACTGCGGAATTTTGTTATTAAAAATACCAGGTGTTTGGTGGACTAGAGGAGAACGGAGTGTCTTATCATTAGGTTCTCTCTGCCTACCCTGCTGTGTGCGGGATAAGCGTGAAGCTAATTATTTTTCAGCTCTAATTGTGAATTAGGCTGATTAATTTTCAGGTACTCGATTTTAAATATTTAAAGTTGCTCATAAGAACATATGGATTAGTGGTCACTGGTCAGAGCAGGTTCAAATATCCATAATCAAAATAAAAAAATATAATTTTAATACGTCACAAAGTTCTCAAAGTCTACCAAATATACCTTCAAGATAAGAAAAGATTGACATTACTTGAGACATCCTGAAATTTAGCTTTACCTAAAAGTCTTAAAATACGGTGATTATGAATTTTTATTGTATAAATAATACATCCTACTACTATTTTTAAAGTTTGTGTGGTCGGATATTTGTTCCACTTTCACACACAAACTACTGAGCAGATTTTGATGAAAAGTTATAACAATAAAATAGCTTGTACATGAGAGTAACACGTCGGCCGTGTGGTCCCGGCTTAGAATAGGATCACCCTGGTACTGTCGGTGTCGCATTCTGTTTCGCATTAGGTAATGCCGGGCCCCGGTGCCCTTCATCTCCACCTTAAAGGCTGGCAACGCACCTGTAGCTCCTCTGGTGTTGCATGGGGTCGTGGGCGGCGGTAATCACTTACCATCAGGTGACCCGAACGCTCGTTTGCCTTGTCCTCTCCCATAAAAAAAAAAGGCTACAATTTATAGGAACTATTAATATTATTTCACTTTAATTTAACAATTAGTATAAGTGAACGAAGGCGCGTGTGGGTCGCAAGTAGCACCATAAATTAAGCTTATAATTGGAAGTTGTAAATCACCAATGTATTTGAAATTCCGGCCGTTTTATAATAATTAATACGTGATATAATCTGATCACTACAACGTTTGTTCAAAATTCTGATCATAAAAAAAAATCGTTTCCATTCCTATGAGAAAACTCAATGTATTGGATCTTGCCGTCCAATATCCTTAACCATCCTAGTCCTAGGAATATATAAGGAGAACTAAGGAACCTAAAGAGTCATTTCAACCTTTAAAAAGCGAAGCATTAAATTAATCTATAAAAGCAAATGGCGCGTCCAGGCCCTTCTAAAATGATCACATTAAATATAATCGGCATTAATTAAGAACGTGCGTTCGCGCATCCTGAAATATAGTCATCGTTTCAAATTGGAACTAATTGGGGATAACTTCAGTTATTTATGTAGACATAAATAATATTATTAACGTCGTCGTGATGATTAGGAAGAGGTTGGGGGGTCGAATCCCATTGTTTTTTTTTCTTGTAGCTTTACACTGTATCCAGAACGTGGCTGCTACTTTCCCCCGAATTCTGGAGGCCATTTTACCATCCATCGCATATTTTCCATTTTTGTTAGTGCTAGTAAATAAAATATTATATTACGGTAGGAAAATTCTTTTCTATTGTACTGCATATTGTATAAAATTTAAATTCGATAAATATTTTTTCTTAAAAATATTGATAATACGATTATATTCAATAAATATTTTAAAAAACACTTTGAAAATATAATAAAACAGTGACCTAATTTCCCTTCTAAACAAGCAAAGTAACAGACAATAGTTTACATTGTAATTACATTGTAAATTTATAATTACATACAAAATTGAATGTAAGTTGAGTTCCCATAGAGCCGCTACGCAACTAAAGTTATCTAACACTTCCGAAGCTTGCACATTATAAATAACTGTTTGCCAACTTTTTTTTGTCCCATCCTATTATTATGGGAAATCCGGTTAAACGAACGACTTCCTGGGCCTGATGCAACGCCCGTGATTAGATAACGATCGCTTTTTGTTATAATAATATAATGACATAGTTATTATTTAGATGACGGGAGGTATAAGGAAGTTGTAGTTTCTGTGAGAGAAAATTGGAATTGTTGATGTGATTAATAATTTATGTGCTAATTAGTTGTTTTCCCGTATAGCAGGGTAGGCAGCAAAAACCAAATGTTACTACGGTTCAGATGTTCTCCACTTTCCGTTCCGTTTAATGTAAATAATATAAACACAATAATTCCCTTCCGTTAGAGGCTGATATTGTACCACGATAGCTTCTCTTCTTAATCGCAGCAGTTTAGCATTTGATTGTAAACGTATCGGTTGTGGGTTCGATTTCTACGAATTTTTTTAATTTACTAATACTGGGTAAATTCTTCGCTCTAATAATAATATGAAACATCGTATTCTGCCTCTCAGCTCGTCAACCAAATTGGAAATTGGGTCTCGGAATTTGTGAACCAAATTGGGGAACGAAGTGTCTGAACTTTAGAACTCCATCTGCCTTCTCTGCTGTATGCAGGATACATCGTGAAGCTTCTTCGAAGCAGATTCTTAAATTAACCACATACTTTTACGTATCTTCTTGAAATTCCAAGACATATTAGATAAGTTATGAATCATGAATAATGATATTTTCATCATGATAAAGCATTTTCTCCTCCTCTCATATCCCGCTAACGCGTCCCATATCATTTATAACGCTGGGTCCCCGTTAACCTGACCTGAAGTCGCAATTAGCGCTGCTCATGCGCAGTCATGTCGATAGGCAACCACTGCTTTGGAACGAACGTGACAGGTCATAGGTTCGACCTGTTGACAAGATGGAAGAGGTCCTTGTTAAATAGACTTGTGTATATCAAACTATGGTAAAAGTGTTACATTTTGGTGATTTCATGATCCCAGTTAAAAGAATATTTTTTAATCATTGTTTTTTTATCAATCATGAATAATTATAATATCTTCCTACATTTTAGAATTCTCTTTGATTTGTAATTTATTTTTTGCAAAAAGTGGAGAACGAAGAGAGAATAAAAGTGAGGAAATAATTGTAACATTACTGTTTATTTTAACCGACTTCAAAACAAAGATATTGGTGGAATTGGCTAATTCTTAAACATAATGATCTATTTATGTCGGCTTTAAAACACACTTTGTCCACAAATCTCTCTAAAATTATAAGCCATACTCATATTATAGCTTTATAAGTTCCAAACTAGTTCAAGTTTCATCACAATCGGCTTAGTTATAGTATATATAATTGGTTTTTGAGCTATAGGTATCCATCCACGCTTTCCATAGGAGGCACGTATAGTGGTGAAATTTTTGGATTAACACAGGTAGAAGATATTGTTTTAATTTTTTAAATAACTTTTTGATAGCTAGCTTTAGATATTACAGTCAAGCTCAAAGGTAAGATACGATTACTTTTATATAATTTAAAAGATCGATTTACACAACGTCGCATCTAGTAAATGTTATAATATATCAATTTGCCAACGCTTGTATTGGTCGATTGCTGTTTTGCACATCCAACCTAGGCCTTTCATGACTGGCAAGTTCATTGTGTTCGGCATCGCCTTTCAAGTTGTGAGTGGCATTGGGATAAGTACAAATTAATGGTGTTCTCGGCGGATCTTTATCCAGATTTGCAAGTTAATCGATAGTGTAATCGATTTGTAAATATTTATATCGATTTTTTTTGTGTCAGGATCGATTGCACAGATTACATATGATAATTTTTGTTTTTTTTTTCTTTGCTTTTTCGTAAAATTGGCCAGTACCATAAATTGTACTAACTCATTATATACCCAATCCAACTGACTAAAGACAATGATTGCTCTACTTAGCGTTTCCATGGTCGACTTTACGTGGAATCGGTACATTTGTCTTATTTCGAAACATATTGTCGTTCGCAGATTGCGCAATAACGAATCCGTTGTAAAACTAGTGCGTTTCACATATTTTATTGATCTACCTTTGAGTGTATTTTGATGACTTCTAATAAAGTGGCACAACATATGTATAGGTGTAATGACTTCATATAAATTGTACTGAATCCTACGTAAAGTTCTTTTTGCTTCTAATACTTATTAAGTATGAATTATGAAGGCTTATAGACTGATGTTGATGCAAAGCGCGGCGTTGAGTTCCGCCAATCAACACACGATGCTTCCATAAGTCGGCGGAAAGTGGGGAACGGAGTGTCTTAACATCAAGTTCCCTCTGCCGTAGGGAACCTAACGTTGAGACACTCTGATCCTCACTTTCAGCTACATTTTAACCACATTGCACGTTCAGTGGCTGAACCCAACGCCTCGCTTTGTCCATCATAGTACAACGCCACGTTTTGTCTTCTTCCGAAGCCACTAAAAATTATTCATTCCCCAAAAGGAGAATCGAACCTATAATCATCGTGTTTACTGTAAGACACTGCCGCTGCGCCGCAGCTGCCTGTTTATGCTACTTAATTCATACATATATGCACATATTTCATGGAGCTATGCATAATTGGTTCTACGCCATTTTTTGTGTCTAAAACAAAAACAGTAATAACCATTCCTGTCATGTTTTCTAGTACTGCGGTGAAAATAGCGGGACTTTGTGACGTAATGGTGGCACGTCGCATCGCACGCGCTATCCGCGGATTGTTGTTTTATATAGCGCACGCTGTATCCCGCATATAGCAGGATGGGCTGAGAGAACCTAGTGTTAAGACACTCTAGTGTCCATCCCATGGAGAATATATTCAATATTTCAGCTCACATAATGTACGTCTTATTTGGGGAAGTAATTATTGCGATCTTAATTCCAAATATTTTTTATACTAATTGACTTTTACAAACACTTTGTATTCGTGGAATGTGCATCTCATGTCATCACCGGTTCGAACTTCACTTTAAAATCCGCCCAAGCTACTCTACCGTTGATTAAAATTAATAAGAAATAACACAATTTCGGTTAATTTCTTGCTCAGTTATTTTTTTTTTAAATAATAAATAAAAAACAAAAATGTACTAAATAATGTTTTCCCCAATAAATATAAGTTAATGCCATTTTTAGATTGAAGTAAGATAAGTATGGAGTGTACGGTACTTTAGGCACTGATAGCATCCGACTCCCGCGCCCACGTAGCAGCACGTGACCACCTGTTCGCTACTTAGAAATGGTTGAAATTTATAAAATATTATATCTTTTAAAGAACGTGCGACTGTAAACGCGCCGGCTTTGGGTTCGATTCCAACTCGGGGGAATGAAATATTTCATATTTTTAATTAAATTCAGTCTAGTAGAAAAAGCGCGGCGTTGACTTCCGCCTATTTTTTCTTTTTGTTTTTTAAATCTATACATTATTTTTAGTTCAATTACCTAAAAGAAGAATTTAAAAACTAAGGTGTAATATACATATCTATATTTATTAGTTTTAGGGCAGAACATATAAAAACAAGCTGCATAAAAAATACTTACATAATTACTTAATTCTTAAAATAACTTTATTTTACATTTAAATTTTGAACTTACATTTTTTTCTGCAATTACAAAGGAATCTTTTCACGAACATGCTTGAACAACTTCTTGAATTTTTATTTAAATTTAATTGAGCAAAGATCACATCGGCAAATTCATGAAAGTTTGGTCTAGTTAGAATATAGCTTCTGAATATATTTTTTCTTAGCTTCTCGTTGTTCCCCCACATAGCAGGGTAGACCGAGGGAACCTGGACATGACACTGTTTCAATTAGATTTCAGAAACTTACGTTTCCCACTCTCCGCCGAATTTTGGAGACATTGCGTGTTGAGTGGCGAAGTGAAGAACTCGACACCGGAAAGAAAAAATTAAAATGTGCTCATGCGCAACGACTAGTCCCATAAAATCTAGCATTTTATTAGGTTAAATATGTATAGATATACATATGTATGTTGATATTTACCAACAAGTTAATATCGATATTATAAAATCACATCGATCAATCATTCGGACGTTGTTATATAACGTAGAAAGTAAAAGTAAAATATCTTTGCTAGTGTAGATATGTATACGAAAAAATAACTTAAGAAACCGACACGAACAACAAATTTATGGGCAGCTAAAAGTTATGGATAATGTTAATAGTAATTAATTATATTTGGATGATATTTCAAGGCCTGTCCTAATATAGAATAAAAGCTAACCTGGAACCTAGGCTTAATCTTGCTAAAGCTTAAGTAATTCAACGATGCGCGATAGTTGCGGGTTCGATCACCATTGGAAGGAGTGCCTTCAATATTTTTCTTCTCTAGTCTTGTAAAACAAAAAACAAACAACCTTACTTCGTCATGAAATAGTGGAATTTCATGACGAAGTAAGCAGAGAGATGTCTGAAAGTTGGAGTGTTCTTCTAAGTGACGCTTCAAGGAAACTGCAGTGACTTGTCACCACCTTCTTTTTAGGTCTTTTATTTACTTTTAAAATGTAATACTATTATGTATTACTGTTTCTTATCCTCATTTATTCCAATTTATCGTCTAATTAAATCTTACGATCGAAATAGGTCAACCTTGGCAAGATTTACAGGAAAGTCTTGCAAGCGAAACTCATTCACATTAAGTATGTTATAAGACACATTTCCCTTTAAGTGGAAAGGTCAACTAATGAATGGAAAGCGGACGAATGTAACGTGGAACGCTTAAGGATAATTTTTGTCTTAATTGGCCCACAATAATGGTAGCGATGCCACGCCCGCCGCTCCCGGGGATTTAAATTGGTGTACCGTGAGCCCACGAGGAGCCAACAGGAAGTTATTATTGTAATTGTATTCATTTCAAGTTAAAAATATACTAGCACGCAATGCCTCCAATTCGACCGAAAGTGGGAAACGGAATGTCTAAGCGTGAAGCTAAATTTTATTAATGTAGAAACAAGGGCCCAACTGTCTGTCGGGGTGTAGCAGCGCAACGACTAATTACAATTGTGACGGTTTAAGTTCGATTCCCACTCGGGGTAATGACATATTTGCTGTAGTTATAACAAGAAGATCGTGCCTGGATGGATGGTTCGATTTCCAGATATTGTAGAATTATAATGACTTACTTTCATTAAAGAAGTCATTAAAATTTGACAAAGACTGTAGTTGACTTGAATACATTCTGGACGTATTGCTTATACTATAAGCGAAATTAACGGAAATCAATGTTGCAATCGAGAATTGAAATTATACAGTTGAGTCGGTTTAAAAACTCTATAGGTCAGTGAACAGGTCTGGGTGGCATTTAAAATGCGACACCGAATTACATTATATATGATACGCGTGTCAAAAGCACACGATAAAGCGGCTGGCTGTAAACGAGTTGGTTGTGGGTTCGATTTCTTGCGGGGACGAATTATTTTCATTTTCTCGCTCGGGTAACGAGATAAAGTGCAGTGTTGAATCCCGCCGTAACGTTTCGGATATTGGACGGACAGCGGAGAACTGAGTGTCTGTCAACAGTACTTACATATGTCAGGGTAGGCTGAAACTCTAGGTTCCTCTCTGCCTAACAGCAGCCTAGGCGAAGGGTGCAGGTAATCTGAATATCCATATTATTTTAATTCATTCATTCATTCATACATACTTCATTCATTTATTCAACTTCACGCTGTATCCCACACACAGCAGGGTAGGCAGAGGGAACCGCGGTGTTAAGACTTCGTTCTCCATTTTCTGCCGAATTCTGGAGGCATTGCGTGTTGAGTGGACGAACTCAGCGCTTTGCCTCGACACCAGAGCGAAGACGAGGGAAATATAAACGTAAATAAATATTTCACTTCCTCGAATGGGAATCGAATCCACAACCGTCGTATTACAGTCACAACGGCCACGACGGCCACCCACTGCGCCACGACGGCCCGATTATTTTCCTATAACTTGTTAAGATGCTTGAAAAAATATATTATATATAATTATAATTAATACATTTCCAAATGTCAAATAAGTTGTCTTACTACTTTTATTACTTATCTGTTACTAACATTTTTTTTATTATCTATTGACTGCTAGATTTCATTCATTCATTCATCTTTTCGTCGTTAAAAATGTGACAATTAGACGTTCATTAATTAGTGATTAAGCTTGTCATACTAATTAATTCAAAGTAAAAAATTGATAAGATCGTGTGTATTTTGTATTACATAATGACGATGAGAGGCTTTAATACGATTGTTTTGTTTGCATTATTATTATTATATAATTGACTTTTAAGTTTTTTTTACTCAAACTTCCCAGTAGCTTATACAGTACCTTAAACATTAGTGTAGACATACATTATGAAGTAATCAACGATTTGTCGCTCACACAGCGGCGAGCGCGCTTGCGAAGCGTTTTGGCCCGAGATGGGGTTTTTAGATTAGATCCCGCGATCTAAATGTTTTACGACTGGTCTCTCTGTCGCAATAATGTAATACGAGTGGGTAATGAATGTATTGCGCTTCTAATGAAACAGTTGTTAGGCCACGCTCACACTGTAGGTACGTGGTGGTGGGTAGTTTTTTTATTTAATGATAATGATTTTTAAATTTTGCCCATAAATGGGACGAGTCGTGGTGTAGGAGTACAGGTATGTGACTGTAAACGAGACTGCTTGTGGGTTCGATCCACACCCGAGGAAATGAAATATGCAAATATTAATAGTAAAAAAAGGAAATGTAATTTTGATTCTTGCTATTAATATTTGTAATTCTATGAATTGTCCATATAAAATCATTTGGATTTTATATTTTGTTTGTTAGCGCGCGAGTTAAGCTTAATATTGCTTAACTGAAACAATATCTGCTTAGTTGATGAATCGCCACTTGTACGGTGTTCAATTACCTTCCAGATACGGTAATAACAAGAAAATATTGTGACAGATTCCCATTGATGACTAAAATGGCAATATATTATTATATTTATATATTAATCTATATAGCTTCACGCTGTATCCCGCACGCAGCAGGGTAGGCAGAGGAACCTCGTAAGACATATTGTATATGTATAAATATATATTTGTGTGTGCATGTGTGTGTATATATATATATATATATATATATATATATACTATACAAAGTGGCACATCGTATAGTTCAAACGGGCGAAGCCGCCCATTTCAGCTAGTAATAAACAAAATAAGTTCACATTGTAGGCAGAGGGAATCTAGTGTTAGGATACTGAGTTCCCCAGTCCAATAATATATTATAATAATATACTGATTAGTATATAAAACCACATTCATTTAAGTGTCTCTATAGCAGAAAGTAAAACTTAAGGAGTAAGCGCATGTATGAGAACTTCGACGTAGCCGTATGGCTTAGTTGCCTACGGCGCTTGGGCGTGAATATGTAGCAGGTTCCCCCGAATGGGTATCGAATCTACAACCGAGCCACGACGGCTTCTTATATATAAAATTTTGATAAATTTATATTTATGTAACAAGTTTGATTACGCGAACACCTGTAGAAATAACATAAATATTTTGGCTTGTAAATCACACGTTTTCTATAATTTATGTATTAAATAATTTCATTTCTGGTTTTTTTTTATTATATAATTATACATTGGACTAAATTATAGTTGAATATGTTAAACTTATCTAAGAAATATTTCTTCACCTTTAAATTGGTTATACACGACGAGTACGTATATATTATATACTAATCGAATTATCGAATGAACGACCGCCGTTTCGTTTTTTTTGTCATATAAAAAAAGTACCGCATTTTAGGATAGGTGATAGAGGTGCGTGGGGAACCGTATGTTGAAACAGTGCGTTCCCCACGCACCGCCCAATTTTGTTGAGTGGCCATAGAAGTGAGAAAATAAAAATAATTTAAATATAACCACAAATCCGGGTCGAACCCACAACAGTCGCATTTACAGTCAGATTGAATATTATTGACATATCCATCTCGTATAATATACGTTAATTTCATACATTTTTTGTATCTTTTTTTTAAATATTTGTAATGAACTAACGTAAAAAAAAAATATATTTAAAGAAAATTACACAATACTGCTTAAATCAATACCAATCTGTTTCTGGAAACGCGCGAAAGTAAGATGTATGTACTTAAAGCTCGTGTGAAACAAATAATGTGCTTTCTCATATTTGAGCTTAACCTAATTTAGCTTAAAATTGAGCTCAAAAGACACGTTTTTTATTTTTTTTCTTTATTTTTTTTACAGGTAAATCATTTGGCGTGAGGCGTTTCCTTCAATATAAACACACGCGCCCCACATCAGGTGGAATGATCGGTTGCCACCTCGCAAGTATTTGTTTTTTAAGTCGTAAATTTTATAAATGACTGCGGATTATGGGGTTTTTGCAAAGGAAAGTGTGACTTTAGTCATAAAGTATATAATGAGTTGTAAAATAACGGTTGTGGTGTCAAGAGCGAAGGTTGTTAGTTCGATTTCGTTTGTGGCAATTAGCTGGAAATGTAAAATGTTGCTTAAATTATAAATATTAAATAGAAAATGGAAAATAAATATTAGCAGCTCGCAACTGTATCCGCCGTTTCCCAATATTGCTCTCTTGCATTAACTTTGAAAATCAGATAGTTTCGTCTGTCAGTTACTCGGTACCGTAAAAGTTTCATATATATACAGGCATAATTATTTGTTATTTAAATATTTATTTTTAATCCGAAATTTAAATTTAAAAAAATTATATTATATTTCCCAAAGAAATTAATAGAACTGTTGTTTTCAGAAGTTTTGCAAGCGTTGTTTTCATTTCATTTGGAATTCGGCCAATCACCCGCTCTCAAGCAAAAACTTTAACACGTAATTACATAATATAGCATTTTCCCCACAACCGCCGGTTGCGCAACCGTCTCGGTTCTCGTCAGTATAATTTTTAATTACATAAAAGATGGTTTTTCTTCTACATTACTTAAATAGTTGTCGTGCTTTACTAAACACTGTACGATCCTGTTAATTACTGTTTACCTAGAGCAAACTAGTTCGTATTATATACTCATTTAAGCTTATAATTCCTTAGAGATATTTTAACAAGTAATTATGGTTGTTTCAAGTATAGCTCAAGTGGTGGATGCGTATACGCAAGCTTCTTAGAACCTTAGGGCGCACCTTAAATGCTTCGTTGCAGCTATAAATGTTGCAATCTTTTTGTAACGTCACATTCTTCGTGAATGCACCATTTGGCTGAGTTAGTAATGTTCTTTGAAATACACGGTTTGGTTTTTAAATGAAATAAACATGAAAAAGTATAAAAAAATATATAATATGAGGGCGTCAATATATATTATTAAGATATGTTACGTAGCTTTCAAATTGAATACTGGTTTAACCATTTATATAATAAGTATTTCTGCGTATTTTATACAATTCGATATATTTTGAAATAATTTTCCTGTAATTTTAAATGGTTTTCGATTCGCATGTATTGAAGAGCCATCTTAAAACAGCTTCCAAGAATGTTAAATCCGGTACAAATGACGAATATTTCGACAAAAATGAGCTTTATCGGTGAATGATTCATTAAATTCTCAATAAGCGACAAACAAATGTTGTGCATAGTAAAACAGAAGCCGTGACATTGGATACATACTAAAAAATTGTATGGTTTAGTGTCCAGACGTCTGCGGTTAGCTGGCGCTTACTTCATATTTATCCAAATATTAATATTAATTTATGTAAAACCACATTGTAGTGTCAATAGATAGTGACACGTCACTGTTTTTTTATATCGGAGGTATAAATAAATATAATAATTTCACCAAAGCCCTACTGGCACCACTGTACTGCCACACTTTATACAATCTGACAACATTTGCAAATTGGCCTTAAAATATTCCTATACCTTGGAATTCGAACCAAAATGCGAAAAACAAAATCATGTTCAAAATTATATTATTATAATTAATTAACACTTAAATTACTAATTTATTCTTAACCAGCCATAAAAGTAGCAAGGATAAAAGCTAATAACATTATCTACACAAATATAAGTAGGTTTATATAGAGAAACGCCGTTATAAGCTAACTCTTTACGGCGCGGAAACTACAGCGTGTACTTAAGTGGGCCAAGCATTCCAACATGTGATTTAGTCATAGTCGAATAGCTGTGGACATGTAAAAATTGAGGCCTATTTCTTCTATATTAAAAAAATAAATAAATAAGTTTCACGCTGTATCCCGCACACAGCAGCGTAGGCAGCGGGAAAATACAGTGTTAAGGTATTCTATTCCTTACATTAAGTCGAATTTCGAAAGCATTGGGTGTTAAGTGACGGAGCTTTATGCCTCGTTTTGACTTGGATAGAAATATACATTCATGTAAATATAAAATTTTATCGAGTGTGAATCAAACCCACAACCAGTCGCATTTACAGTCACACTGTGATACTGCACCACAACTGGCCTCATTCTGCTATTCTATTTTAAAATTCGTAACGGCTACCTTCGTTGTGCTATCGTCACGTAGCACCCATTCATATCTTTGGACTTCGGGACGTAACTAGAATTATGAGTTTTCGAACACCGTACCACCTACCTACTGTGTGTAGTTTCTTTTGTGTTTGCGTTTGTCGTCATGGAAATTCTCTTGACCTAAAGAAAGTTATATTTTGAAATATTGCTCTTGAAGTAGTAGGAAAAAAAAACACATTTTAAGTAAAATGTGTTTCACTTAAAATGTATTCTTATATTCGGAGACATTTTCTAAATCCTCCGTACAAATATACTTCACTTCAGCTTCACGCTGTACTCCGCACACAGCAGGGTAGGTACAGGGAACCTCGGTGTTAAGACACTCCGTTCCCCTCTTTCTGCCGAATTCTGGAGGTATTGCGTGTTGAGTGGCAGAAATCAACGCCGCGCTTTGCCTCGACACCGGAGCGAAGAAAATGAAAATATAAACGTAAATAAATATTTCTTTCTTAAACAAGTGTATGTCACTTTTAAAAAAAATCATTTTGGACATGACATTAGTTCTGAGTTTTTTTGTCAGTGTACGAGATTCATTCTACTCCATGTTACTCATCCTCGTTGGCGAGTCCATAAGCTCTAATGTCCTGCATCACAACATCCAGCTATCGCTGTTCTTATCTTTTGTTCATAAGTAATGATTACCTAGACGATTCAACAAAATTATTAAAACCGGATTTGAACTCCATATCATAATAAATATGACATAGTTCAACGTATTATATATTATTAAACGCGTATAAAATGTTTATTTTAGTAAATGTAGTTAGAGACTGCACGGGTTTACGATTCATAAATTATACTTAATAATGACGAACAGGCCAGATAAGTGTGTAACGAGTTTGACCTCGTGCATCTTGGAGACATTCTTTTTTACATATTAATATATATGACTGTGTATGTGAAATGTGTATGTTGTTTTTACCTGCTCCATCCCTTTCAGTGTTGAGAAGCAGAATTGTGCCTCGTGAGACTGAACCCATACTCGTTGTACTTAGAGTCGAACGGCCTCAAAAACTCAAATATTGTATATAAATTATATATATTTTTTGGTAAGTATTAACTAGAACAATATTAATAATTATTATTATTAATATATGTATGCCTTTGCAACTCTATTTGGCCTTCAGTGATAATTGAATATAAACTGTCATTAATATCGAAAACTTAGTAAATATAGTATGTATGTATGTTCTCTTTATATTAGGCCGACCTTCAATTAATTGATTGAAACATCTTAAAACTTGGCAATCATACGTGGACTAGGTGACAATACAATAATGTGGCATGACCAAGCTGGTCTGACGATGGACTTGAGTTGTAGAATTCTTAAGAGGTTACTTATAAACCCCTTTAGGCTA
Source organism: Heliconius aoede (assembly GCA_037355905.1). Classification (NCBI taxonomy): domain Eukaryota; kingdom Metazoa; phylum Arthropoda; class Insecta; order Lepidoptera; family Nymphalidae; genus Heliconius; species Heliconius aoede. The sequence continues at coordinate 1,137,310 of JBAIZZ010000342.1, read as the reverse complement.
ATATGATATATAGATCCGATCACATTTTATGGTACTTATAGCATTGGACGATCAAGGCGTGTTTCGTGAGCTACGAGCCTATATATAACTTTCATTATATAAAAAAAGAAATGAAAATAATGTTTTCAAAGGAATTACAATTGCTATCACGTAGGTACTTGATTCAGTGCCATACGACGCTCTACAAATCTGACCCATATAGACTAAATATAAGTCGTTCTTCGAACTGCTGTGTTGGGTTGACTCATGTGACACAAATTCAATTTTGCAGTCCATCATTTTATATATAGCAGTTGCAGACACAATAAACATTTATATGACCTCGTAAAATATCTTTAGATTTGTTTCTTGGTTGTAAATCATCCGGTCTAGTGTTTTATCCGTTATATTACTGATACTGTTATTTGATATTTCTCATTACAATATTTAAGCTTCACTCTTTTAGCAGAGTAGGCAGAGGGAATCTGGGAAAATATTGTTAAAATATTCTGGTCCCCATTAATACAAGATATTTGTTTCGATTCGCACATTCAATTTAATTTATAATAGTCAAAAATACTCTGAAAAAGTTGTCACCTTCGTTTTTTACTATGTTTTTTTTTCTTTTTTTTTTATGGAAGAGGACAAGGCAAACGAGCGTTCAGGTCACCTGATGGTAAGTGATCACCGCCGCCCACGACCCCATGCAACACCAGAGGAGCCACAGGTGCGTTGCCAGCCTTTAAGGTGGAGATGAAGGGCACCGGGGCCCGGCATTACCTAATGCAAAACGCAGTGGCAAGGGCCACTACTTCACGCCGGTTTAAGATGCCGGGGGTGGTATTAAATCCGGTCGAGTCTGCCCATGCGTGTTGACATTACTGGCGACGTGACTCTACCACACGTACTTTAGTCGCCTCTTACGACACCGATAGTACCAGGGTGATCCTACTCTAAGCCGGGACCACACGGCTAATTTTCTGTCTTTTCGTTAGAAATTTACTGTAAACTATATTAGCTAAACGAAATTTAAGGTAAAATCCTCGTTCAAACTTTTACTATAAAGTCATTATAATTTTTTTTTGCATCTTTTTTACTTCTTATAAAAGAACATGGCCTTTAAAAAAATTAAACTAGTTCAACAAAATAAAAATAATAATTATAAAGTAACACATACGAAACTTTTTTAAAACATTTCCGATTCCAATATTTATTAATTATCTTTATTTTAATTATAATTAATTTAAATGGAAATTTAATTATGATTGTGTAATATATAATAAAAATACTAGGCCAGGTTTGTGTTTTAGTGTATGGAACCAAGTAATAGTCATGTAAGTGAGCGGTCCAAGTTTCATAACAACCGCTTTCAGAAATAACCTTATTTTAATTGGTTTTTTTAAGACGATTTTTTTGATGTTATAGCGTGCGATGCTTGTAATATATTGGGTTTTTCATACCATTTTTCATATTTTGCCTTAATATATATCTGAGTATCGATCTATACAATAGAAATTGTAAAAATACTGGCTTGACATGTATGCCACTGTGTCGTCAGAGCCTTTTTTAAAAAATAAAAATAATTTTTAAAAAAGGCTAAGTTAATGAGGTCAAAGGTTAGTTTAATGATGCCGTACTTAAATTTATATTTCTGTTTCTTCGCTCTGGTGGGGATCTGAGTGGTTTAACACTATGTTCCCTCTGCCTATATAATATACTCGAAGACAAAACGTCTTTACTTTTCAAATTCCCAGATCCAAAAAAGAAATTATGGAGTCACCAAGATATTGTAATTTTGAACAATGAAAAAATTATATGTCAAAGTAAACAACATGAATAATAAGTGTAAACAAAACCTGCAACGTCTACTTACTTCTCAAGTCTTACAACTAGTTTCTACAATGATGAGCACTTGTTATACAGCAGATGTCACACCAAAGATCGATGCCAGCTGTTGTCGAGAAAAACGCGCATTTTTTTAAATAAATATCTTTTAAAAATATATAGAAGGCACGTACCAAAGCTAAATATACTCCCATTGTCTCGTGCTAAGCCTGTTGTCGATTGTTTACTTGCAATATGTGGGGAATTTAATTTAGTCTTAGAGGGATAAAAAACTAAAGGGTACAAAGGGAACTTCATGTTAAGTTCCTCTTCTAGTTCTAGTCTAAGTACCTTTGTACATTCTCTGTACATTCCACTCTCCACTTTCCTTCCTTTATGTATTGAGTGGCGGATTTCAAGGATCTTCCTTCGACTGATCAGATCGGAAAAATAAAAATAAATAAAGAAAATTAATTCCTCCGAATTTGAATCGAACTACGAAACAGCGCTATAAAGTAGACTGCATACTACTGTGCCACGATGGCCTCATATTTTTTTGTAAAATTCATGAGAAATATCCACTTATAATTTTAGTCATCATGCAAGTAGAAACAAATGGCACGTACTCCTTTAATAAACAATCATTCAGCCGGTGGTTTTTGTGGAGCCATTATTGATAATAGGACTAGTGGAGTTGGATGCGACGAAACTGCATCCAGAACAGGTAAAAGTGAGGTAGAAGTGGCATACGATACTACAATAAACAGTGTCTATCAGTGTCAAAGTAATGGTTAAATGATCTAAATATCCTTACATATTTTCAAAAGAGAGCACCAGCCTTTTCCAAAAAAAGTTGTTTAAATATAATAATTACGTAAGTTCCGCCGTCTGACACGCAATATTTGGAATTTGGGCGGAGAGTCGAGAAGTTTTATTGCTGTGCTATTAACCGAAATGATTTCTGTAAAAGGTAGGTTATCAATTCGACTGTTTATTTATCTCAGAACTTTTGAGTGGGTGAACCCATTTTGATTTTTTTTTATTTGAAAGCTGGTGCTATCCGTGTGGTCCCATTTCTGACTATGTTGTCCATGAGAAAACTATATAACTCATATATTTGCATTCCACGCCACGATGTTTATTTTCATAACGTCGACACCCACTAAGAAGGGGTTTTGAAAAATTTTAACTCTGAAGGGATGAAATAGGGGTTGAAAGATTGTAACATCGATCTATATAAAATTCAGACTCTTAAAAATATTTCATTGAACTTGAGTTTGTTGAGTCTGCTAGTCTTTTAAATTATTGAATATTGATGGATTCACTACACAGCCATATCGCCTGCAATATTTGTTAGAACCTAAATCCTTCGCCTAAATCGCAGACATGGACATTGAACATGGCAAACGCCGTCGTTATAAATTATTTCATTCTAATCCATTCAACTGTCAGACCATGATTGAGTACATACTAAAACAGTGATGGTGACGAAATAATTCTTGTATATAATATCTTTAAGTGCTTATAGAATTTAATGTTATTTAACGACAACCATAAGTATAGTGTATAGTATTTTTATGAACTATTTACTCTAAGGACCTTCACATTTATTGTTAAAAAAACTACATCCAGAAAACGGGTGTCATTAAAATTCTTACTCGTGCTGCGTCTATTTAGGGCGATAATAGTAGAGGCGCGCTCTCTTTTGAAAATATGTACGGATGTTATAAGATTTTGGGTAATTTTTGATCGTTTAACCGTAACCGGCAGGTATGTTTCTTGGAACGGATAATTTGACAGTGTATAATTATAAAAATTGAAAAAGAAAACAACAAAACAGAAGTTATAATGTACCTGCCATTCAATCATCACAAAAACAAGTCTTTCCTGTCCGTAGCCGTAGCTGTGTAGATCCTTGATATTTCCCTCCGTCGTCCTTTTCTAATCAATAGTATGTGTAAAGCCTGTCTCTCTTAACCTGTTGAACGAGTCGAAAACAGGGTTGCGAGAAAGAAAACAAAAACAATCAATGTTAATTTTCCATAAATTTACTTAACAACAAAATAAGCGTTTCTTACATAAATAATTATTAACGTATACTATAACGTATACGAAAATACAAAAATTTGCGGTAAGATGGAAGTTAAGTCATTATAAACCGCTAAAGTTAGTATTAAAAAGACACAGTAGTCCTAATCCTCAAGTTTAAGTTTAAAAGTTTGCTCCTTTATTGTAACAATTTTATTCAGTCGAAACTATATTATATTAAATAGATTATTTTCTTTAGGATTATTTATACGAAATACAAAAAAAAAATGTTATACCAAATGAAATGTATTTATCATCTCATTTTGAAACATACTGTTAAAATAAAACTATGCATGATTATAAGAAGCAGAGATTTGAAAAAATATATATTATAAACCTTTTTGTCTTCTCCAGGGTAGGCAGAGACTACCTAATGCTAATGTGGTCCCCACGCACCGCCAAATATTCTAGACATTACGTGTTGTTATTAGACGAACACAACGGCGCACTTTGTCTAGGTACCAGAGTGTGGAAACGAACCCACAACCGTCGTGCTTACTAGTATAATTATTACTGACGTATCCTTTTTAAATGTAGCGTTTGAAACTCTCCACCCGCTAACCCTACAATATGCGGGTGAGAAAGAGCAGGAACCTATGATTATAAGGCAATCATCGTTACCTCCAGCACTTGTAATAGGCTGGAATCCGTCACACCTACTTAAACAATTTATCCCACGCCGACTCTCGTTTGTTATGTTTCTAACATTACGTAATCTTCGAATACCTCACTTTTGTTTTCACGGCTGTTTCTAATCTCTCGCTTCTCTTTATTAATAGCTTACAGTTTGTTTATTGAGATTTAATTTTATGTTAATGGTTATTCTTATGTGATTTGCACTTTCACTGTGATTTTTATCTTTTATTTATCAACTGTGAGGTGAAGATTTTATTGGCAAGCCGATAAATTTTGAAAGTGGTAAGGCTTTGCTGTAATAAATAGCCTATCTGGACTTAATATATGGATTATCATAGTTTCATAGTTTCTTAAGTCTGAGACCATTAACAAAAGTTTTGTATAGAGTTTTGAGATGTATCAATAATAGGTAGAAAATTACTAATATGAATCTGTGTCATCAGAATTTTGAATTTTGTTTTAAAATTAGCTTCTAATTAATTAAATTCAATTTTTATCTATGTCCTAGATTACTTTTATGATAAAATGATATAAAGTTCTTATACATACTTACTATAGATATTTATATACAAAAATATGTACATAATATATATAACCATTTCTTCTTTTCTTTCTTAATTTCTTGATTTTAAAGTGATTTACATCCTCTTCAAGTCAATAACATCCAACTTTTTATCTTCTTTACTACATACGTCACTTAAATCCTAATTCTAATAATTAATTAAACCTTGTAGTCGCACTTGACGTTAGAAAGAAATTATTATTTCCAAACAAATGACGTAATTTAAATCTTATACAATCAACATAGAGTTTATAATCGATCGGTTATTGCAAAAGATAATTTGTATTGACGTAGAAAGTGACGATTGTGGAATGGCAGGCAGTGGAAAACTGGTGAAAACCTATTGTAGTCTATTTCTATTGTCATTCGTTGTGTGAAATCTGGACGCGTTCATGTATTTACATACAATTGCTTGGAAAATCGATCACGTCAATGATTTTGAGGTTAGTGTAATAATATTTTTATATAGTATTGAAATTTATTGTGGGGTATGAGTCAAAGGAATGGTTTCATTTTAAATATTTTAGACTTCTAAATATATTTCGCAATTTGGAGATATTATAGTGCGTCTGAAGACGAATTGCAGCGTTGTGGTTACTGCTGAAAGTAGAGAATGGAGAGGTTTGTGGATCTTGTCCAAGTCTTTTGACATGTCGATGAGGATTTTTCGGGTTCTCTTACATGGGAACATAAGGGGATATTCTAAATTTTCTTCTGTAACGGAAAAGTACATTATGTTACAATAAACGTTATAGAGACGTAGCCCGTACACAATGTTGAGACCGAAATTAGTTAAAAATAAAAATTTTAACTTATACTAACATATTTGAATCTCCTCCATTTTATTTACTTATTGAATGTATAATGGTATTATATTTAATAATATAGGCCTAGGCCACTAAAACGTTGAATGTAGTACAGTACCATGTAACACTTCAAGGTGATATGTCAAAATATTTTCCTAGTTCGTCTGTCACGCCTGTCACGGAGCGCAGAACTCTATTCAATGCGTTGATTTATTCTGATTTATTCATCTCTTATTATATTAGAAACTTGAGTCTACACCTATTTTGCTTGAGTATACATTTATAGAAAATTTTGTATAAATATTATATAACAATTAGGTTATATAATAGACTATCGTGGCGTAGCAGCACATCGACGGAATGTAGTAAACGTGACAGTTGTGGTTGTGAATTCGTTGTCTACTCAAAGGAATTAATTTTATTTTCATTTCTTCGCCAGTTCTCACGCATTGTATCCTATAAAAAGCAGGATAAGCAGGTAGAACCTACCACCTAGTGTTAAACACTCAAAATATAAAATTAAAATATAAAAATCTTATAAAATTTCTTTAAAAAAACATAAAATAATTATCTTATTATTCTAAATTAAAGTAAATTTGACCGGCTTGCATCAAAGTATAAATTAAATTACGCCCCGGTCGGGCTTCCTAGGCCTTGATATGCACAAGTACGTCCGATTGCGACAGAGTTCTGACTTACACGTATATGAGGTAATCTTTTGAAAATATGAATATATATGAAATATGAATATATACGAAAATAATTTATATATAAATCGATCGTGTAGTTATTATTTTCTTGTTTTTCACGCTATATCTCGTATACAAGGTACTCAAGACCGCGCTTTATCTTGTTAGCAAAGCGAGAAAATGAAATTAATGAATAATTATAATGAATTTATAATTAATACACAAGAGTGGGAATCGAATCCATAACAAAATCTGTAAAATTGTGCCACGACAGCCTTAAATCTTACATCTTACATATTATTGACTTAATATTTTAGTATTGTAAATTAAATTCAATTAGCTATATTGATGACATACATTTTTTAAGTTAATATACACAGTACTTACACTTTATAATTTTTATTTGTGTGATTTAATTGAATAATTGTTTGCACCAGATCTCAATGTTGTAATTACCTGTAGGTAGTTTTTAAACTACCTAAAACACTTCATATCAGTCAGTAAAAAGCACTCACAAGTCCCTCAATAGTCGCAGATTCGATTTCCAATACACACCACTACTAAAACTTATCGACAATTCAATTATATATTATGTACTATCTCTAGACAACAATCCATACTCGTACATGTTAACCTAAATTCAAATAAAAATGACCTGTCAAAATACAGTTGAAACATCTCAATGGGTACTAAGCACGTACTAAACGGTGCGTCTTTAGCCGCCTGCGCTGCGCCTGCGCACTCCGCTCTCGATCTGTAGATCAGATGGTTTTGATAAAGCGAGATGAATATTTGATGTCAGAGGAGTATGTATGTTAATGTCTAACTAATGTAACCGGTCGTTGTATTAGTTTTTGAGAAAGTGTAATGAAGATATTTAGTTTGTCTGTTTGGTTTTGTTCGAGTTTAGGAGTTATGATTGTTTTCGTTCACGCTATGTTGGCTGTTCTGATATTTTTCGTATACTAATGTGATTCTTTTATTCTATTCAAAGGTATGGTAGATTTTTCTTTCGTAAGTTGATTCGAAAGTTATGCCCACGTTCTGAGTCTTAGTTGAGATCCCTAAAGCCATTTTTTCCGTCTTTTCCACTCCATAAACACTTTTCTATGAAAAAATGCATGTCGATGACATAAAAAAGAACACTAGTGTCTTTTTAATAGCACCTATAACTAACTGCCTAAAATATTTTCAAATAGAAACGAACTTTCCCAACCCTACTCTCTATTTTATAACAGCAATTTTCTAATACAATCAAATCAAAGTCACAATTAGCGGCTCTAAAAGTTTTTCGCATATCTCGATAATTAAACGTTAACCGTCCGAATATCGATTATCCAAACGCAGTCTTGATACTTTGAAACTTGGGTCGTAATTCGTCTCTCATTCGGTTATTGGAAAGTGAAATGGGAACGCACCTGACTTTGCTTTCTTTACGTCTCGGTGTTCTTTTTGATTCAGTGAGAGTGATCTAGATAAAATAATTGTGCCGGTAGCGTTTCCGTGACTGGCCCATGCCGACCTCCTGCCGCTGCCTGTCGTCTTGCCAGTAACCTCTTCTTAGTTGAATTAGATGATGGATTTGGCGCATATATTGTACGTCTTTATGTTTTTTTTATATGTATGATAATTTGGTGTTCATACTTATGCTAAAGAAGTTCACCTTATAGTTTTCTAGTTCAATCAGTTCCAAATGGAACAAGACTAGTTTAGAACTTTAACTAGTTTAAAACATCGAGTAGGTTGGTCGGATATTTTTATTTATCGCTTATATGTATGATCTTATATAAGGGACAAATTTGAATTGCCTATTTTAAGAAGAAAAAAAATCTTCCAAACCAAACTTTTAATGATTCATCAACGAAATATCTTATGAATCTATTTCATTCATTTACCGCCCAATTTTCGAAAAATTACGTGTTCAGTGGTAAAACCCAAAGCTGCACTTAGTCAATCAGACCGAAGATATGAATATAATTTAACTATGATTGAGCTGGGATCGAATCCACAACCTTCGTTTACATTTGGCCTACATTTAACACTCTGAATATTAAATGGAAATTACAAAACCATTCATTAACAAAAATTGTATCATTCGATTACATGGTTTCGATGTAACAATCTATCTATCATTAACTCCTTTCTCCAAGCCATACATCTGATAGCTGATAGCTCACCGTTTATTGACTGTTTGTCGAAAGCGATTCTATCTATAGTCATTGTCGCGTTTTTGCCATCTCCACCATTCCACACAACCATTGTGGCACTTCTAGAAAGCGACTGTTGATTTTTCTATTATATCGACTGTCTTTTGTGCTCCAAGAGTTTGCTCTATTGTTTTTATTTAGTTTTACTTTTCTCTTGAACGTTTGATCGTTGTCGATTTAGACCTCTGTTAGAGTTAATGCGATGATAATTGTGAAGTGTTGAATGCGTAACTTTTAGTGGCGGCCCGTTTGTTCTTGTCGTTGTTTGACGTTTGTAAAATCTGTTGTATTTGATTACAAAAGTGGGTGTAAAGCTCGTTACGTCATACATTTAAATGATGGACGAATTGTCAACACACATATTTATTTTCTCATGTGAAAGTGATGAATGATGAATAATCTGAAATAATTTTCATATACAATAGTCATGCTTAACTTATTCAACTTTTTATTTTATATTTATTAATTAATTAACCGCTATGACCTGTGTTTTACTTGATTAGAAACGAGATTTTGTTAATTTTTTTACGTAGAAACTTCTTGGATAGTGATAAGGGCTAAGATAGAGACTGTTGAAATGCAGTGGTGTAGCGTCTTATTGTCAACCCCTCCGTTGTCAAGCTCCGTAGGCAGCTTTGTTTAGAAGAGATAGATAATGATTAGAAAACCGATATCTTGCACGTTGTTCCAAATTTTTTCTGGTATTTTCCTTCTGCACTGCTGTTGAGGCAAATCTCCAAGCATATAGGTTTACGTTCGTTATATTGCCATTTTTTTATTATAAATACAACCGACAAATTATATTTACATATTACAGTGTCATAATATACATATATAAATATACTCCAGTTAAAATTATTTATATAATAATGCCTATACCAAAGATTTATTTGACCATCAAAACTTAGATTATCAAATCTTAAAGGAGCTTTTCTAACTGGCCAACTTTCTCAAATACTCGCGCCGTTTAAGGCCATCACGATGAATGATATCCACCTCGTGCAGACTCACCGGCGCCTCGTGCATCGCGACGAAAGTGCGAGTCGTAATCGATATTGTTCCATTGTGGATCGATTTTTGTGTGAAATCGATTTTTTGATTACGTGTTATGTCCTGGAAACGTTTATATATTTGTTCAAAAATTTGTTTCGTTTTACCCCGCATAGTAGGTCGGAAAGAAAAAATCTAGTGTCAAGATTCTCTATTCTCCAGTCTTTGAATAGAATTGTGGCTCCGCTATCCTTTACAGTGAGACGCTCTGCCGCCGTGGCGCAGCGGCATAAGGTGAGAATGTAACGCGATGGTTGTGGGTTCGATCCCTGCTCAAGTAAGTGAAATATTGATTTACATTTATATTTTCATTTCTTCGCTCTGGTGTCGAGACAAAGAGCGGCGTTGAGTTCCGCCATTTAACAAGCAAAGCTTCTCAAAATTGGCGGAGAGTGGAGAACGGAGTGTCTTAACAATTGATCCCCTCTGCCTACTCTGCTGTGTGCGGGTAATAGAGCGTCAAGCTCTCCCGATGTGCCCCGACGGCCACAAATATTAATTTATATATTATCCCCTTAAAGCCTCATGCTTAAGGGGGAAGCATAAGCTTACATAAAATTGTCATCTATCAGGTGTAGTTGACTTATAGTATTAGTAATTACTTTTAGTTTTAGTATCCATTATAGATTGGAAAGTTAAGGACACACACACACAACAGACACACGTGTACACTATCATTTACGAAATGACAGCTTATAAATCTTTATTTATGTATCGCAAAGTATTTTATAACATTTAATTATTTTAAACGTCAATTAAGCTCAGTTTTTACTATTATTTTTAAACAGTGGTTGTGGATTCGTGTTGGATTCATTGAAATGAAATTATTATTTTGTTTTATTTGTTTTGTATTGTATGCTACGCACGTACAGTTCAGTGGGCAGAGGGATCCCGACATTATGTATGACACTCCGTTCTGATCTTTCAGTCTGAATTCCAGACATTGATTGGTTGCGTGTTGAGTGGCGTAGCTAAACGCCGAGTTTTATTTCGCCCAATCAGAAATGAGAATAATCGAACCTACAACCTGCTTACAGTTAGATGCTATCAATGGCCTTATATTTATTAAGTACATTTCAAAACCAGATGAATTCAAAAAAATGATAAATTTTAAAGTTAAATTTAACGCTTCTAACAACAATATATAGCTTAACCGTCTATCATCCATATTGCCTTCCTTCATATGACACCAGGAATAACCATTAATTTAAATCTGGCGGCGCATTTTACGCATGTCGAGTATAAATTTATGATAGTTTAGTATTATGTATCGTATGCGCGAATGCTAATGTTTACGAGTGATTCTAAAAGAAATAGTTACAAGACGTGTCTTAAATTAGAATGTATGTTGTTTTAACAGTGTTGAAAATATAAAATATTTCATTCCTCTGAGCGTGAATCGAACCCACAATCGTCACGTTTGCAGTCACACCCATTTACCCCTGTGCGGCTCCAGGGTCAGCAAATTTTGTGACATTTTAATACTTTGTTCTCTAACTGCAACTATAAATTTACGATAAACGAACTAGTCCTAACATTTGACACGTTTCGTCCGCAACATTGTAACATTTTCTATATTCATTCACAAAAGTCAAACACTAAATGCCATAAATCAATGGTTTACGTCCAGTTTTTAGGACAAGCGTGCGGTCGTAAACCATACAGAATGTTATAATGTCATGTGTATTTATTTGTTTGTTTGTCTTTTGTTGTTCTAGTTTGTCAGTTTTATTGACTTTGAAAGCTGGCTTTCAGTTGTTTTGTCGTTCATTCTTGAGCTTTGTATCCAAAATATAGCGGAGTATGCTTCGGGGAGTTAGTGTTAAGACACTCCGTTCCAGAAGTACTGCCCGATTGTTCGAGAGATGGATTTAAGATAATAAAGTACAGTAAACAAATAAGTTTTGAAATTTAGTCTTCACATTAAATTACTTTATAACCTTTTTTCATTTCCTCGCCCTGGTATCACAGTAAAAGGAGGTGTCATAATGGAAACGGAGTGTCTATGCCTACCTATTCTATGCAGGACATAGCTTATATTAAATAAAAATTATATATATATTTAGACAATTCTTTGAATATAACCACAGCTACCAGTGTTAAGGGCTCCACACGGCAGATACTCATCTAGCCTCACGCAGCAGATTCGATACGCACAGAATTTGTATTGTTCTCTGATACCGGTAACGGTACGCGCGCTGACCGGTTGGGGACCCTGACATAGATATTGGGAGGAGCTACTGAATTTGCGGCGTAGTTCCGTTGGGATGGTGGACTTTGAATCGCCTAGGAGAGATTAGTGTTAGGACACTCCGTTCCTCATTTTCTGTTCGCATTTGAGATATTGTATGTAGAGTTTACAGAAGGTTTTTTCCACTGGAAAAATGTAATGTACTCATAATTAAAAAGAATTCGGTAGAAAGTGCGGAACGCAACTTTCTCAACATTAGGTTCCCAGGTTCCCTAACTCCGTGAAGCTCAAAAAGCTCTAAATAATAAAGTTTCTTAGTAGTCTGTATCCAAACAAAAATATTTAATACAAAAAAATATCGGCATACTATTTACTTATAACAATGGTCAAAATTATAGGCGTTTCTTTGTATAACCTATCATTAAAACGGTGCTTTCTTCGTAAGAGTGTTTCTTTGATCGCTTAAATTCACATTATCGAATGACACACGTTTGTATGTAAGTGTCGACGGCCTTTGTAGCTGAAAGATCGGTCAAGTTCAACTGTACAGTCGATTAGAAATACAATCTAGAAGATTTTGTTTGGTTGAACGCGCTTATCTTTAGAACTGTTGGTTTGAATTGAAACATAAAACTATGTTGGACAGACTATTTATCGGGAAAGGTTTTTCGACTGTTTTGGACTACCTGTAGACATGTCGAGGAAGGCTATAGGCTAACACTTTAATAGTTTCGAAATAACCCACTGTAGCTGTCCAGTCAGAATTACCCCAAGGAATCAGAATATGTCGTCAACAACGGAACGGGACAACGGGGCTCTATCTTCATAATCCTTTTAAGGATTTCAGATATATGTGTAATTAATATAATGGCGTCGGGCTTCCCCGCTGAAAGCGCCATGTCTTGAAATTAACCAGAAAATACAGGTGAAAAGACACTAAAAATATATGATCTGATATTTTAAGAAAACTAAAGCTATATAAAAAAATATCTATTATATTTTACATTTATAGTCCACACCATGTTGCGGGCTACAACAAGTATAAAAATAAACCAAATCAATATTAGCCCGACTGTACCTTGTGTAATGTGATTTAGGGTGACTGACCTTAGGTGACATCACCGTACACACATGTACCTACTGCTCGAAGAAATTCGCGTTAGGGTATAAGGTCGAAATCCTTCAAGGAATCTTCTTCAATATAAAGAAATCGACAAAAAATAACCATGAAATTATCGAAATGGACAAAAAATGTAAAAAGAATTGAGAAATTATCATCATCAGTCACTTCGTGTAGTGATAACTTGGGTCTTTTATTATTTTTATTCAAATTAACACTGTCTTTTCAATATATTCTTTGAATATGTTGGCATGTTGCCAGTGTATAACGTATTTTATATAAACATAATGCAAATACATATTTATTATAAATTTTATATGACCCTTGTATGTTATTTCAGTATTAGTATATCAGTATCGGTAAGCGTAAGCTTGAATTAATAAAATCCGGCCAAGTGCGAGTCGGACTCATGCACCATGACCATAGAAACAAAAAAAAAACACATTTGTTGTATGGGAAGCTAGAAGAAATATTTATTTTATTTTGTTTTTAGTATTTGTATAGCCTGGTGTTAGACGGACAGACAGACCGCAAAATCTTAGTAATATGCTCCCATAAAGCTTTTTGGATGGAGGAAATCGTAATAAAACGTGTTACAATAAGGAATTTCTATTCTTTTACTTACATGAACCAAGGTATTGGTGATATTTAAGAAACTACACAGAGAATTAAAGACATTCTAACTAAAAATCAACTTAAAGCGTGGGCTGTTGTTTACTTTCATTGGCAAAGTTTGTTCTAGCGTCGAGTGCCATATGCTTGCCATAGTTTGGGTGAGACAAACACGCCCACTGGACAAACGCAGAGACAATTTGAATATACTGTTAATGTCTTTATGATATGTCAACGTTCTTTTTTATTATATACTTGTCTAATATTAGTAGAGAAGAAAGCTTTTATGATTTTAAACTGAATTGGGAGCCGACATGGTCTCTTGGTCGATTGATCGGATTGATCCCGCACACAGTAGGGTAGGCAGAGAGAACCCAGTATTAAGAAGAACTGAACGTCGCGCTTTACCTCGACACCAGAGCTAAGAAATGGAAATATAAACGTGAATAAATATTTCATATCCTTTAGTGAGGATCGAACCCACAACCGTCGCATCAAGTAAGCTTAACCGCTTATTCGATACTAGTTTTTATCAACATGTTCCAAATAATGATATATCTTTAAAATTAAAAAGGATACTAATTTATTTTGTAAGTGTATTAAGAACAACTGTAACATAGTCATAGTAAAGATGAATATTCATTTGTTTATTTGCTTTTCAGGCCAGCAGAAAAATATCAAAATGCGGATATCTCTTCGTAGCGCCGGGCTGGGACTTCTCCAATCCGCTCTACAAGACAAAGGTAAAATAATTTTGGGTAATTTTAATATTTTAAGATATACTTTATTTCAGAATAGGTTTTGTACGGAAGCTCAATTTTTCCCGCATAGTGGGATGGGAGAAACTCCGTTCCCTACACTGCACCCAAGACATTGTACTTGAGATGTGGAACTCAGTGCCATAAATATAATCATTCCTCCAAGTTGGAGTTGAACCCACAACTATCACTTTTGTACACTGTCTCACTGCGACGTGACAGCGTCAAAACAAATAAATTTAAAACTAAACTTTGATTATATAAAAAGAAAACAAAATCGTTCTTAATAAAACAAAAAACAAAACAATTTTAAAACGTAGGACGATCGATTATAATGGGTGATAAAAAAGTATAATTTTAAAATCTAAGCATATTTAAAAGCTTCTTATGAAGTAATGGATGGACGGCAAAAAACATGTACCCGATTGTATCGAACCCACACGTCGGTCATTGCACAATGGATGCGAATTCAAAACGAAAAGTTGTTTATTATCACAATTATTTTTATGTATTGTTGAACCCATACTTTTATACTAATATTATAAAACTGACGTTTTGTTTGTTTGTTTGGATGCGGTAATCTCAGAAACAATTAAATTGAATCATAAATGTTTTTGGAGATTAATTTTCCAAAAAAACTATAGAAAAATTATAAAATATATGTGTATAGAGATTTGAATTCGCTCACAGATTTCGATAGCTAACTTACTAATAATAACATATTATATGTTACTAGCAGACTCGCGCGGTTTCGCCCGCTTGAATCATACGAATACTTATTAAATATATTTATGTCATTATTTTCAGTTTAAATTCTAATAAACCGTGAAACGCGTATTCAATTAAATATTTTTAAGGCTCCGAATTTCAAATTTTATAAAAATCAGCGCCAATTTATAGATTTTTCCATACAAACTCTCAACCCTTATTTGACCCCTTGCCCCCCCTTAATGGGTGTCCACGTAATGAAAATAAACATCTCCTTTTATATATATATATATATATATATATATATACGAGTATATATACGTTCGTGTATACCTCGTACCTAGTGCCTTTGTTTATCATTGATTTCTTAGCAAATTAAGTATGGTTTAAATAATCATCATAAATTATAGTAAAAAAAAAATATAATAAATATACGCTTGGTTCACAAAAAACGTTATTTCTTCCATCAAAATAAGTTTAACAAGAAACGTGAGGTCACATTGACATTAGCAAAAATAACAAAACATATGCCTGTTGGTTTCCAAGAATCAAAATTTATTATTATTTTGTGGATTATATTGAATGATTGTTATCAGTTTTTACATACTTTTAATTAAGTTAAAGTTTTTTTTTAATTACGAACCGATAAAATATTTGGAAAAACGCTAACTTCAGGATTGTAGGTCATATATATATATATATATATATACACAATCAAGTGTGTATATATTATTATTAATGGTGATCAGCCAATGTCATTTAAAGAAAATAAAGGCTTTCAATGTACATACGCTATAACACCGTTATCTATTCACTTGCGAGTAATAAGTAATTTTTTTAAAGCCTTTTTTCTATCCTCGTATCGTATAAGCCAAGTTTTTTGTTACTACTTACATTGAAAACACAATTAATTTGCGCAGCTTCAAATGTTGTAGAGGCGTTTACTACTATTTTTTTTCTGTATTAAGGATTATTCTAAGATATAAGAAGTGTTTTTTTTTTTATAAATAATAATAATAGACACGTGTTTAAGGCTGTCATTTGTAGTTCGAAAAGTGTTAACTACAATATAATTTCTTTCTATTGTCTTAGACCTTTGTTGTGCAGCGGCACAGCATCTTATTTTAAACGTAAAGGTTGTGGGTTCCATTTTGATTCCTAGGAATGAATTATCGTCTAGTGTGCTGTTAGCAAAACAAAGCGCCTCGTTGACTTAACAAAAAATAAAGACCAAAAGACTTAACACTAGTTTCAAACTGCCAATCCTACTATAAACGCAATATCGACAGTTTAAAAAAAAGTGGAGAACGGAGTGTCTCAACACTAGGTTCCCTCTGCTTACCCTGCTGTGTGCGGGATACAGCATGAAGCTGATAAAAAATACTTTTATTTTAAATAATTTCTTTTATTTTTTTTTTATTGAGACGATATCTTTGTAGTCATATTTCTGGGCCAATTCATTTAAGTCATACATTATTTCTCATTTATAATTCTTTTTATTTTTGCATCATTTTTTTAAATCAGTCCAGTGCAAGCACTCCGTATATGACGATTCTCGTCAAGCTAATAATTAATTACTCGCGTACGAAATACAAGAAGTGAATAATTTGGCCGCGTTAATATAACACTTTATCGCCACAATTAATATTTATCAAGTGACTGGAACCGTTATGAAAAATTATCTTGTCCTTTATGTGTATGTGTGTTTTCGTGTAAGTACGTGTCGTACATGCATACATACATCATGTTCAGCAGTTTTTGATTCATGCCTGACACCTTTTGATGGTGCCGACCTTTTGATTTGAGAGAAAAAACTGAATTAAATCATTATTTTGGCATTTACTTAGTTATGGTTGAAGTTTATGTAATATTTATGAGCTTATGTGAGTTGAGTTCAGTTCTGCCACTCGACACGCAATGCTTCCAGAATTCGACAATTTTGCTCAGTAGTTTTTGCATGAAAGTAGAACAAATAAACACATTTATAACAAATGAAATCGATTATTAAATCGACTACACACTGTGATAACTTTGGAGCAAGTGACTTTATTGCCCTGATAAGCACTTCAATAAATATTGTTTTAAAAGTGTCTCAATCATGTTTCTTTTTCTTTATACATTTGACCCCTGGCTTAAACTTAAAAGAAAAGTATTTTGATGGAAAGTCCAGTTTTGTACATACTAAATTATATTTTTATACTCTTATAATATTATTCGGATGTAGTTTGTTTGTTTGAACGCACTAATCTGAAGAACTTATAGTTCGAATTGAAAATATGTTTTGTATGGTATAGTCGATTCATCGAGTGTTAGGGGTTCTGTTCTGTATTCCACATACAGCAGGGTAAGCAGAAGGAATGTAATGTAAAGACACTTTGTTCCCCATTTTCTCCCGAATTCTGGAGACCTTACACGTTGACTGCCTCAAGGCCGCGCTTTTCCTGGACACCAGAGTGAGTAATGAAAATGTGTGGCAGTGGCAATCGAACCCACAACCTGTCGCGTTTACGCGTTTATTCCCCTGCGCCGCGACAGGCCTCACTATATATTTTATTATTAGTATGCTAATCGATAAAACTTTGTATCGGACGTCGCTGTCTGCGATAAACCCCAGCGGGAGGTTACATTCTGGCGCCAAAAAGTGTAAAGATACGGTTTTTTGGCCGTAAAGACAAGACAAGAATTATTGACAATTTCAATGGTGAAGTGGCTATGGAAAAATTTTACTGTCCGATAACGTTTGGTAGTTGTGAGTTCAAATCCAAGTTGAGAAATACATAATTTTACTAGAGAACTAATTGACGCGTCCGTTACTTGGTGCCATGCCATCGTGTGGATTGTGTTATGTTTATTATGCATCATTTAAAAATATATTCTGGATAGTTTTCTTTTCCTATAAAGTATAAGTATGTAAAGTTATATACAGGTTGGAAGTGTATGCAATACTTTAAATGATTCAACAATGACACACCACGAAAACTTTTAAGTGCTTATATTTTTTATATTTGGTTAATATTTTTAACAATTACAATTAATAATCTAAATATCTGTACATCA
This sequence comes from Heliconius aoede, assembly GCA_037355905.1. Taxonomy (NCBI): domain Eukaryota; kingdom Metazoa; phylum Arthropoda; class Insecta; order Lepidoptera; family Nymphalidae; genus Heliconius; species Heliconius aoede. Next base: position 1,119,023 of record JBAIZZ010000342.1, on the reverse strand, counting down.
TATAAATTAAATTCAATTCGATGTTCTATGGTTTTTTTTAGAATCCAATAGAATTTAACAGAAACGCGCGAGAACGCGACGATTGTGGATTCGGTACTTACTAATTGAGTTTTACCTCCAGTTTTTAAGTTCCCTCTGCCTATCTCGCTATATGTTTAGCCGTCTAGCCGCCGTTTAGCAATTAACGTTTAGCCGTCGGATCGTTCGGTCGTGTTCACGCGCGCTCAACTGAATAGTCGATTAATATTTATTATTGTAATTATACTATAATTATTATACTTGTAGTTAAATTTTGTGCATTCCTTAGTAAAATTTATCGTATTTCATATTTTGCGTAAGTTAAGTGCTTCTTGAAACGTGTAGATTCAATTTATAACATTAAGCTTCATGAACGTGACGTGTCATAGATAAATAATTAAATATAAAAATTGCGAAATAAAAAAATAAATAGTATCAAGTTTTGTGAATAAGTGTTGTTATATGTTTTACGGAGTGATTTTAAGATCTGGAGTAATAGTTGCGATTAAGCTAACTAGTAAATGGATTTTTTTACTTACTACCCTACCAATAATTGTGCATAACACCCACGAGAGGCCGATATCAAAACAAAGAAAACTTATACACTTAGCTAAACATGGAAGAAGTTTTGAACACGCTCCGCAATATTCAAAAAGAACTTGATGAACAAAGACTTACTATCTTAAAAAGTGGCGAAAGAGTCACGGAACAAGTAACACAGAATATAAATAGTATATTGGAAGAAAAGTTTAAAATACTGGAAGAAAAATACGACAACCTTAAGATAAAACTTGACAACCAAGAAAACCGACTTTACTATTTAGAAAAACAGTCAAGGCAAAAAAATATTGTCTTTTTCGGACTAAAGGAAAGCGAAACATCCTATTCAAATTTGGAGAACAATTTAATCGACTTCATAAAACAGTATTTTTCTCTAGAGCTTGAGCGTAGGGACATACAGGCGGTAAAAAGGATAGGAAAAAAGGGAGAAAGACCTCGACCGATAACTGCGACTTTCTCTACACTCGGTATCAAAATTGAGATACTCAAACAGGGAAATGTGCTAAGGGATACTGGATATTATATACAGGAAGATTACCCACAAAACGTTTTAGTAAAAAGAAAAGAATTACAAAGGCAATTAAAAAGCGAAAGGGAGAAAGGAAAATTTGCAACTATCAGGTACGATAAACTGATAATATTGGACAAAAATATGAAAAACACAAACATCAATAAAAGAATGAAGTCTCAATCTCCAGAATATATACCCGCTACCTCCCGAGATGAAAAAACAATACAAGCCAACAAGAAAAATAAAACGCAAGCACCAATAAGAACATCCAGTATACCTCAGGGAGCTTTGAAACCTGGAATACTTAACTTCTTAGCCACAAAGAATCAAAATAACTTGTCAAAGCAACAAGAAAACAAAAATAATAAAATTTAGCAACTATGGCGCCCCTCCCACAAGCATAATATACAAAAAAAAAAACAATTAACACTCGATACACTTCTTCCAAGACGGTTGGTCACCGAGGAAGAAAAAGGCCATGTGACAAAGGATAGGCAGAACCCTAGCTTAATCTTATTCCATCAAAATATTCAGGGCTTATCCGGCAAAGAGTTAGAATTAGATTTATTTTTAAAAGCACATAAGATTGATATACTCTGTGTCACTGAACATTGGTTAAAAAAAGGGCAAATATTATTGTTGAATAATGAACATTATTCTATTTGTAGTGCATTTGTAAGAAGGAAGGCTATCCACGGTGGCTCTCTAATATATATGCGTAACACTATGAGTTATAAAGTACGGAATGATATAGTTAATCTTTCTGTCGAGCGCATTATGGAAATATCCTGTGTTGAACTGGAACATCATATAGTAGCTTGTATATATCGACCACCACAGAGTGATTTCAGTCATTTTGAAACTACTATGGAAGAATTAATGAAACGTTTGAGCAGTAGTAGAAAAAAGATAATTGTATGCGGCGATTTCAACGTCAACTTATTATTAGAGCAGTCACAAATCAGTATTAGATTAATTAGCTTATTTAAGTGTTTTGATTTAGATTATTTGTTCTTCGAGCCTACTAGAATTGCCTCTCATTCTGCTACTTGCCTTGATAATATCTTTTGCAACTGTGAATACCTAGACAAAGCTATATTAAGTGGCCTCAGTTCAGATCACTGTGGACAAAAAGTTAGATTTCCTTTAATAATGACTGTAAGGGACAACAAGATCATATGTAGGCCAATGACCTCTGCTCGCCTAAACCGATACCAGGCTAATATCGCCGCCAAGGTCGCTAATATAGATTTGAACATTGATGATCCTGATGACCTATACGGGTCGTTGTTTAGGTTAATAGAATCAGAGTTTAATTCAATTTTTACACAAAAAACCATCAATGTAGCTAGTAAACTCAAGTTTTGTGACTGGGCAACGCCCGGTATATACAAGAGTAGAACTAAATTATATGAACTTTACGGTATGAGACAATTTAACACTAACCCTGTTTTTATTGAATATGTTAAAAAATATTCTAAAACTTTTAAAAATACTTGTGCTACTGCCAAGTCCTTATATTTAAGTAACAAAATTAAGCATTCTGATAACAAAATAAGAGCTACCTGGAATATAATAAACAATGAAACTGGTAGGCTCAAAGTGAAAGATAGTAATTTTGAATTAAATATTAATGATATTAAAATTACAAATAAGGTTGAAATTGCTCGAACATTCAATAACTTTTTCATTGACATACCTGTTAATACAACGAAGTATTTAGACTCTTGTCCAGTCGCAGCTGAATCCTTGGTTAGGAGCAATGTGAAAGAGTGCAAAGTCTCATTTAGTTTTAAATATATTAACCCCTATGAAATAACAAAAGTATTCAAGTCGCTAAATTCTAAAAACACAGCTGACTTGTGGGGTATTTCTGTTAAATTAGTTGAAAACATCATTTTTGATATAGCTCCATGCTTAGCCGTAATTTTTAATAAATGTATAGATAAGGGTGTGTTTCCTGACCTCATGAAACGCAGCAAGGTAATACCTTTGTTTAAAAGTGGATCTAAAAGCGACCCTAGTAATTTTAGACCTATATCCATATTGCCTGCTATTAGCAAAATATTTGAGAAAATCATATTACAGCAGTTAGAGACCCACTTCAACATAAATCATTTATTACATTCTGAGCAATATGGTTTTACTAAGGGTCGTTCTACGATTGACGCAGGCGCTACACTAATAAAACATATTTTTAGTGCCTGGGAGAACTCCATGGATGCTATTGGTGTTTTCTGTGACCTTTCTAAAGCCTTTGACTGCGTTGAACACAACACACTCTTACGTAAGCTCAGTTATTATGGAGTTAGAGACTCAGCACTTAATCTTATTGCCACCTACCTAAGTGATCGGGTTCAATACGTAGAAATTAAAGGAAGCATGTCCTCAGGATTACCTATTGCTATGGGTGTTCCCCAGGGCTCCATTCTTGGCCCCTTCTTGTTTCTAGTTTATATAAATGACTTGCCATTCTATGTACAAAATTTCTGCGACATTGTGCTTTTTGCAGATGATACGTCACTTGTTTTTAAAGTTGGTCGTAGAATAACTAATTGTGACGCTGTAAATGAGTCGCTCGCAAGGGTCTTGGACTGGTTTAGGGCAAACAATCTGTTGCTTAATTCCAAGAAGACAAAATGTATCAGATTTACAATGCCTAACGTTAAAAGTAATAATATTAATATTAGTTTAAATAATGAGATTTTATCATTTGTTGAGTCTACTGTGTTTTTGGGAATAAGTTTGGATTGTAAACTGCAGTGGGGAACACAAATATCGTGTCTCGCAGGTAAACTTGGCTCTGCGGCGTTTGCGGTCAGGAAAGTCAGACAGTTTACTGATGTGGAAACCGCTCGACTAGTGTATTTTAGTTATTTTCACAGCGTCATGTCCTACGGCATCTTGCTATGGGGTAAGGCAGCTGATATTGAAACTATTTTTGTTCTTCAAAAACGTGCAATTCGCGGTATTTACAATTTAGGATCTAGAGTTTCCCTGAGAGAACGATTCAAAGAAATTGGTATTTTAACAGTGGCCTCACAATACATATTAGAAAATATTATGTTTGTTAGAAAGAACATTAATTTGTATAAAAGTAATTGTGATATTCACTCTGTCGGTACTAGGAATCGGCACAAGTTAGTAGGCACTTATCACCGCCTTAATAAAGTCCATAACTCATTTGTGGGGAACGGTGTTAGTTTTTATAACAAGATACCCAAAGACATAATGGATCTACCCCTATACAAATTTAAGGTAAATGTTAAAAAACATCTTATTTGCAGGGGTTATTATACAGTAAGGGAATATTTAGAGGATAAGAGGTCTTGGGAATAGGGGTTTGTTCAATACAGGATTAGGATGATATGCTTGTAAAATTACTATTATAAGTTTTATTTATCTTTATATTTTTGTTGACATGTAGTAATGTGAAATTATTATTAGTTACATCAATTGTGACATGTCCATGATAATTTGAAATGATTAATTTAAAATTGTGAAATTAATTATTTTTTATTTTATTTTAGACATTAATTTATTTTTTATTTTATTTGACCTTCATTAATTTATTTTTTTTATATTTTTTGATATTAATATACTTTAATTCTGTTTTTTGACATTAATTTAGTTAGTTCAGTATATTATATTGTTTTTTTGACGTTCATATGTATCATTTTGTGATCTAAGTGAATAAATAAATTTGATTTGATTTGATTTGATTTGATATGCGGGACACAATGTGAACCTAAAAAACAAATCTTACTATATCTTTCTTTAAAAGCAGGTAAGTCCTACCTATGAAGTCATATATGTAGATATTATTATTTTTCTGAACCAGTCCTCTCAGCTCCCAATGCCAAGTATATATATTTATGTAAATTATCGTGAAAGTGATTAAAGGCCTCCGTCCTCCATACGGACTACGGAGGACGGAGGAACAATTGCGTCTCTGTACCGTCGACATTTGCATAAATGGGGGGCGTGGTGGTCCACATCGATTATACGTAGATAGTTTCACTACATTACCAGTGTCATTCAAATTGTACTAGTTATGAGTAGGTACTATAAAAAAATTACTATGGGAATCGAATCCACAATTATCGAAGTAAGACACTATATAAACTAGCTTTTATGAAATAACTGTGAGGAGTGTTTGATACGTGGTAAATTCTAAGAGTATGGGGTAACCCTGATTCTTGCCTTCCTCGATGAATGGACTATCCAATATCAAAAAAGAATTTTTCAATTTGATCCAGTAGTTCCTGAGAGTAGTACGTTAAACCAAACAGTTATTTCAGCTAATAATATATGTAATATAGTAATAGACACGTGTTTAGAAAATATTTATAAAATAATTGGAAGTTTTATGTGAAACAGTCAAAAGCTAGACAAATATTTAAGTATTTATTGAACTCCATCCAAATCGAATTTATTACAATCAGAAGGGTTTTGCGTTTTCCCGTAGACCAGAGAAGGGTGCTTAGAGTCACTGCGTCACAACGGCCGAAAAACAGATATTACCTAAAATTGTAAACAGTTAGCTAACCCAAACTAACTTAATTTATGTAAATTATAGTTGTACTCTACTACAGATAGAGATAATATCGTTTTAAATGTTAAACATTCAGAGGGCTAAGTTCGGTTTGCTTTACCAAGGGGCTTGAACTAGTCGTGTCTTTAAGAATGAAAACACTTGTGTAATTTGGTGTAAAGCTACCATTAGCTATAGAGTGCTGTTAAATCATATTTTGTCTTCTGTTTAATCTGTATATTGACACGTGACCTACAAATGTGCGGAGGGAAGAAGTACAGAATTGCAATATTTTTTTAACATTATGTATATTATATAAATATTAATTTAATAATATAAACATAGCACGCACAACGATATGCTTGATAATATACACTTTTGTATTTGTATATATAAAACTCTTTCGGTATTGAGTATCTTGAGTGAAAATATGTGGCACAGAGAACTGTCTTGTAGAGAGAGAATTTTTCGACATTTCTAAGGAGTCTTACGGTCCCAAAGTATTCAATTCCAAGGCAAGTAGGTCTTCCCATAACCCACTAAAAATCTAGAACTAAATTTAAATATAAATAATAATTTGAAACGCTTACAAAAATGAGTACGATACGTGCGATAGCAACGCCTAAATGAGTCATCGCCTTTTATAGCTCTATTGATTTGGTGCACCGTTATCCTTATTGACACGTTGATTGCGTATTGTTAATCGGTTAAAATATGCTCACAAGAGTTCATGACTTCAAAAATGTCAGTTTTAAATATATTGTACTTGTTCGTAGAATAAATAGTTTTTTAATATGTACAGCTAACTTTATTAAGGAAGTTAATAAAGTAAATAGTTTAATTGTAAATGCGACGGCTGTGGGTTTGATTTCCCATGGGGAAATTAATTATTTCTCTCTTTGGTGAAAAGAAATAAAGGTGGCTTTAAGTTTTGCCACTCAACATACCATTTCTCGAAAATTGGGTGAAATGTACACGGAACTTATGCCGATATTACTTAAAGCAACAACGGAAATAGCCTCTTCTATCTCTTCCTTTAATATTACAGCGTAATAAGTTACAATTTGTCGGAAACAAATGTTATATAAACCGGCCATACATTTATTACGCTATGCCTACATAAGACTTGCGTGATGAGTGATTACATTTTTTAATTATTTTTTTTCTGCACGCCGTTCTAAATTTTCTGGCCGAATAAGAAAATGTTAAATATTTCATTCCTCCGAGTAGGAGTCCAGTCCACAACCGTCGATAACACCAAATGTCAAGACACTCCTCTCTCCGATTCCCGATCTGTTGGAAATATTGCATGTTGTGTATTAATCTATAATTTTGTTATATCAAAGTGTATAATGTAAAGTCGAAACATTAATAGTGTAATTTCCTCGGCTTTCTACCATCTCTATCACAACTCGCTTGTCAAGTAGTGCAAATTGTACGCACGACTGGCTACGTTTCTTTAAACAGGGCTACTCGATGACAAGTTGTACTTTTGATTATATATAGATCGTTGTGGGACAGTGGCACACCGTTTGACTATATACGCGACAGTTATGGGTTTGGTTCCCACTTGGGAGAATGAATAAGCATTATTTCTCCGCTTGAGTTTCCCAATGGAATAATTTCATTATTATTTATAATTAATTAGCTGAGCCCACTCGCTTCGCTCGCGCGAGGCTTATTCACCTGTTGGCTTAGCGGGAAAACACGTCCCGTCGGACAAAAACGTATAATAAATGCGTTTCTGGTTTCTGGATCTAGCCTATAACCATCCCGGGAAGCCTCGGAGCCTATAGCGAACATACATTTGTTTATATATATTTATATAGATTATAATGCATCATTTCTATTTGAAAAAAAAAACCAATTAAAATAAAATACGGAGAAATACAGAGGGTAAAGCTAGTCTTATTTTTAATCCCCTGTTAGCGATGTAAAGCGGTATTAAACGAAAGGCTTCGAGTGTAACAACGCGTAACTTGTACAGTTTCTTAAATCAATTGGCTGTGAACCAATGCGTGTGTATACGTCACGTAAATAACTAGGTTCCCATGTCTTTACCATATGCGGGATACAGCGTAAAGTTAAAAAAACAACAATTGGATATATTTATTTAAATAATACACATCGTGTCGTTGCATATCTTACAAAGCACCGCATACTTTATTAAGCCATTATTAGTTATCTTAAACGTACATTATCTATACAATTTATTGATGGTTAATGTAAACCAACATGCCGACTCGAGTGGCTATCATTGATGAACCATTATTAAAACGAGGTAGGTCGAACGTGCTTCACTTTTTTTTATTAACTGCAGAATGTCTTAAGTTTGAGAGGAGGCAGAGGGCACCTAGGGTTAAAACACTCCGTTCTCCACGAACTGGACAATTTTCGAGACTACATGTGAAGCCGGTCGTGGTCTATGGGTACAGTGGCTGTAAATGCGGCTGGTTGGGGATTCGATCTCCACTTGAGGAAATGAAATATTTATTTAAATCTGTATTTCCATTTTTTCACTCTGGTGTCGAGGTGGAGCGCGGCGTTCCGCCATTCAACAAGCAATGCCTCCAGAATTCGGCGAAAAGTGGGGAACGAAGTGTCTAAACGCTAGATTTTTTGAAGCAGATTTTTTTAAAAACTTTTTGTATATTTAGGTGTAATTCATGTATCATTTTATTATTTAATAAGCAGATACTTCGTAAAGAGGCGAGTAAGTGCCATATATAAATGTGGGTAATATAAGATAACAGCGTTATACAATATGCTACTTTGTAGAGCATGATCTTAATAAAACAGAAGTTACGTATAAACTACGCATACGAAATGTTATGCAAATTGATATTAAAAGTGTATTCGGTTTGTCATTTTTTCTAAACGAGAGCGGGGAAATTAATATAATATATTTTTTCCGTTATGGGCTTTAAGCTCTAACGCATATGTTGCTTAACGATTTTTTTAGGGTCACATTGCGATTTTTTAATAAATTGGGTATTAAGTGCCGGAACTCAACGCCGTGCACGTTACAAGAACAAGGAAATGAAAATATTAAATATTTAATTTCTTCGAGTAGGAATCGAACCCACAACTTGTTGCGTTTAGTCGCACGAGCACGTATTGCGTTCAGACTGGCCTGGCCTTGTTTAACGATATAACCACAAAAATAATGTTATAAAACAGTAAAGTGGTGCAGTTAAAAATAACTGTTGCGCAAGCGCCGTAAACCAACTAAGTCTTGATACGCGTTCCGGATTTATGTGCATTTTGGAATTTAATAATTTATTTTTATTATTAATATCATGCTGGAATGTTCTAGCAGAATTTTGTTTAAATTTTATGTACCATTTTTGCATATAAAACTGTAAGGTTACTTACTTACCTATATAACCGTGAAAATTAGTTCAAATCCCACATATAAAAATGTAAAGCTTATTATGAGCTCTATTTTTGTTTTTCTTATAGGTACTCGTATTTTTAAAATAGTTTTAGAATGAAATGAAAAACACAAGTCTTATTTTACTTAGAGATGGAGACGAGGCTACTGTAGAGGCGTATTTAAATAATTTTGCTTTTACGTCCTAAACTTTACGCAATCGAACTTGAGGGTTACAATTTGTTAGTGTTACACTTTTGAGTAATTCATCAATAGCTTAAAATTAGATCGATATTACAAAAGCAAGGAATTATACAAACAAATATTCCACAAAAACTATATATTTTATGAAATATCCATACTCGCAGCACTTCAACGTAGGTAATATAATTACACTGTGTTGATTTGATTTCGATATTTCAGGATAATTTAGCTGCAGCCAGGACTGGTTGGCTAACCTCGTGCCTCTGCTGTGGCAACATCTGTTGCAACTTTTCTACTGGCAGTGTCGAGTTATAAATTTTAATATAAGTATATTAAAACTTGTTCGCGTTAAAGAAAGCAAGCTAGCTGATGGTTAGAACGACCTCAAGAGTATCTGGCCATTAATTAAGTAAAAGAATTAATGTCGCTGCCGAAATTCTTTATCACCAGACATTTTCGTCATTAATTAGAAAATAATATATTTAATATATATCATAGGAGAATTCGCAGCTTTGCCCAGTCGTCGCGGCATATACGTGTGATTGTGAATGGGACAGGTTGTGGGTTCGATTCCGACTCGGAAAAATGAATTATTTTATATTTTCATTCCCTCGCTCTGGTAACGTGGCAAAGCGCAGCGTTGTGTTCGCCCACTCAACATGCAATGCCTCCAGAATTGAGTGGAAAGTGGGGAAAGGAAGTGCCCTTTTTATAACATTACAATTTACAAGACAGCTGAAACTTTTATATATAATTCATTCCGTGTTACTATAAACGCAACGATTGTGGGTTTGATTCTCACTCGTTGGAATGATTTTTTCATTCGCTCCCTCTGATTCTGACCAGGCTATTCTACCCGCCAAAATATCCAATGTCTCAAAAATGGAGTAATGGGTAGGTTCCTTCTCCCTACCCTGCTATGTGCAGGATATTGCGGGGCGCGCAAAAAACAAATTAACATGGAAATCGATAACCGATATAATAATATCTAGATTGCGGTCTACGTATACGCTTAACATCTAAACTACTATGATTGGTATACTACTTTCGCTTTGCATAGAAATTTAATATCTAATATGGAGGAGGGCGGGGAAGTGCTCGTAAACATGGAGAGAAGAAGACGTAACGCAAACGACGTTCGATGTTTGGTCGATGTTATTTTGATGATTTTATGTTGTTTGTGGAGTTCTGTACTAATTCTTTTAATAAAAATTCTAATTGGGGACCGACTGTTTGTTTTTATATATAATCAGTTCAATTGCCATTTTTGAGGCCGTCGTAGCGTAATGGGACAACGGCTGACTGTAAACACAGCAGGGTCGGCAGATGGAATCTAGTGTGAAGATGCTCCATTCCCCATTTTCCGCTAAATTCCGTAGAACACTGCGCTTTACCTCGATACCACAGCGAAGAAATGAGAATATTTAATATCCACAAATGGCAATCAAATTCACAATCTAACGCGTTTACAGTATTTGGCCACTGCGCCGCGACTGGTCTTTTATAGTTATATGTAGTTTATAATGAATATTAACACTATTACGCGCGTCCAGTAACTCAGTCGCCTCGGAGAGGTTACGTCACGTTATTTCATCTAATGTGTGAATTATTTATGCATTACAGGACGTCATTTAAATATCATCAAATGCTATCGACCTTTCCATATACTTACTTATACCGCGTGTGTTTAATAATGTATGTAAGATCTAATCACGCTTGAGATTAATATATGTATATTGTATATATTCACGCTACGTCCCGTATATAGAAGGATACATGGAGGGGATGTAGTGTTAAGACACTCTGTTGTAAGTGGTGTAACAAATACTCCAGTTTCCGGCAAAACTTTTGGACACAGTGTTGAGTGCCGAAACATAAGACGACGCTGTCTTTTTATCAAAGCGACGAAATTCAAGTAGTACGTTCTCCCGTGTGGAAATTGAACCTTAAACTGACACATTACTATATGTTTTTATGTTCTGAAAATATCTAACACCCCTAATAAACAACAGTTTTTCAGCCAATTACAATAGAGAGTACAGCAGCGTGCCAACACTGTGAAATCCGCTCCGTTCTACTCTGATAACGCGTTACGCTGCGCAGGCGCATGGTAGGCGCGCATGTGACGCGACGCTTGTATTTAATATTAATAATGTGTTGCACCTCATAACTTCATTTGGACTTTGAATGTAAATTCACTTTAGTACACCTAGTAGTCTACATCCTAGACTCAGGATGTGGGTTTGATTGCCACTCGCAGAAGGAGAAACTTCTAGGGACATTTAGAAGGGAGCAGTCCTATGCCCTTCTAGGTGACCTCACTTCTCTACTCTCCGCGTCAATTCGATATATAACATATTAAGTGGTGCAGCTCAACGACGGGTTTTGCCTCGACACCAGAGCAAAGAACGGGAAATATAAACGTAAATAAAGTGGAGATCGAACCCACAACTGTCGCGTTACAGTTAGACGGTCTCAAATTGAGTGGCTAAAACTAAGATTAGTTATCTTAAAATGTCTATATAAAGTATGTGCATGTCAATTTTTTTTTCTTGAATATTTTCTATATCTTTCCAATAATATGGGGTTTTTCAAATGAAAGCTGCTCTGTCTTATTTGTATTCTAAGCGAATGGTAACAAGTTTGCTCTACGCTATAATGTTAAATCTCAAGCTACCATACAAAGAGAGACAGTAATAGGCATATACGGTAGATACTTAAATACGCACAGAAATAATAGTTGCAAGAAAAATAGATTAAGTTAGTAAAAGAAATGAAATATTATTTATTTACTGATACATCGTGGTGGCAGAGGATGAGACTAAACGCGATGACTGGTTTACACCATTACTTCCTCGCACTGGTAACGAGGCAAAGCATAGCTCTCAAACCGAAATGCCTCAAAAGTTCGACGGACAGTGGGTTAACGAAAGTGTCTTGAGTGTCTGGACATGGAGTGTTAGGCTCCCGTTTTCCTTACCATGCTATGATTTTTCTTTCTGATCTGGTACTTTACTTCCACATTACTAGGTTCTCTCTTTATGGCATTTTATACATAAAAGTCAAGATGGATTCTCTTTTTGTTTGCCAATTCAATTATCATATGAGAGATACAACTGAAAAACTAAATTAGCAATTTTACGCGAAACCATCTGTTTACAAAGTAAAAAAAAATCAATTTTCCATTAATCCAGACACAAAGAAAGCTGTTAAGGCAGAAATGCTATAGACAAATTATGGGTCTGGCCGTCTGTCAGTAACCGCGGCTTCCGCATTGCGGTGCACAATTTATACAGATACAACATTATGTATGTATATAGTACGCAGATTGCCTTCAAAGTTTATCTTGGATGCGACGATTGCATTTTTAAAGCGATAGTCGTGGGTTCAACTTTTAATATCACTTAGGAGTACGGTGGCATTGACTTCCGCCATTCCGTTACCAACTTTCCATGGTATTAATGGGGTATGCATTAGTCCGATAGTGGCGTGAAAAGTGGAAAACAAAGTATCTTAAGAGTAGGCTCCCTGCTGAAGATCTGCCAACAATCCTGATATATTAGAAAAGGAGCTGGTTTGTAATAAATATTCATGTTTGTATTATTTAAATCACGGAAAAAAGGGTAGCAATACAATATCTTATCGATTGAATGTTGAACCTCTTACTTATCATCCACATTGACTACGATACCGACAAACCATTGAACACAAGGCCTTCACTACACCAAACCAGTCTATAAATATAGATCGATAGCGTTAGATAGTAAGGTTTTTTAGTTTAGAATACTCACTGATCGAGTCCAGTCAGGAATCCCATTACGGGTAAGTAGGAAGTGCTGCACTCAAATTACCACAGAGAAATGGCCTATCGATCGATATATGGCTAAAAACTGAAGACGAGTCATTTTAAAGTGAAATTCTTGTTATAATCATGATAAATATGGTGGAAGCGCAAACGATCGTGGAACCTGATAACTTGATGCTTAATAGATGTTATGTATTGCTCTAGGACTTAATTAGATATGAAAGTTATGGTAATTAAGTTATTTTTATTTTAGTTTGATGAAAGTAAAACGTAATATTTTTATGAGGATGTTGTTAAGTGCAGGATATCAAAATATGTATCCATAGTGATATTGCCGAATTAGTTTCAAGCTCTATCCAGAATATAGCTGAGTAGAGAATCTACGGGCAAACATACTTTTACTTTTTTTCCGCCAAATTCGTGAGAAATTGCATGCTGAGTGACGAAACTCAACGCTGTGCTTTATTTTTTTGATAGAACGAAGAAATAGGAATAATTCATTCAATTGATTTCAAAGACTACAAGCGTCTACATAATCCTCTTGGCATATCCTCAAAAATTGAAATTTCAACACAAAATCGTCTCCAAATATATTCCCAAACAATTTAAACAAACAAATATTTAACATTCCTCAAGTAGTCACTAAACTCCTGATGCATCAGTATTACGCAAGGGCCATGTGTTAACCGATACAATTAGCGCCCACTTACGTATGGGTTATGAAGTCCTCAAGTTTTTCTAATATGCCCCACAGATAGATAAGTGCATATGGAGGAGGTTCCATGGATAAGCTTGTGGTTTAGGGTCTTTGTACCATAAACTAAAGACAATATAAATATAAGAATAAATTTGTGTAATTTTATAATAATTAAGGCGTTCTAGTTGAAAAAGTTTGCGGAAAATTTGCGGTCAATCGGGTCGAATGCAATCGATTCCTACTCGGGGAAGTGTAATATTAAATATTTTCGTTTCCTCGCTCTGGTAATGAGACAGCGTGGCGCTAAGTTCCGCCATTCAACACGCATTGCCTTAAAAATTTGGCGGATAATATTCTTAAGATTTAAAAAAAACACAGGAAATAATAAACATGCATTATGTAGATAATATATATATAAATATACATATTCAATAATTATATAATACTAATGAAAGCTATATCATATGTCACTGTGTAACATCACTAAAATAAATCGCTCCATACCACTTCTCATATACAAGCTGCAGAAAGTGAAAGACTTCCGGAGAAGCATACACCTATACAGTCATAGGCAATTAGTGATGTGACTCAACACGGTCAATTTCTCTTTTCCAGATATTAGCTAATTGCAGTCTAGACTTCTAGTCTATAATGCACTTAAAGTGCATTTTTCCCGCTTTGGCGTGAAAGTACTAGTGACGGGCTTGTACCTGTCGTGGAAGAACTTTCGATACAACCTTTTTTTGCCTTATTAGGGTCGATGATTGATATTATATTTATTTTTATCATCGTATTAAGAAAAAAATTACTTTTCCGGGAAAGTTAGAGGATTTTTATTATTTTTCTGTTATGTGTTGCGCAATCTTTAGTAAGTATAGTAAAGAATAGCATTATTTTGAGGGAGCAGGACTAGAATTGCGTGTTTCTAGAACTTGAACCATCCAAATTTTACAAGAGGTGTAGATTCGAATCCCGCTATATACAATTATATTATATAGTCCCGTTACACGTCGTCCGTCTCATAGTTAAATAATCCTTTTATAACATTTATCTTTTAAATTTAATAAATTATATACATAATGTTATATAAGCTACAAAGATTTAAATTTATAATATAAAAGAATCTATATTACAAAAAAAAATCTATTCACTCATACTACATAATACACGTTATTAAATCAACCAACTAATTGACAGCCACGTCAATATTAATAATATAATTACGCTAATGAGTTACATCATAGAAATGGATAGAAGAAAGCAATACAACTGTTATCGAACAACACATGTATTATTTAATGGTGAAATTGACAAGATGATTATTAGTACGAGAGTTGACGGGTCGGCGATGCGTGAGTCGCCGTGTGGGTGGACAGTACGTGGTTCGAATCTATATGTGACTGCCGTTGAGTTTCATTTCGACGTTCTGGTAACAAGGTATAGCGCTGCGTAGAGTTACGTCACTCAACTTGCAATACCACGGCATTTCGGCGGAAAGTATGAAACGGAGTGTCTCAACATAACGTTCTTTCTGTATAGCCTGCTACATAAGGGATACTGACTTGAAAAAAAGTATAAAATAAAAAATCATGTAGTTTATATAAAAATAAATAAATTAAACTAAATTGCTATCTCTGTTACGTCAATACGCTCAGAATTTTACCATGTACATGTATAACACCCGTAAACAATTTACATCAGCGATGCAAGCTGCAAATAAATGTTAAGATTTAAGAAATTTCAAGCAATTACAGCGTTACAGACAATTTAAAGATTTCTTTATGTATGTACATATTTTATTTTTTCAATATGCGCAAGCGCCGGTGAAATTGAAAGTTGTGGATGTATGAGTCGCTTTCCAGTGTTATTGCTGTAGAAGTAAGTGTTTTAAATTATGTTTATTTATATAGTTTTATGTTTTTGTTCCCCATTTTACATCATTACTTGGAGGCATTGCGTGTTAAGTGGCAGCACCCAACGCTGCGCTGTATTCCAAAACGGAAAATTAAAATAGTTTAATTATAATGGCAATGGGTTCGATAACTATTTGGGTCATTTCAAATGGTCATCGAACCCATTGCCATCGCGGTTACATTCAAACGACCTCCTTTTGCTTCGTGTCGGTCTACGGCCAAATCTTCTCGTCCTAGGACAGTCAAAATAAATTACATTTTTTTTACTTCATCTCCCATTTTCAGCTATGAAGGCAAAGTAGTAGAACATTAGACGTTCACTTTCCAGAACTTTCTAGAACATCACAATATTTAACAAAGATAAAAATCAATGACTTACAAAGAAAGTATGGACGTATAACTTATCCGTTTTGATGCAACGCTTTCTAGATGCACTAGCGGCCGATTGTATCAGCCACGGTCGATGATAAACACGCCATATTTACAGACAGACGGCTAGTGCTCTGTTTAATCATTTTAATTATATATATATATATATATTAATTATGTATATATTCTATACTGAAAATTATCTTAGTAAGGTATTGAGAATAGAATAACAATATTAGAGCGTACTCTTATCTTTTATTTTCCTTAGTATAAAATAATAAAATAAAATTAATAAATATATTTTATTAAGTTTTATTAAAAATATATTGAAGTTCTGCGTTTTGAAGATTTTTTATATTATATTTTTAATTATTATTATATATTAATTATATAATAAAAAAAAGTTTAAGTTTAAAAAAGTTACCATATAAAATATTATAAATATAATAATAAAGTAGGTATATTTGTATGTACCACATATATTTGTATCTTTATTATATATTATAACAAAGTGTAGCTTATACCTTATACTGACCGGGCTTAATAAAAATATTTGTATATGTAATCATTTCTCAATGAAAATGGTAACTACATCGGCCTCGTGTACAGGCAAACACTGTACCAGTGTGCCATGATGACCTAGCTATACCTAATATTATGAAGTTGAAGAGTTTGTTTAGTTGAACGCCCTAATCTCATAAACTACTAGCTCGAATTCAAAAAATATTATTGTGTTGTATAGTCTATATTACATCTCGCTATGAGCAACAGCTAAAAAAATGTAAAAACAGTAATGGTTGAGAGATTCCGTTACGTGTCGCATACTCTTAGCTATCCGTTACCGTTTAACTCTCGGGCAAATCCGTAGAAGTAAACTAGTATTACGAGTATATATATATATATATTGTAAAACTAATTAAACATATAAAACATAGTTCTATTAATGTAATTTCACTTTGTATTGTTTTCCTTGTTAATACAATTTCTCTATAGCTTTATTAATCAATCGTGTTTAGATTTATTCAGTTACATTTAGTTCAGAGCCTCGCCCACTTTCGCCCACGGGGAAATTGAAGTAACTTTTGTAAGTACTTCCGTCTTATTTTAATAGGTTTTGTTCTTTAGAAAAATGCTTCAAGGGAAGAGAAGTGGAAGAGAAAATAGGAATAGAACCCGCACTTTCATGATGAAGTTAAATATTTTTATTTAATAAATGTTAAAGAAATCATCACCAAATAAAAGGATTATTTGAGTGTTAGTTGTAAATATATATTTTTTGTTACTATTTTCATATATGTTTTTGTTATTTCAGGTAAGGAAGTCAAAAATAAGCGCAGTCCTGGTTTATTCGTAGTGAGTACAAATAAGAAGTATTATAAGATTTTTGTGTTTTCGATTATCTTAACATCAAAACTACACATAGTCTAGCACTTTTGGATTTAATTTGAAGGTTTTAATATGTCGTCATCATCTTCATCATCAGCCTGTTCTCGTCCACTCCTGACCTTACGCTGCTGCTGTGGCAATCAAACTTATTTTATGCTAGTCAAACGATAATTAACGATACTGCTGCAGGCTGTCAGCATTAAAATTGTCTACAGCTAAAAAGTGTATAATATAACTGTAAACAGTGTCACGTACTACTCTAATTCCATAATATCGTTATTACCACTTTTTATGTTTCCGTTGAGAGATTAATGTTTCCCGTTCAATGTATTTTGGCCATGTAAATTAAGTCCCTTACTTATCGGACTTGTATTGGTATTAAAGGCCGATTTGGTAAATAATGTCTCTAATAAACTTGATATTTTAATATTTATAATTTTCATATAAAGTACATATGGGTCATTAAGACTAGTTTTATTACTTAAATAACTTTGAGAAACTTAATTAATATTAACATTTACATGACTAGTAGCCGAAACTTCGCTTCTGTGAATTACAGAGTAGAAACCCAAGAGGGGTTTACGGTCACCATTGGAGTTTTCAAAAATATTGCCAAATTTCAGAGTTGTACACCGCGCAGTGTCGGCCACGCGTTGTATGTCAGTCATTCAGTAACGGTAGATTACAAACAGATATTTAATCTAGTTTTCGAATGATGAAAAGTCGCGATACTGCTACTTGACAACTGATCCATAAATATATTTTGATGAAACTTTGACAATAAAAAATCTGAATTACCTACATAAAAGTTTTGATTTTACATAAAATTATCGATTCTCTATTACATGTTATATAACACAGAAAGAACCTCTATCTTGCGCCGAAGTACGAGAGATTACGTGTCAAATGTCAGAACTCAAAGCCACTCTTTGTACATCTAAAACGGAGAAATAGAAATATTTCGTCCTCTCGATTGTGAATCGACCCCACAAACACTGTTACACGTATACGCTTCGCCACTGCGCCACTGCAACGATGGCCTCAACATAAAATGTGTGAAGATAAAAAGTTAAATGCCCATCATTGTATCGGCTCCCACGAGTAGCTACCAGCCACCAGCCACCTATCTTGCGATCGTTCGTTTTGTCAAATCACTATTTTTAGTTACGACTATCTAAAAGTAAAAGTGTGAGATTTATTGGATATAAAACGTAGCGTAACATTATGGTTGAGATTTTTCTTTCTAAATTATTCCATTTATAAATTCTTTTGAGGCCGTCGTGGCGGTGGTTATGGGTACGATCACCATTCATGAATATGATAAATTATTGTCGTTTTCCATACATGTTACATTTCCATACATATTGTGTTACATAACCGGCGTAGGGTTTCGGCGGTCAATACGAAATGTGTTCAACTTTTGCGGAGAGCTGAGACCTGAGCTGAGAGAATATTCTCACATAAAATGGAAATCAACATTTACAACACAATTAACAAGTAAAATAAAAAATACCTCGTCTTTCCGGTCCCATGGGAATTTCAAGAAAACCTCATAGGGCCGAAGTTTATTTATACTAAACTAAATTATACTACATAAAATTTTAATTTATATTATTTATATTTAAAGTAAATTTATACTTAATTCCCACTCCCTAAGCCCTTTCTTTTTACGTTGTCGGCCACTCAGTATCGGGTTAGAATTTTACTCCGTAAATATATAGAAAAAAATATCAGAATACATGCCGATTTATTATAATATCAAATATTTTGATTGAAAGAGAAATCTCTCAAATGTTATCTATAAATAGAATATCTGTCAGGCCTTACACCAGGCTTACACTGGCAGGTATATAAATAAACAACATTCTTAATATACGTTTCAACATTAAAGAGCGATAAATTATGAGCAGAATTTGAATCGGAATCGCTGCGGCACTTTTTTAATTAGATTACTACCGGTTGCTGGTGTTCTGCTTTGTTAATTTATTTGTCGATCAATTTTTTTTTTATATTTTTCTTTCTCCTATTTAGATGGATATGTGAGAGTCTCACTAGAGTCTAGAGTTGAGACACTCTTTTTTTTATTGTTATGCTACGAGTATGAATGGACTACGATTGAAGTGTCATCATAAATGTGGGGTTTTGAGGCCAGTCTTGGCGCAAGTGTGTGACTCTACGCGACTGGTAGTGGGTTCGATCCACATTTGAGGAAATGAGGCGTTGAGTTCCGCTACTCAACACCTAAATTCCACGAAAATTGGGAACCGGAATGTTTTAAAAAAAAATCCGTTTGCCTACCCTGCTATGTGCGAGATACGGCATGAAAGTGATTTTTTTTTCAGATATGTATATGTACTGTTAACACTTAATGTAACTATAATATTAGTATACATAGAAATATATACTACTTAGTACTACTATATGTATGTGTGTATAAAAGTTTCTCCATAATTTTTTAGCATAAAGTTAATTAATGTACACTATCGCGATCCAATTCGTAGAAAATATCAAAAACCCGCTTAGATAATATCAAATAGAATAAAATGTACCGTGACTGCGCCGACCGCGATGTAGTTTCACCGATTGTTTACTTATCGAGATATGACGTTCAAATTACGACGATTTTAGTCATGGACACGGACAGTCAACGACTTTCGCTAGAAAAATTATGTGCGACTGTACAATATTAAATATTTTAGCTATCTATCTCTATCTGTGTATGTATGTTCGAGGCCAGTCGTGGCGCGGGCACCAGGAAATTAAATATTTAATGGTTTCATCTTCTCTTTGGTAGCGAAGCAAAGCGTGGCATCGAGTTCACAGAAGGATTCAGCGAAAAGTGGGCGACAAAAGTTTTGATGGGAACCGAGTCTTTCTTCGTTTTTTCTGACTACTTCTGTGTACGGGATACATTTTGAAGATAAAGAACATATATGTAATCAATTAAAATAAAATATCCTTGGCCGGTCAGCACGACGGTTAACATAGTTAACGTAATGTGGCTCAACATGATAGCATTATACAGTTAGCTTTCAATGCTGCGCCATATCAGTATCAGTAATTGCTCCGCTTATCGAATTCGTCCTCGCCCGAATGATCCAAATGCCCGTCGTACTGCAATAAAGTACATTTATTTTGTAATGACATATAAAAAGAAGTTATAGAAGATTATTTTACAGTATGTGGAATGAAATGTTAAATATTTGTTTTGGAGTAATTTCGGTACGGATGGACTGATTGAAGACGTTTGAGCGAATTAAATATCAAATATTGAGGCCATCGTGGCGCAGTAGCACAAGGGTGCCGCCCGTAAACGCGACGGTGGTGGGTGCGTTGCCCACTCGAGAAAGTGAAATATTTCTTTACGTTTATATTTCCGTTTTCCTTTGCTCGAGGAAAAGTCGAGGCAAAGCGCGGCGTTTAGTTCTACCACTTAACACGCAATTATGCAAAAATTTTAGAGAGAAGAATGCAAAAGAGATCTGAAAGGCTGTTGTGGGAAGCCAAAGGAGGCTGTAGACCTGTGTTCTTTTTCGCTGTGGACATAGGCCGAAAGGAGAGAGATTTACTTGTTAGTAGGTTTTAAGTTCTATATTTAGTAGTTCACTGCTCCGAGTGTGAATTGAATGCGTAACTATCGCGTCTATAGACTATGCCACGATGACCCTCAATTTTTATATACTACTAGTAATATATTTATAACGACTGATTAACCTGATCAACAGTTTATTCATGTTGCAATATATATATATATATTATATATCGTATCAACAGGCATTTGTAGTCTACAAAAATACAGGTCTTTGTTGTTCTAAATTATTTCTTAATAGCCTAACATAATTAATCATAACGTAATCTTACTTAACAAATTCTTAATTACAATTAATCTTTCATAACATTAATGAATCTACTACTGTCCTATAAAAATAATGTATTGTAATGTTTTGAAATTCCTTATCGAATTTGGATTAAATGCACGTAATACCACCCGGCATTTAAAACCGGCATGAAGTAGTGGCTCTTGCCACTGCGTTTTGCATTAGGTAATGCCGGGCCCCGGCGCACAACATCCTCCACCTTAAAGGCCGGCAACGCACCTGTGGATCCTCTGGTGTTGCATGGGATCGTAGGCGGCTGTGATTACTTACCATCAGGTGACCCGAACGCTCGTTTGCCTTGTCCTCTACCTTAATCCCAAAAAAAAGACTCCGTTCCCCGTATGGGAACTATTAGGAGAACAATGTCTTAGAGAAAACTATTAGAAGCCGTCGTTGCACAGTGTGACAACGTTTGACCGAAACACCCGATTCATTATCCACTCAGAGGCGATCTTCTGTAAATAAATAAGTTGTTATTTATTTTCAATTCCTCGCTCTTCTGGCAAGACGACAAACCGTGGCGTTGAGTTCCGCCACTTAATATCTCACGCTATCTCGAAAATTTGTTAATGCTTGGGGAACGGAGTGTCTGGTCCTATATGGATTTGCGCCTTGTATGTCTAATTAATTAAATAAACAGAATTTTCCTTTTTTCACAAAAAACACGATAGGTTATGTTTAATTAACATTTTATGGTAGGAAAGCTCGCTTTTTAACATGTTAGAGAGATATATCAACTTGTTTCCAATGAAAAGTTGAAGATTCGATTTAAAATACCTTATACACCATACATAGATGCTTTATTGGTACACGTTTCATAGAAAAAGTGGTGAAAAAGTATTACCTTGTGAGAGCTGCCAGGGCTGCTCAACATTGGTTTCTAATGTATGTTTGTATAAAAACAAAATAATTTGATATACTTATAGTAGTAGTTCTGGTGTGGAGGCAAAGCGCGGCATTGAGATTCGATTCAACACGCAATGCCTTCAAAATTCGGCGAAAAGTGGGGAGAGGTGGGTTAACTCGAGGCCCCCACAGCCTACCCTACTACATCCGGGATACAGCGACGAAAATAATCATTAAAAAGTGATGTTTATTTATGTATGAAAGGGCCTTTTATCTTCATTTTATGTGAAATCCTTACAAAAGATAAAAGTCCCGTTTGAGTTATTTAAAAAGTCAAAAAGGGTATACAATATACATGTATTTTCTCGAAACACAAATTGAAATGATTACTCACGTTAATACAAATTAGATGTTTTTAAAGTTCTTGGTAGATCTTTGTTCGCTTACATTCAGATTATCTTTAAAATAAATATTTCATTGGACGTTTGAAATAACTTATATATATAAAAATTAGGTATATGTATATAAGATGAATAGTTTCCGTTTTTTTGTAAGATTCTCCTTTCATTCTTAGCGGGGTTGCCAGAGAGGACAGAGTAAAAGCTAAGACTCATCCTACTTCTTTCTGTCTTTTTTTTTTAATACATTGCATTTAAATAAAATTAGTCAACAATATTATTCTGGTGGCATAAGTGTGCGACTGTAAACGCGACGGTTATAGTGTCGATTCCTACTTGGGGTATTAAATATTTTATATTATTTTCATTTCCCTACTGGCAATGAAGCAAAGTGCGGTTGAGTTTCGTTGCTCAACGTGCAATACCTCGAGAAAATTCGATAGGAAGTGGGGAATGGAAGTATCGTAATGCCTGGGCATGTACGAGATACAGCGTGGAGCTAAAACCAAAATTATTCTCATAATGTACGAAATTTTATAAATTTACGGTTGTCCCATAAAATGAGCATATTTTACTTAATGATGCTTACAATTTGTACATTTTTAACGATTTGCTCATAATATTTTTCAACGCTTCAAGCACAAATAAAAAAATACTTAAACTCCTTCTAATTAAAATTTTAAGTTAAAGTAATTTTTAGAATTCGAAAAGTAGCATACTTAATTTGATTTTTTGCCTCGTTGGCTCAATCTTGTTATGACAACTACGCGAAGGTTGTTATGGGATAGATTTAAATTCATTCATTAAAATTTAATAAGATAAAATGATTATGAAAATATGGGAGAGAAGAGGTCCAATTCAATATAGGGGCAACTTATATTTCGTTAACCACTTTCCGCCCAGGACATTGCGCGTTCAGAGATGGAACTCAACACCATGTCATGCACTTCACACAATTTAAATGGGAATTATTTCCCACGAGTGAGAATCGAACCCACAACCACCGTGATTACGCCACTCAAACTATTATTCTAATTGGGTTACTTGTCCTACTCAAGTTGCCCTATATTATATTTCACATGAACGTGATTAACATCTCATATATTTAAAAGGAAATAGATAATATCTAGACAGTGTACATATCCCAACACAAAATCTAGACATAACATATTTAACTAGAAATTAATGAACTTGTACAAGGAAATCGTACCTGGAACTTTTCAACTCAATCCGCGTCCCCTGCGCTAAAACCGTTATACGTTTGCGCCTGCGCACGTCAAGATATGATTTATAACTTATTCATAGTGAGTGACTTCGAGTTGAAGCCTGTACCGTTGGTTATCGCTCCAGATAGGTGACTACTTAGTGCTCGCATATAATTGCCCTTATAAAAATATAATTAGCAAAGGTTTTCTGTGATCTAAATAGACAATTTTATTGATATCTTACTAGTATCTTTATTTTTATTTAAAATGAAAGTCATAGTAATGTTATAGAAGATTGTGTTTAAAATTAGAAAAAAAAATAATAATTAGATTTTTAGTTTATTTTAAAGTTCTTTCATTCCAATCTAGATTATATTTAAATTATTCTCATATCCACGTTCCGGTTAGGAAAGTGCGGCATTGAGTTCCGCCACTTAAAAGGCGCCACTAAAATCAGGCGAAAAGCTAGAAACAGTGTTTCAATGTATAAGTTATCACTGGGAATCAAACCCACAACCATCGTTTACACACATTGTGCCACCGGGCTACGACGTCCTCAATAAGTATACTTTATTAACTTAGGTGTGCCAGATTCGAACCAGCACCTGCCCACAATAACAACATAGGTACCACAACTTACCTGTAGGCAATAATTACATTAAACAGAAGTGTGCTTAATTTCCCTTCCTCGAGTTAAAATAAGCGCTGTCGCGCATACTATTTGCAAGCTAATGTCGGTCGAAATGGGCCAATGGACACCAATGACCCTTTCATATTACATCAGTTATTGACATCAATATAATATGTGAGCTTGTGTCTGTTCGTCATGATTTATTGAGACTCCATACATGCTTCACAGTGAATGTTTATAACCTAGATTTTAGTGCGGAAGTTTATTCGAGTTACATGTAAAGTAAGTGTTGAATGTAGACGGTCTTGTTGAGATATTGACAAGTTTTATTGAAGATGCCTTTGAGTTGTGGATGTCGATCTCATTTGTTGGATTAATGTAGGCGGGGGGAATCCAGTGTATTTTGTCATTGCGTGTTAAGTAGTAACTCAACGCCGCGTACTGTCTTTTTACTAGAATGGGACCACAATCGTCGTTTCTCCGTTTTGTATAGAAATATGCTGCTATATTACATGCAACATCCAAAACTGGTGGAAATACGTTAAAAAATAAAATTACAATGTATCACTAAACATCCTTTGCAAAATCGACCACCAACCACTTCACAATTATATTCAAAATTATATATTTTATATATGTATTTTTAATCATACAATAGAGACTATAAATAAAACCACCTACTCTTGAATAGATCACATACAAGAAACTCACAATTCAAACATAAAAATGAATAACCAATTTCTTACAATAACTAAAAATATGACATATCTATATATTAACAACTAAGAACATAATCTAATCTATTATTATATCATTATGTATTTACTACGGATCAAATGCTAAAATACCCTCACGTCACAAGCCAATGCGCTTCACAAGGGCATTGGTTAAACAATCGAGATACGCACGCGCATCACAATGAACCACCCTTCGCGGCAAGCATCCAAATGGCGAGCTGGGAACGATATGTATAACACTGTCACATATCAGTATGACAGGAATGTTGTAGTCTCTAAAGGTGGAATTCTATAAATGATTTATCTTAAAAGATTTTATAGACGATAAGACGATTTTTTGCTTTAAATTTACAAGCTTATAATAAAATTTGGTAGTATTTCTTGTTCAAAAAAGCATGTATTGAATATTTTAATTTCTTTGCACTGGTAAAGAGGCAAAGCGCGGAGACACTCTGACAAAATAAAATATTGAGTTCTGATACTCAACACTGATCAGCGATTAGAGTTGAGTGGAAATGGAATACCTTAACACTCTGCATACCCAAGATCTATGCATAAAAAAGCTTTACGTTGTCTTTTTGTTACAGTATCCACTAAAATATTCTATATTTTTGAAATTGTACCTTCTCTCTTCTCTTTTGATGTAGACGTAACTTATTTAGATATTGTCACCTACACCTTCTTTAATTAGACCGACATGGGCTATTGCTGGATTCGAACCCGCTACGTGTTGCATAATATTTATTTATAATATTGATAAATTTAAGATGGACTGGAGACATAATGTAATCTCCAATCGTCGTAATAATTATAATCCTCTTTAAATTTTAACTATCTTGTAACTGCGGCTTCGTTCACATGATTAAATGAAAAAGGAGGTATGGTGAGTTTGTTATGACACGTTCTAAGTGCCTGAACTGCCTGGTATAATAGTGAAAAGTTTAACGTCTTTAGTTTATACGTAAGCCTTTAGTCTTCAGAAATGGAATATCTAAAACAAAATGATTTTTAATATAAACCAAATAGTTCCTGAGATTAGTACGTCCAACCAAACAAACTCTTCAGCTTTATAATATTAGTGTAGATCTCTATGGGCTCTAAACCTGTCCAAAGGTCTAAGCTTACATAATTTATGATACTTACGCAATACGAGAGTCGAAGTGACATATAGGGACTTTCTCCACATTATACTTATACAATCTATTAATTATACTTTATTATATTGATCGTGTCGTGGCTTCTAAAACGACGAGAAGCCATTCAAATTGATATATGTATGTAAAAGTGATTTTTCTTTTAAATATCGTATAGAAACGATGCTTATCTTGCGCAGTGACAGTGCATATGTTACGAAGCAAAAGGTCGCCGGTTCAAATTCCGCTGAGGGCATTCGTTGGTGCAGGATAGGTGATTTCATGTGATGCGGTGTGTAGAGGCATGCTTAAATGAATAAAGCCATGCTTTTTCTCGTAAAAAAAGTTTAGCCAGAGGGAATCTAGCGTTGAAATACTCCGTTTCCCATTTTCTCACAAATTTTGTGCCGCGCCTTGTCTATCAGAACGTGGGGATCGAACCCACATCCTTCGTTACATCGCTACGTTGTCCCACTGCGCCACGATGTACGTACGTCGTACGATATAGGTTTATATGAGTAAATTGCAGATAAATTATATTACTTTTATAAGTAAGCGAAGTCATTGCGTAATGGCATCCTAATAACAAGAATTACAGTATGCTAGGATTTGCTATTCTAAAAAGCTTTTATTGAGTTTATTTTCTCTTTATGTATCTAATTTATAGTGAGTGGTAAATTACTTCTCCGTCCTGGAAGACTGTCTTTCTCGTAGTGTTTTCGGTTTAGTTTTATTAAAAACATCCGCTCCACAGATAGGCAGAAGGACCCTAGTGTTAAGACACTCTACTTTCTGCCGATTTCTGGAGGCATTTCGTGTTCAGTGGCAGAACAGAAAAGAGTTAGTTTTATTAAAACTTGCATATTCTCGTCCTAGCTTTTATAGATAGCAATACATATACATATGCATATTAGATGCTGTCATTATACTGTTTTTTTTTCCTATATATTTTTACGCTCGCACGGTTTTGCCCCTGCGCCACGTGTACCCTCATAGATATATTAAATAATATGTTAAAATGTTCGCTTATATTATATTTGTTCTTGTGATTTTTCTTAACGTTGAACTGCATACATCATTTATACACAAACGCCTTCGTAATAAAAACGATAATGAAATATAGAATTTATATATATTTACATAAAACTAAAAAATACTGTGTATATAACTCATGCGTTACTCAGTGACTGACAGACAACGCACAGACGAAATAGCTAGCTTAACTTTCCACTTTCTGCCGAATTCTGGATGCGTAAATTCTTACTGAAGAGAGAAAACCGCGACTTTTTCTTTTACATCTCAAAGTTTCAGCTTCACGTTGTATACCGGACACAACAGGATAGGCAGCGGGAACCCAAGACACTCAGTTCCTTTTTTTCCGGCGAATTCTGAAGGCGTTTTGATTTCTGATTGATTTTTGTAAGATCCAAATATGCAGCGTTGGCGTCATATCGGATGTTGTTGAACACGATTATTATCTGTTTTCCTGTAATATTAAAAAAAACTGCATTAAGCTGTATTGAGTCATGTTATATTAAAAACTGTAATGATTCTTAAATCGTCTATATATATGTGGAAGCATAATAGCTAGATCCGGGATCGAATGGTTTTGCTTTTTGATGCAAGCTTCAGCTTGAGATCACCCATCTCTCGCTATAAAGAAGAAAGCAGAGAAATAAGTGTAAAGACACTCAGTTTTCGTCTTATTGCCCAATTGTCAATTCCAAATTACACATTACATTACATTACATTTTAATGTATTATTACATTACATTACATTTTAATGTAATTACTAAAACTTTAATCTCTCAGAACTGAAAAATAAAAATAACACAAATATTTTTCATCCATAGTTTTATTGAACCTACAACCGTCGCGTGTACATTCAGGCAACGTCACTTCACGGCGATTACTATTCGAATCCAAAACGAGCATATAGTACACTTTATACATAAAATGAGTCACCCAGTTGTTCTATTAGCGTTCGTGACACAGGCCGACCTTGGCGGCTGACCGGGCTGACCGGTGCGCGACCCACTGCTGTCGCAGCGAGGACCGGCGTATTGGTTTACCGGTGATCTAATTGTTCTGTTTATTGTATATGAAGCGACCCTGCTGTTCAGCTAGAGTGGTTTGGAAATAATTGTAAATGATTTTTCAATTTTTTTTTTGATACAGTGAACGGAATGGCTGAGTTTTGTTCTAGGATTTGAGCCTATTTAACTCAATATATTTATTTCTTCGGACTTTGAACTCAACAAAAGGTTCTTCCTACCCCTGCATTGCGGGAATTTTTTTAAGATTTTTTTAGATGGGTATGCAGAGATAACCTAGTGTTAAGAGACTTCGTTCCCCACTTTCCGTTAAATTTTAGAGAGATCACCTGTTCAGTGGAGCGACTCAATACCGACTCAACTTCTTACCGACCACGGAAATAACCTCAAACTAAATTGAGAATATTTTCCTTTCTTTCTTCGAGTTGAGTTTTCCTTCAATAATTTAAGGTCACAGCCATAGACAAGTACCTAGTTAGTACTCTTAAGATAAATCTAAAATTGAAAGGACTATCAATCATAAGTACTTATCACTATAAAACTATTTACCAAATACCAAGCCTACTGGCGCCACCATAAAGTCTAATATAGAAAAACCAATTACAAAATACAATTTTTATAGCAGAATTCTGTGAAGCGATCAGCATAACGTGGCATCATTTTTCAAGGTGCAGGAGTAATTTTAAAACTGTCACATGGTTCCCTTCGATTTTGTATCGTCATTATCGTACCGAGGACCTCAAATTAGTATTAACTGTCTTAAGGTGTGTTCATAAAGGCTAGGATGCTTTAACCCTGTCTATTGGAGACGTTGTTACAGGTCTATATGGAGAGGTTGATAAAAAGCAAGTGCATCTTTGGAGGACATTTTATGTTTAAAATTTTAGTAGTGTTATAAAAATTGATATAAGACCATCGTAGTATAGCGGAGCAGTGTTTGTTGTGAGTGAACGCATTGGTCATGGGTTCGATTTCTACTCGGAGGAATGAATGATGATCATTTCATCCTGATAACGAGCCAAAGTGCGGCGTGCCGCCACTCATACGTCACTTAAAAATTGTGGAGAAACATAGGGAACAGAATAATCTTAAGAAAATAGGGACCGTCGTAACACTAGGTTCCCAATTTCCTTCTGCCTACCCTCCTGTACCCTCCAGTGCCCAATGTAAATATAATATTTAAAATAATATATTTCCCATATGCCATCCAACCGAAGTCAAGGCTGATCGCAAGTATAAAATAAAATTTCAATACATACATAAATATACTCTTATAAATAAAGTTTCTTAACTCCAAAATATGGACATATTTTTAGCACAGAACAGCATAATTGGCGTAAATGACTTATGTTTTTGGTAATTTCTCGTTATTTTCTCGATGGCCACAGCGAGGAAGCAATTATAACACTTAAATGAATAATTTCAATGAAGGTGACTTTTTTTATTTAAATGTTAAGTGGAATACGGTTTATGGGGTCGCTGGTTCGATAATTAAAGTGCGGTCGAGTAAATTTATAGGACATGGTGGGTTTGATTCTTCGAAATTTTGTATTAAAAGCTGGGCTATTATTTCACTCTTCACATTAAAAAAGTACCTTCAAGAGATATAATACTTCCTGAAATACTTACCGTAAAGGAAAAAGTGTAATTTTGCATTTTGTAGTCCACAAGTATAACTTGTGGTTTTATTAGCTAGACGTTGTATCCCGAATCTTGAAAAACTTAATGTGTGTTGAATAGCGGAACTCAACGCCGCAACATAACTGCTTATTTTCATTATTTGCCAGTTCAATTCGCAAAGATATTAGCCAGAATATGAAAATTATATAACAGACCGTTATTATATTAACTATTAACCTTCAAATCTATACAATATAACATAGTGTAGTATGTGATACGACAGTGCTCACTTGTCTGTATAGCGCAGAGCACACGTCGACCCTGACTCATTTACCGATCTCTAACTTGAAGTTACTTCCCACAATATACTATTGTTCGACTTAAAATATTTATCTTGAATGTTTGAATAATAATTATGCTTATTAGGTTTTCATTGACGCGTATTTTAAATGAAAATGGACCTGAAACGCGGTGGCTATCGATTCGATTCGAACTCGGAGCACGAAAAATATTTTAATTATGTTTGTCTTCGCTCTGGTCAAGTGAGTCCGAGCAGAAAACTAGGAATGGAGTGTCTTGGCACTACGTTGATTCTGCCTACTTGTACCGTGTTATACCGCGTAGTTGAGGCTGGTCGTGGCGCAGCGGTACAAATTGTGCTGCACAATCGACTGGTTGCGGGTTCGATTCCCATTCGAGGAATGAAAATATTTATTTATGTTTTCATTTCTTCGCTCTGGTGAAATCAGCCGTGTGGTCCCGGCTTAGAATAGGATCACCCTGGTACTGTCGGTGTCGTAAGAGGCGACTAAAGTACGTGTGGTAGAGTCACGTCGCCAGTAATGGCAACACGCATGGGCAGACTCGCCCGGATTTAATACCACCCCCGGCATTTTAAACCGGCGTGAAGTAGTGGCTCCTGCCACTGCGTTTCGCATTAGGTAATGCCGGGCCCCGGTGCCCTTCATCCTCCACCTTAAAGGCTGGCAACGCACCTGTAGCTCCTCTGGTGTTGCATGGGGTCGTGGGCAGCGGTGATCACTTACCATCAGGTGAC
This sequence comes from Heliconius aoede, assembly GCA_037355905.1. NCBI lineage: Eukaryota > Metazoa > Arthropoda > Insecta > Lepidoptera > Nymphalidae > Heliconius > Heliconius aoede. The sequence continues at coordinate 1,088,093 of JBAIZZ010000342.1, read as the reverse complement.
CCGAACGCTCGTTTGCCTTGTCCTCTCCCATAAAAAAAAAAAACTTCCAATAGCTTTCCGAGCAAAACTTCTAATAACTCCAAAATACGAGTGGCACGACGCTTATCTAAGTGAATAAAAACAACCGTGAAATGTATTACCTAACAGACGAAGAAACCGCAAAATATGTGCCAACAACGAAATTAAAAGGTGCCAGCTTTGCCTTTTGCTGAGACTTGATCACGAACTCCTGTCGAGACGCCGTGGGAATCTATGTTTTACATGGGTTGTAGTTTCGATACCCGTTCAGGGGTAGAATTGTATTTCAGTTCTCGAATACTACAAACAGCTGCATCCATAAGATTCTTCTAAACGGTGCTAATACTAAAGTACAGCATAAGAACAATGGACGGACAGACCGATGCGTGACAATCAAGATCCACGACTATTAAAACAATTATCCGATCAGCTATTCAGACATCATTTTCTTTTCAACGATAGCCACCTGTCAAAGGCTGCTGACCATTTCTTGGTATTCATGTGGTTGAGATGTAGAGAACGGAGTGTCTCAACACTGGGTTCTCTTTACTTACCCGGGAAGTTAATACCACGTTTTACCTTATCAGAGCATGAAAATTATAGTATTAAGTAATTTATTTTGTTGATTGAAAATCGAACCCACGTCTTGTCGCGTGTACAATCGCCCCTGCGCTACAAATGGCCTCTTCGAGGATACTTCGTTCAAGAATACTTCGTTCAAATATATATTTATATACTGTTATAATTTCGTAAAAAACGAAAAAGGTACATCACGATTTTTCCATTAAATCCGTGCTATACTTTAATTTTTCAATAAACGTGTAAACATTATGTAAAATACGAGAATACATTTATTTTGCTTTTGGTAATTTGCATGTATGGCATGTACCATATATTATTTTTCCTTCAGTGTTTTAAAATAAGATCATATTAAATTACGATAAAATAAAATAAGTTAAAAAATAAGCCACGAATTGCTTGTTAGTGTTGCATGTTGCTTATAATAATCGTTCTTACTGGTCGTAGTAAATGTCCACATCTTGGTCAATAGAATGTTTTCTTTGTGTAAGTCTTCTGATTCTGAATATTTTTTATTCCATCTAGCGATAAAAAAACACTTTTGAATTGTGAAGTTAATAATGAAAATTTCGGTAGTGTCAGCACGAGTTCAAGAGTCACGACAGTCGCAGGTAACGATCATATTTTATTTATATAATTTATTTTAACTTGAACAAAAAACTATGACATAAACTGAAAAATTACAATTAAAAATATAAAAAAATCATATAATACACACTTGTACGTATATATATATATAATGATCGTCCGGTCTGATTCTGCTATTATGCATTTACGAGTATTCTTGTTCCTTATATTTTGTAACGTAGTAGGTAATTTACTTTTTGCTGGCCTCTCTCGTCTTGTCATTATGCACTGAACTACACTTGGAATAAATATTCACAATACTATAAACGGAAGATTGTGTTGATTTATAATATTTTTTTTAGTTTCACGCTGCATCCCGCGTATAGGCTGCGGGAATCTTACATTATAACATTCCCTTCGCAAGTTACCCGTTTTAAGTGAAGTAACTCATCGTCGGCTTTAGTCTTCATATCAGTTCCAGAGAAATCAGAGACTCACATCTGTCACGATTACATTTTGTACTTGATATGCCTCTTCGTTACGACGACTCTGGCTGCGGCACCCCCGCCCTCGACCTAGTGCCCTCGGTACATCCTAATGAAATTACAATGATGATTTATTGCTATCAGGTAGAATAGTTTAAAAGATAAAAAATATAAAGATATATAAATATTTTGTGCATTGCTAGATTTTTCTTTATGAGATCGCTTAGTTGACTTAATAGAAAATACCTTAAAAATTAAATTAAATTATATTAAACTAAATATTTATTATTAATTTAAGCTACCAACCATTTCCTCCTGTGTCAAATGCAATTTTTTTTTCAAGACTAATTTTAATCTAAAAAATTAAAATAAAAAGTATTGAAACAAATAAAACCAAGATTTTAAACAATTTAGATGAAGAAAACGCACCTAAAACAGTATCTAAAAGTTTCCAATAAAAGAAATAAACAAACGCTAAAGCCTCGATGTTCTCAAATATGGGCATTTGCACTGACCATGCTGTTTTAAGAGCCAAGGTGTTACCAGTAATTATACTGGCCTAGCCACTTTAGGAAGGCGTAGATTGTCTTGGAAACTAACAGCCCCAGCGTCTATTCTCTTTGGCCTGTCACATGTTAAGATAACCTCAATACACAAATTCCTCTAACACACAATAAATTTAAGCTTCCCACAATAAAGCATCGCCTTTCTATTTTAAAAGCAAACGCCCATTACCCAATGTCGGTGTTAATTCTGAACTCTCATTGTGCTGTTCTGTGTGTGTGTGAGTTGGAGATGCGTAGAATATTTTTGTAGCTACGCGAGCTTTTGTTTTATTGTGTTGAGCTAATCCATTAACTGCTGCGTAATGGGGTTCAAACCCTGAGAAAATCACACAGCCTTTAATTTAGGGTTTTTCTTTATTATTGACTTTTCCCTTTTGCTCTTCTTCTCTATTTATCTCTAATACATTAACTTTTTTTGAATACTAAATATACTTTCCTACTAACTACTAGATCAAAGAAATACTGTGTAATGAGAAAGCGGGATAGGCTGAGGGTTCTTAGTGATAAGACACTCCGTTTAACTCCGTCTATTACTTGTTGAGTGAAAACAATTAATTCGAAGCGGGAATCGAAACTACGTTTGTCAGATTTACAGTCAGACTGTTGCAGCACCAAAAATAAATCCTAAAAGATTCTCTATTAAACACGACCTGCGTTACAACACAACGACCCACTAACACCATCCCGGAAACCCAACGAGATAAACTAACTCACCTCAAAACTATGAGACTTGGGTAATCTTTGAGAGTTTCGCCATAAGAAAGTGTTGCTTCTCTTAAGCTCATCCCACGAAATGCCGGGTCACGCGTGCCTTCCGCCCTACGCTGGCCTGTGAATGTGGTATTAGGATTATACCTCTAGGTGCTGTTTGCCTATTGAATAATTGGTTTTCGTTTAATTAAATGTTTGTAACACCAAAAACCCTGATGTTTAAAAATTAGTGACATAATAACCTAGTGAATCGACATAACAACCTCATTTAATCCCCAACTCGTAGCATCAAGCCATAACTTGTAATATGATCATTGCTTACTTTGCAAAAATCAGGCTAAGGCATATTTAAAATATTAAAGAATATTTAAAATACTAAATGTTTAATTACGTATTTATATTGTTTTTTTTTATATAAAACTCTTCCGTCTGTGAGTGACTGACAGACAACGCCAAACGAAACTACCTTAGATTTTCCATGTATGTACGACGTGTAGGTAGATTAGGAAAGGTAAAGGATTTCTCGAAATTTCAAAAATGGAAAAAACAACGTTTTCCATTTTCCATTTAAAAGTTCACGAAATAAAGCTGCATTCGACGTCATTCAAACCTTAATCTGAATTCATTGTCTACGATACCTCATATAAGAAAGCGCCGTGACAAATAATATAAACAGATCGAGCCAATTCACATAAGATGGACTTATAGGATAAGCGTGAGGGAGTGAGAAGAGTATCTGTATCGATCTTGATTTGTCTAGCGCTGACAAGCGATCAGTCAATGGGTACACAATGGTGGGTGCGGTCCTAGAGATATTCAATATGGGATATTTAAATTGGCATTGAAATAGGCTTGATAGTGATAGTACTCTAGATTGTGTTTGGAGGTGGTGGTGATTACGACGATTCTGATGCGTAAGCTGTTTATGTTGAGGGGCTTTGGGAAAATATGTAGGATTTTCTTTGCTTTTTTTGTAAGTTATAAATAGTTTTTAACATTTTGATTTTCTTTCACTTCACTTCATCTAAATTATCACTCTGACAGTCAATAGGTTTAAAAGTTAGGTATACTACTAACTACAGCTATACTAACAGCGCCACAAATATTTGGGGAAAGAACCTATAACCTGCGTCTCAGAAGTCACTGACCACAAGTTACGTCATACACCTACGTCATATAACAATAGATATCATTAGGAGTTTTACAAAAACCTTCGTAAAAGCCCTCTAAAAGCTCTCACTTTCTATTGACCCTACTGAAGAATGCACTTCCATTTCTCCAACTCATTATCAACTCAACTAGCGTGGCTGTCCTGCTCCTTTACGTACTTTCACCTCACGTTGGAAAGGGACAGATAAATTTAGGGTTGTCACCAGTAATTAATTTCCTACAATATATATCACATAATGTGTTAAAATCAAGTATTGTCATTTGTGTATTTTTTATTATTGTTTTATTAAAGCCGAAATGAATATTAGCAACTTACTCTATGCACTGTCTCTTTGAAATTCAGTCTATCTGAAATAATATTAAGGAAATTTTATTGCAGCAGAATTGGAATTTTGCCCACTTGGGTACCAACAAAGTTCAAGGTCTCTTATTTTATTGTTTCTTATAAGCTTAAGGCACTCTTTTAACTCTTTTTCTAAGGCAAATTTTTGTTTCTGAGCATTATTAAGAATCTCCTCTTTCTTGCACAGAGAAATACAAACATCAACTGACGGATCACACAATTCAATTTTTTTAAGTCTCTTATAATATTAGAATTAAATAAATTTACAAACACTCTTAAATATATAAAGTGAATTATAAAAATATATTCAAGTATATTAGCTCATTCTGCAAGAATCCAGGGCAGTACGCGAAACAATTAGGGAATCTTTGGCGGTAGTTTGATATAATAATTATGTGAACTGACAAATAGATGCTATGTATATCGGCTTTCCAAAAATGTATAGTAATAAATATACGAGACGACCCGGTTAAAGAGTTTCATTAGTTTAGTAAAATATGTAATAATCGCGAAAATCAAGGATTTAATCACAATTAAATGCACAAGTGCCAACCCTACGCCCATAGTTTATCACAGATCGGCGTTCAACGGGTGTGCAGGCGCAGGCGCGCTAGATATTCTCTTATCATATAAGCGCAATGCCTCTGGCTTCGTGATTACTTTTACTTGATCTCAGGAGATCCCGCACTTTCGTTAAGCGATGCAACCAGATCTTCTGTACTACGTGTAAATAGCTTATCGTAATTGCTTAATTTTAACTTATTTATTGGTATTAGCTTAACAGTTTGTGTTAATGAAAATATATTAATAGTGCCTACTTAAGGCTACATCCCATCGTTGTATAATGGGACTGTAGAAGCAATGGTTGTGGGTTCGATTCCCTCTTTTGTGAGTAATCTATATATTATATATAACTCTTCCTTTACTGAGTGAATGATTAACAATGCACAGCGGGATCTACACGGCGTAGAACGCTGAAATTTGGCATGTATATTTCTTGGGCGGTGTAGGGAAGCTCTTGAATAGGATTTCCCGAAATTTCTGCGAAAACTAATGAATATGTCATCACACCACACCAATACATACGAGAATGATATAACAAATATCTTACATCATTACAATCGTGAACCATCGTCAATAATACTAATGGTCTTTTTTTCTTTTCCAGGTAATAATCGTTAAATGATCGTCACTTCTTTATTTTGGTAATTGTGTTTCATTTATGTTATGTTTTTAATTTCCTATTACCGTTTAACGGAAGTAAGTGAAAGTAGCTTTCTTTGTTTTCTATGAATTAATGGAAGTCAAAGTTTACTCTTCTCGTGGGTGGAGTTTTTGAATATTCCCCGTAAGATTTATTGGTTTTAGTCTCTTTTGGAGTTGTAATTAGATAAATGACATAAGAATGTGACATTTACAATGGAGGATATTAGTACGGCTTCATGCTGTTTCTAGCATCTCGGACTGTTAACATAGGCAAAGAAAGTGAGCTAGGAGGCAAGAAGGTTATCTGTGTAGGAATCGAACCCGCGACCTATGTTGTCCCACTGCACCATAGTGCAATATATTTATCTTACAATTATTTTATTTATAAAATGCATACTCTTCTATGTAATTTGAATGCAATTTTATATGATACGTGCTGTGGGCTAGTTGTTATATTGTGGGCGAGGTTAATTTGACGAAATTTGGGGGTCCCGTAACTGCCACACCTTATAAGGAGCTTCCCATATGCGGCGTGACTTCGAAGAATTTTGATATATTTCCTAATTATTTCAGATTTGTTTTTCGAGCAATGAAATAATAATATATTTATTATAATTTCTTTGTAATTTTTTGGTTATTATATTATCTCTGTCGGTTTAAGGAAAACTCTCGCCATCCTTATTTCAAGAACATTTTTTTCTACATTTTAGTTATGAAAACATAATTTTTTACGCGTGAGGCAGAGAAAATTCACACAAATTTCTGTCCGCAGTATATATTTTTTTCCTGTCATACTGCAATGTAGTACATTCACATTTTCTTATATGCTCTTTAAAAGTAATCTGTTTGATCTTAGTACCCATAAAGCGTAACTTAGGCTGTATGTTTAATGACTTTTCAGCGAAGACGCGTGCTTAAAGACAATTTTGCGCACTTTAGTTTTATATTATGCCATTTCTATGCAATTTTAATTAAACAGTGCCATTATATGGTTTACCTTTAGTATTTTTTTTTAAATAGGGATTTTGAGCAATTGACTCTTAGTGCTGCTTCCCGCCAGTCAATCATGCCAAATTTCAACTTCTGAAAATATATGTAATTTGCCCGCACGCTGTCTGTTGGTTATTCAATATCAGAAGATTTTTATATATGTAAATATATTCCAAAATTCAACAAAAAATAAAATAAACATATGTTATTACATAAATAATTATCGATTATAACAGTATCGAAGCGCGCTTCAATGCAGAATACGCATCGTGTGATATTTAATTTAGTACATATTTTACACCAATAACGTGAAAAGACTTTCCTGTTATAAATCGCAAAATTCGTCTCGGTAAAACCAAACCTTATCATTATCGACCCTTCAAAATCTCGATTATCATCGATAAGTCTGGATTTCATTATGATTACAAGCTACACGAGCAATCACTATACTGCTATATATAGTATGGTTTAATTAAAAGGTACGTAAAAGAGTATAACAACATCGTGGCACAGTTCAGACGTGCTTTATTTGACTCGATAATCATGAGGTCGAATGCGCCCCATACAGGTATTTGTATAAATAATATATGGATAAAAAAAAGACATTTTTTACTCTAAGTATTACTAATGTAACGGCTCGTACTCGGAGCTTTTAGTTAAATGAGTGTAAACACGACTAGTTCACTAGAACCTCTAAAGACTTCCTCTTGACGTGGCTCCGTCATCAGACCCACCCTTTGATATCTTATTATTGCACTCTTTAAGCAAAATTTAACAGCCAAAATACATTAGGGGTGAAATTTAGTTCCTTTGATTCACTTACATTTTAGACCGAGTGAGCTTAAATATTACAAAAATGTATAGATCAGTTTCACTTTTCTTCAAGTAGTTATGCAGGACTTGTTGAATTAAAACTGCTATATATATATATATATATATATATATATATATATATATATAGTGCGATTTAATTTATATGTATAAGAATAATATGTTACAATATATTGTTATACTCGTAGATTAATACGATTAATTTTTGTCATGGTCTGTTATTGCAACTAGATGAAGCATGAGGTATTTAAACAGTTAATTTGCACATGCGTACATTAATACTTATTTTCTATTATATCAATATATATTTTTTATTATTGCCTTTTCTGATAGATATGGTGAAATATTAATTTTTTACCGTCACATTCTAATTTTCCTACATTCTCTATATCACGTGGAGTAAGTAGGAAACTAAATTCGATTCACCAATCCTTAAGCATTTTTTTTACATACACTTTTTTTTTATAAAAACGAACCCACGACCGTTGTTCATTATGTTAGTCAGACGTCTACCACTCACTTTTCTCCATACTTCACTCACATTGTTAGCTACCAAGGAATGCCAAAGCTATTTACTGAACAGCACTCAAGTTCAAGATTCGTAATAAGCTCACTCTCGCTTTCATTTCTTTAGACCAAATGAAGAACTCCTTTAGCTTGAATAAGAAATATTTTAAATGACTATTATTTATTAAATCCCTTTGATGGTTATCGATTACCAGCGACGCTTTGTCGGTACTTGTGTTGTATGAAAATCTGAATAATGTTTTTACTTCATATAAATAATATGTACTTCATTAATAATGGGTTAACGTCTTTTAGGGTGAATGAAATTCTTGAGCACTTGTGGTGCCTTTTGTTCTATTATTTGAATTTTATAGAGGCTGTGGGGTAGATGGAATGTGCATTCTTGCATTGTTAACGCCGGAGGGTAATTAGATTTACAGTTTTTTCTCACATTATAAATATACTACTTTTCTTAGTAAATATACATGCTTATATATATTTTTTAATAAATATTTAATAAAGAAAATAAAAAAAAAATCAATGAGAAACTACTAAATATATGACGCCGTCAATAACTTTCGATCAAAGTGAAATTGCATACAAGAAAATAATTTCCCATGCAACGCGTAATGACTATAGAACTTTCGCTGTGTTAGATGAATAATGGTTCAAATTATTGTACGTTTATATGTAGCTGGGGATATATTCTCGGGATTATTTTGTTTATGCGAAAATTGGATGTAAATATAGCCGTCGTGGCGCTGTGGTGCAGACGTCGGGACAAGGAGAGTAAGTGATGCGTCGAGTTTGTAATGTCTACGTCTATCGAGTGTATTGACACTAGGTTCTTTTTGCTTACACTGCTGTATGAAGGATGAAGCGTGAATCTAAAAAATTAAAAAAAATTAAAGAATAGATAATAAAAGAAAAATCTTTTATCGAAAACGATAGAGGCATTCTGTGGCGCAGCGGCACAACCGTGGATCTGATTCCCACACGGGGAAATGAAATAGTTCATATTTTCCTTGGTTTCAAGGTAAAGCGCGGCGTTGACTTTCACCACTCAACACGCAGTCTTGTCTCCAGAATTTGACGGAAAGTGAGGAGCGGAGTGTCTTAACAACAGGTTCCTCTCCCTATCCTGTTGTGTGCCGGATACAGCGTGAAGCTGAAAAAGAAAAACAGTAAAAAAGTAGAATTTTCAAGTGACAGCCATCATGTCAACTCAATCATATCAATAAATAATTACAAAACGACACACAAAAAGAGACATTTTCACAACAAACGCCCGCATCTGTTATCTGGAGCGAGGTGAGAACGTTAATTATCGATCGACCACATGGATTTCTACAAAACAAATGCAATTTACGCCAACTTTCGCTCCTATTCAACGGTAATAGCGCTCAGTGTGTCGCAACTCCATACAAAGCGTGGGACTTTATAGTTTACAATCGATTTTTATTTATAAGAAAAAACAATTATTTGAAATATAATAAATTGAATTCTTTGAAATTTGTTCAGCAGTCAACGTACTTATAATAAATGGTTGTAAGTTGAATTTTCATTGGGGCAGTCATCGCTGAATGACTCGAAACTCGGGCAGAAAGCAGACGCTGTTTTCTTTCCCTCACCTGACATGTGGAATAAAGCATGAAGGGGAAAAAAACGAAACCTCCAAGCAAAGCTCCAAAAGCGGCTAGATAAGCTCACGTAATGAAATGAATTATTTAAGCAATATTTCGTAATTATGAAATTAAATTATATATTTGACATACTGTGGCCTCTATTTTGAGGCCGCAAGCTCAAAGGCTGTCCCTGTGTGTGATTAAAATGAATTAAAATCAAGGCGATGTAATGACTGCTATTTAATTTTGGCTGGTACTGGTCTCTTTTTAATATGATAATATGTAGTTATATATAAATTATATATATACTAGTTCACCGTCCTTTGTTTATCGCCCGTAGCAGCAGCAGCACCAAACTATAATTCTTTTAATAAAATAATTATTATCGAAACGAAAAACAAAAGAACTGAAAAAAGGAAAATGCCACATTGGTGCGCATATCTTGTGACACCTGTCTGTGCCAGTTGACCTGTAACAAACATTACCCTCCTTTTGATGCAGTCGGGTAAAAAGGATTAGCTAAAAATAAAATATGCATTAGAAAGTGGAAAATTAAATCACAGAGCTCTATCGGTTCTGAGGCCCTCCGTATAGGATATGAAAATTATTTAAAATAATACCTTTCTGAACGATGAAGGTGAATTTTCATATATAACATTATTATATTAACATTTCAGTAATACTTGAATATAAGACTTTTTTTTATTATTATATTATTATATATTACTTAGGGGAAAAAAGTTAAGAAAATTGTAAGGTATCGTAGTTTAAGTTTTACACTATAACGTTTATCTCTGTTTGGCCGTGAACCAATATGAAATATTAGATTGATTGCCTCCTTTACGTTTCGCATGTATAATTACATTCATGAGTCCCTCAGCCGGCTATATATAGCCCATATATGGGCTATAGTCGGTTCTTTTTATACTGATGCAGTATGTAGGTCTGATGCAATTAAAATTATTGTTTTGCTATAACAAACCTGTAACGTATGTGGAGCGGAGCGGTACCAAATATGTACTTGCGTGCGTTTTTTTGTACGTTAGACTCACTTGTTGAGAGGCAAGGGCACTTGTTGTACCGTAAATTGTAATTAGGCGATGTGATTGTTGATTTTTTGCCCGCCTTAGATTGTGAAGCAAAGGTTAGTCGCATTCATTTGAATTGAGTTAAATGGTTTTTTTTTTTGTTTGTTTTATATTATATAAAGAATTGTATATTATTGGTTTTGCGGTGTAGTCAGTGGTGAGTTTTCAATCCTTGTACAAGGTCGCAATAAGATTTTCAAAAAATCAGCTTTTTGTTGTATCCCGCACATAGCAGGGTAGGCAGAGGGAACCTAGTGTTAAGACATCACATAGATAATAAAATAAAAGAACCCCCAAGTTCCCCACTCTCTGCTGAATTCTGTTGGCATTGCGTGTTGAGTGGCGGATCTCAACGCCGCTCTTTACCTCTACCAGAGAAAATGAATACAATTTAAATATAACATTCCCTCAAGGCCTGACCACTGTGTCTTCTATACTGTCAGTATATATACCAATACAAGAAAAATAATACAAAATATATATTATATGTATATTTTGTATAAAGCCCTAATAATGAAGTGTAAGCATTTCAAAAGCGAGTCCATAGCGCGGCGCGTGTCGATAGAGATAACGACTCGAACAATGCAAACACGGACAAATTTACTTAATTAGAGTATTTAGTACGACCGCGCCCTAATTCGATTGGGTTCTCTACATCGCGTTAAACGCCTGTAATCTTATCTATTAGAATAGTCCCTTGTCACACCACTGTAATGTAAATCGGATAGAAAGTTAGTATGTATTTACTGCTATGTTTTCAGCGCCATTCTTCTATATCCTGCGTATAGCGGGGTAGGTGAAGAGACCGTATGTGGATGCTCATATGTTAGAAAACTGTGGGTCTTGAAAAAACTTGGACTTTATTATGGACTTTTAATTTGTACCTTTTACATTTAATATTTTTCATTATAAAAAAAGGATCTCTCACAATTTTAGTTACCGAGAAATCTGTGGAAAAACATACAAATAAATATATACTTACGAATATTCTTAGAAACCTAAATAGATTATCGTAATTGAATATTACCCAAATCCAACATCATACAAACACGGCAAACTGGTAACCTTCATTTTAGAAGTCGGCTAAAAATGGAAAGTGACACCTGATTTTAGGATTGTCATCGTAATACTTTCGAGTTATAATATCAAGCATGGTGATGGATAGATGATATTTTATCGCCGATGATGTCTTCAGTGTCGTGCTGACGCCGCCTGCCAGTTTCCGTGCCCTCGGGCTGCACTTTCACTGATTTTAGACCAAAGAATTTCTAGACAGGCTCAATAAATTAGCTTATAACATAGATATATAACAATGATTTTATGATAGATAAGTTATTTATCATCTAAAAATCTAAAAGAGACTTTTTGATTTATACATATTTCAAGTTGTTTTAAACTTTCGAATGTAAATTTACTGTTTTGAAAATAATTGTGAGTTATTATAAATGCAAATCTTTTTGACAATTTAATTCTAATATACATTTTTTTTCAACGTTGCCGTTATAATGTTTCTGTTCTCCACTTTCCGTCAAATTCCGCAGGCAATGCGTGTTGGATGGCGGAACTCCACGCCGCACTTTATCTCGTTACCAGAGCGAGGAAATGAAATTATTAAGGAAATATTTCCTCGAATGAAAATCGAACCTACAACCAGTTTTGCCGGAAGATATCAAGATATTTCTTTATCCCATAAAATAAATCCCGCTAAATTTACTGCGCCGATGGTAAATTATTTGACGTTCGGTCGTCATAATGTCTTTGTTTACCTAACAAATCATATGATGAATTCTATAATAAATAAAAAATATATATGATAAATAATAGGTCTGTCTGCGCTCATTATGTACTCTATACATCATAATGGTTAACCAGGAATTATTGCTTTTAACTTAGCTATCTAGCCCCAGGGTCCACTTGACCTAGTGCTGTACAGCGATGGCAGCATCTCTAATGAATGAATTATCGTATGTAAATTTTCAACCACACCTATAAGAGAATTCTGGTAAATTATGAAATGTATTTAACACAAAATTTGGGGACGTCGTTGCACGATGGTAGAAGTGTGTGAATGTAAACGCGACGGTTGCGGGTTCGATTTTTTCTTAAGGGAATGAATTATCTCATATTTTTGTTTTGGAACTGTGGTAATGAGGCGCATTGAGGTAAGCGCTGCACGAGTCTCACTACTCCTCACGCCATGCCTCCAGAACTCCGTAGGAAGTGGGCAACGGACGTGTCTTAATATTATAGGAAACTGACTATCTTGACTCTAGGTAGTACTTTTTGCAGCATGATGTACAAATAGTATTTAAATAAGTATAAAAAAACTGAAGAGAAACTTTATAATAACAAATTGTACCTAGATCTGAACTATAATATACAAAGCACAGAACAATAAACAATATGAAAAAATAAATCTACCCACAGAGATAGTGCAAACAGCCTAATAGACCTCTATGTTCCAGCATTTATTTACCAATTGTAAAATTCAACCACCAAGTAAGCCACTTACTCGGCAATTATCTCTTAAGATTCATTTCTTACAATTGCGTGATCCCCATCGACACCGATAATTAAACCTCGGTTAAAGCCTCGCAAGCCTTTTTAAGTTCAGATAAATTATACGCCAATCTCGTTAATAATATTTTATGTTAGAAACACTATTGAATATTTTATTGCGGCCTGCCGGCTCGCAATTTACTATCTAGTTCAACGCATCTCCATTACACGGCTGCTTCATTGAGATTGTGATATCGAAAAAAGTAAATTACTTACTCTGTATTCTTGTCCATAGCTTCTGCATTTTGCTTGTTTTAGTTTTAAGACTGAGGTTATTTATATTATGCATAGAGAATCGTTTTGAATTCCAATCAACTATGAAAATGTCTGTGGTGCAACTGTCATTTAGACATTGACAATTTAATACGGCTATGTATTTTGACATGTTTTAATTATATTTCGTAATTATTTTATTTGATAAACATTATTTGTGATCATTATGTCGTCGGAAAGTTCAGTTAAAGACGTACCCATTGATATTGTATATGAAGCCGTTGTTGAAGAAAGTTCTGAAGAGCTGCCTATGGAAGAATGGTCGTCTCTTATAATAGAAGCTCCAGAAGAAAATCAGAAACGTCTCCTGTTCGAGCAAGGCTTATACAGCCCAGGAAGTGGAGAAGTATGCTGCAAATATGTGACTATGTCAGCGAGTTCAGTATTCAGGCACCCTTACTATGACTATCCAGCAGTTACAGATCCTGGTATTAAGCCCGCTCTTTTAGAGCCAGAACCGAACATAGTTTACCCTGATGACGGCCAAGAACTATACATGCATATGTGCAAGGAAATGAATCAAAGTCCTGTCAGAACATTTTATAGAGGCTTGCTTACAGATTCAATAGATTTAAAATATTATTGCGTTAACCCTCTTGGTGTACGGGCGATGGCATCAGCCCTACAATACAATAAAACTGTCAAAACTTTTAATTTAACCGATAATTTCTTAAACGACGACGCATGTTTTCACTTGGGTGAAATGCTTATAAGTAACAACTGTTTGGTGGAATTAAATTTATCAGGATGTAAAATTGGTCCATCAGGAGCCAAACAACTCCTTGCTGGAATACATCTTAATAGAGGTCTGAAAAGTTTAATCCTCGATAAAAATGAATTGTTGGATGCTGGTTTGGAGCATTTAGCAGCGACTATTATTCGTGGGCTGGACATCCAACATATTTCACTAAGTTATAATAACATTACTGGTAAATCAGCCAATGTATTAGCTGAAGCACTAGAAACGTACAATAATTTTACACATATCAATCTTTCATGGAATAAACTTTTCTCTCCTATGGCTGGAACGGCACGTTTTTTTGCTCGTCTGACAGAAAATAAAGTATTACAGGAGGTAGACTTGTCGTGGAATGCACTGAGTTCTCGTGTAGGTATTTTGTTCAAAGCCCCTAATTTACGTATATTGGATATCAGCAATAATAGGCTGTCAGGCGACGCCATTGTAAACATTACTAAAAATCTATCTAAAGCCAAAAAACTTGTAACTTTAAATTTATCTTATAATCCGATGACGCCTAGTGATGCTTTAAAAATTCTTGAAAAGATGAAACTCAATACTGTTAAAGTTCAAAATGTTATTATGGACAATGTGTTCGTCACTGGCGAGTTTCTTAGAACTTTGGACCAGGTTAAAAGTATGAAACTTCGAAAAGATACTGTAATTACTTATGGAGGGGTAGTGGGTGGATTCCAGCCGCAGGGACCTGATATGAGAGATTTAGTACTAAATAGAGTTGAATTTCTTACAACAAAAGGTAAAAAAAAGTTTGATTTCGCTTTATTAGCTTTACAAATGGACAAAGACAAAATCGATATATTACCTGGAAAAGTTTTTGTTGATGAAATTCGTTCAGCAGGAGCTCCTTTAGATAATGATCTGATGGATGAAATTATTAATGTATTTAGTGGATCCAAAGGTGTAAAAGAAAAAACAATTAGTATCCGCGCCCTCGTAGATTATATTCATCGGAAGTGGCCGGACCGGAAGTTGCCGACCACACCTCCTCCAGAACCAGAAGCTGAACCCGAACCCGAACCTGTAGTTCCAGAGGCTAAAACGCGAAAGGGCAAAAAGAAATAATAGAACAATATATTTTAATACTCATAATATATTTTGTATTCCAATATTTTTGTTATTCATATTGTAAACATACATATTTAGGTAACTATTAAAGTTTGTCATGTTATTATACATTTTCATTTCATAGTTCGAGATGAGATATCATGTTACATTTTTGTATTGACTTTCATAGCTTACAACCAATTGTCATTGCGTTGTACAAACGCTATATATGACAACTTGATATTCTTATCAAATAATCATTATATTTTCACATTTTAAAGACGATAGTATGATTTAGTTGGCAATGACAACGGGCGCGTGATCTGTCTCTATTGCTATTCTGACTGGGAATTGAACCCACTACCATCGCGTCCCAGACGCTGTCCTGCTGCGTCACGATGACAAGTTTGTCTTAGTTTGGAATTGTATCCTCCGACCACAACAAGCGATACAGTGACCATTACTTTATTGTCTGTGGACTATTATTTAACTTTCAATAGCGACACTCTTGTTATAATATATTATTAAAATTAAAGAAGACTTTAAATTAAAGAAGATTTTGTTATTAAAATTAAAGAATATTTTGGATATCATTATTAGAATTATTATAATAATTTTAAACTGTTAATGCCTCTATTTTTAACATTATTAGATAATAACCTGCAGCTCGCTAAACTCAAGCAACATTGTCATTGGTGTGTGATTATAAAAGAAGAGCCAGAAAAAGACTTTTCAAAACAAAATTCATTATTCAATAAAATAAAATACATAATATTCTTTATGCCCGACTTGCACTCTTATCATTTTCGGATTACGCCTCGCGAACTGTACATACAAGGTAAGTTAAATGGGATCGACAAAAAAACGTTATATACGCCTACCTTCATATATGTGGAATAAAGCGCGAAACTAAATAAATCTACGAATAATGTATCGTTCTACAAAACTATTCAAGTGTATCTCTTTATCACCAAAATGACATACAAATATAAGTATTGCTTTAAATATATATATATATATATATATATATATAAAGTCTGGTTGTCGTAAGTCAGGATGGCCACACTACGTGCGGGCGGTACGGGGTAGCGTGCGTCACGCAACACAGCTCTCTACCTTGTTATTATTTATTACACTCAAACCCCGGCTAGATAATATCCTAAACGGAGCACCGAGCGTGATGTAACTGTTCCGTAAGTGATAAATCGTGCTCGTTTCTGACTTGTTTCGATGACACTTATCATCATTTTTCGTTGTTTATACAGAAAAAACAGCTTCACGTCCTTTCCCGCATTGCAGGACAGAGGGAAGAAGAGCGTCGCGTTGTTGTTAGTGCGAGGAAACGAAAATAATTTTTCACGTTAATAGGGATTGAACCCATAATCTGCCACTGTCGATTATTAACGCGCTGTTGTGGGTTTCTTTATGGTTTATTAAATATTTCCTAATAAGGAAATTTAATTCTACTTGAAAATAAGTCAATTCAAAGATCTTAATAATAAATTAATAATAAAAATAAATAATCTGTACAAAGTGGAACGCGTGTATAATCAACGATGTTCAGCAATTTAGCAGATATTTGAGAATTTGTGCATATGTACTAAGTTTGCAAGCGACGACTAATTAGTAGATATAATATATAAAGTCTTCTAGATTTAGAAGCCGCAGACTATATCCCGCACATAGAGACGAGACCTTGCTGAGGTTGGTTGCTACGTGCGGTAAACAGTCGGAGGGAATCTGTTAACTTAGTGTTAAGACACTCCGTTCTTACTCCACTAAGTCACTTCCGTTTCCTACATTTCCCTGAATTCTAGAAGCATTGCTATTTGAATTACAAGAGCAAGTAAATGAAAATATTAAATATTATATATTCTTTTGGCTTTTTTTTTTAAATTTATTTCTGAGTTCTTTTTTTCTTAAAGATAAATTGACAAAAGAGTATAAAATATTTATTATTTTAATTTGGTGTACTTCTAGACTACTTATACCTTTATAGTTTAAAATGTTATTCTTATATATTATTAAAAATGTAAATGTAACTTATAAAACATTTTTGTTTCAGGTATCTGTTTATACCTGAAACAAAAATTTAGTTTTTGGATTACAAAAAAAAACCAAAATATTATTCTTCGTTGTAACTGTAAGTAAAAATAGCTTCACGCTCTATCCCGCATATATATAGGTGGGGTGGGTAAAGGGAGCCCTGTCTTAAAAAATCACTACTTATAAGTGCATCGATCTATTAATATTCCAGCACATATCATGTTATATCAATGAAAGTTAATATGCAAATTGAAAGTCCGTCCGTGTGTTTGCTTTAATATGTCGACGGTCAATAGAAAGTTAGCAGGTACCGTCGCGTGGGTTCCTTTATTGAGAATTCGGAACCCGTCGCATCTGTTGTTACAACACTACTTTTACTTTCCTATAAATTTACTTAATAGTTTGATGATTTGATTGAGTGCATGGGCGAGCGCTCTTATGAAAATGAATAATTTACAAGAGAAACAACGTTATATGTGTATAGTATAGATAGCAGTAGCGCGGCGTTGAGCCCCGCCACTTGACACGCAATGCCTCCAGTCGGCGGAAACTGAGGAACGGAGTGTCTTTACACTATGTTCCCTCTGTCTACCCTGCTGTATGCAGAATACCGTTTTTAAGCTGATTTATTTATACATAGTAGTGTGATACAGAACCTTCAAATGGAAGATTTTTAATATTATCTTGTGTATTTTTATGAACCTAAACGAACCAAGTCAAAACAAAGCTACGCGAATCCCATAAACTTTAATTAAAAACTTTATTAATTAAAAAATTAAAACTAAAATAAAAAAAATTAACCTTAATTAAAAAAATTAAAAAAATATAATTCGAAATAAATACATATTTCAATACATTTTGGACGTGCACCCGTAAAATGACGACCCGACATCGAAAGTGCGCGCGCTGTAATAAAAAATAATTAAAAAATAATCAAGTTTTTTAAACGTCTGCGCAACGAAAATGTTTTTGATTTGTTATCAAGATTGTAATGTGAAGGAACAGTTTTATTGGAACTCCATAACAAAAACATGTGATCGGTACACGCTATTCTTCTTTTCTCTAGAGCTAACCTAACGTCAAGATAAATGTTTTGCCCAAATTTGAAATACTGTGTATTAACTATTGGGTGATTTTATATCTCATAGTTTAAAGAATCAATCAAAATCTTAAAACGGCTAGATTAAAAAGAAATTTCCTCAAGTAATAACATGAAGGTTAAATTGAGACCGAAAGTTCGTAGCGGCCCAGCGTTTGAGTGTAAATGCGACGACTGCGGGTTTGATTCCTCTTCGGGAGCATGAATTTTTTTATAAATGGAGTGTCTTAACATTAAATTAACTAAAACCGAGAAGTCTTATTTTTTCTCTCAAATGTCATTCTATATTATTACCAAATACAAAAATGACTTATAGATATGTAACATATATTAACTACAATAAATAACTCAATTTATGTTCTATTTCTTAACCGCTATTCCCACACTCAAAAAAAGACAAATATATTATTATATTTACTCAATTTGTACCTCAAGGCGATCGTAAATTATAATGAAAGCGAAACGCGCCAAAACGCTAATAAATGCATGCGCCTACGCAACACGCGTGGAATGTTTTGGGAGTATCTATACGTAAAGCCACGAGTCGTCGTCTAGTGATTTAATGACACTTGTTCTTGTTGAGTCAAATGTCAAATGTTATTTTCGTATTAAAATTTGAAATCCCTTACACTCAAGGAATAACATGTTAGATTTCTCAGTCGCGTAGTTTTGACTGCTGCCTGTCAATCTTCCATTAACATCATTTCTCCGTTCCAGCAAAGACGAGTGTGGCGTTGAGTTCCGCAATGGCTAAGGGCGGCGTCTGGCAGTGTGTCAAAAATAAGAAAAATTTTGATGAAATCTACTCTATCAGCTATTGACGCTTATAATTTTTTTTTCTAAGAAATCTAGTTACTCAACTATGCGGCAAAAATTAGCGACTCAATGCTAAAAGTAAAAGTTTAGGTTATATACTCGTACAGATGGACATATATTGTGTTTGTTCTTTGTATTCGTGTATAATGATAATATATTATTATTTGTTATTTGTATTGAAAAATTAAAATATTGAAAAAATACGCTTAATTTATTTAATTGATTAATTTCAAGCGTCTTATAGGTATATTTTTTGTACTAAAAAATGAGAGCATAATGGCCTCACTATGCATGTGTATACCACTGTTTTTAAGTTTCTTTTTGTATCAGCTTCACGCTGTATCCCGTACAAAGCATGGTAGGCAAAGGGAACCTAAAGGTAAGACTTAATCTCCCCAAAGGGGGATCGAAACCACAACCAGTCGATTTTACAGTCACGCTTTGTGCCCTTGCGCCACGACTGACCTAGTTTTCATATGAAATATAGCAATTCCCTATAGCAGGCATATCGTTAAGACCCTCTGTTTTCTCGTTCACTCTAATTCAAGACACTGCGTGTTTATTGGCGGAATTCAACAATGCGCTTTGTCTTCTTATCAAATGATAAAATTATTTTCCCAAATCGAACCCGTTACTGCTGCGTTCACAATCAACGGCCACATTAAATAAATAAGCAATACACGTCTCACTAGTGATGTACTCGTGTAGTGCGGCAATTGACTAATGAACTGAGATATTTCACGGCGAACACCATCGATCACGTAACATGAAGAGGTCAAGGTGTTTTTGCGTAATTGATAAATTTTGCCGAGTAAATATTTTATACAGGTGTATAATGCTATTTTAAACGAATACTAGTTTTTTTTGAGGCCGTCGTCGCGCAGGCACAAGAGTGTGGCTGTAACGCGACTGTCGTGAGTTCGATCCCCATTCGGGGGGATTAATATCAATATTTTAATGTCTGCTCTGGCACCTAGGCAAATTTTCGACGTTTTTTTTCGCCATGCTTTGAAAAATTCGGTGGGGGAACGGAGTATCTTGCACTGGGTTCCCTCTGCCGACCCTGTCATATACAGAGTTCAGCGTACAGCTTATTAACTTACTTTTATATTGTATAAATATTCTACTTGTTATTCATTGTTGGCAGAACTTCGTGACAGTCAAAGGAAATTTAAATAACAACAACCATAAGTTAAACCAAAATATTTTCAAATGCTTGTGCATTTGATCTACCTTTATTAAGAACCGAACCCACGACCGTCACCCTTGCAAACAATTCGTCGTTATAACCATGTTATAAACAGAGAAGCATTAAATTTCACCTATAAACAATAATTTCCATTTAATTTACAACGAGCATAAAGTATATCGGTGTTAAATGTTTGCACTTATCGACAGGTGTGTTTCGCTTCGGGCCATCATAAAACTTTCGAGCGAAGCGACGTACTCGCACCAACAAGAACTAGTAGTTTTCAAATCTGAACACAGAGAAATATATCATTGGAGATAAAGATATTCTTGGCCAGTTTATATTTATTTATAAATACATCGTATGTGCGTGCAATCGGCGTATATGTGTCTTTGGTAGTAAAAGCTTTAATAGTGTGGGTTCGACTCTATGCAGTAAAATACATTGCATTGTATTACTTTAGTTAAATCAAGTTGTGGCGTGGAATTCCGCGCTTCATCACGAGACGGCTAAAGATCGGGCGGAAGAAGAGTGCAGAGTGTTGTGACACTACATCACAATTAAAAGCTTCTTAAATTTAAAGCACAACAGCAATTTGACCTAATTTCCATCGTAAGACACTCCAATAAATTATCTCGTTTTCACATAAAAACACAAAAACCTAAAAAAATATAGTAACTACTACAATATCTACTAAACAAACCACATTTATTACATGTTGTTTCTGTTAAACATTCATAAAGGGATAATCAAGAAAAACACGAAACGAAAACTACTTTACATCGTAAATGGTACTATCCTTCTATTACACTCTGATTGCGTATCGACTATCTAGGACTATTAAGATGCGCGTGCGCAAGCCACAAAGGCGCCGACCGGCTTAAGCAGGATTGGATTGGGTTTGATTTCCGGGTGGCTTGGGATAATTTTCTATTGGAATTTAGATTTGTTTAACACTTTAGTATTGGTGATATGTAGCTATGAAGTGTATTTAGAAATGGTATTAAAAAGACAAGAATCTCTAAAACGTAATAAATAAAAAATGAAGAAAAATATTAATAGTTTAGAGTTTAAAAAATATTGAACAGTTAAATTGCTAGGTAAATGTTAATATGAATATATTGTATATTACTCTTGCCCAAAATATTACTAAATAACGGCTATAACCGTATCAAAATATATTACGCGTGTTAGTTTTTTTAATATTCAAAGAGGCCGCCGTGGCGCAGCGGCACAAGGGTGTGGGTTCGATCCCCGCTCGAGGAATTGAAATATTTATTTACGTTTATATTTTCCATTTCTTCGCTCTGGTGTAGAGTCAAAGGGCGGCGTTGAGTTCTGCCACTCAACACGCAATGCTTCCAGAATTCGGCAAGTGTGGAACGGAGTGTCTTAATACTTAACTCCCACACACAGCATGAAGCTGTTTTTTTTTAAATATTCAAATACATCAATTTATGTAAATATTAGTTCACGTAACAGTTTTTAAGCGAGTGAAAGTTTAAGCAAATTGGATATTTTAAATTTTAAATACCACCAACTTTGACTGCAGTTTTGTCTGCTAGGTCAAATGGGAATATCCAATAGTTCATCATGTGTCATACACACACATGATACAGTCGAAACCATAGTTCTTGAGATTAGCCGGTTGAACCAAACAAACGCATCAACTAATAAAGTTATCTAATTTTAAGTAATCGTAAAAGCAATCACCCCATACGTCGTAGTATCGAGAGAAATCTACTCCCATTGTAATTAAGCACGCAGAACACATGTTTATATGAGACCTGGACTGAGTTTACTGACTTTACCACATTAGTGCTAGTACGACGTAAGAAGTTAAACTAATATTCCCTAGAAGTGAAGTTCCAAGCGAAGTTAGTAATATTTCTGATTTAAGAATATAACAATAGTTTGATATTCTTATATTATTTTTAGATTAGAATAAATTGTGAATTTTATTTGTTTATTTATTTAAGTGACATTTATATAAGTTTTAAAATATATTTTTCAGTTACACATCCATTTCGGTTTTCGGTTTCGCACCTTGTCCTCAAACTTTCTAATTATTTTTTAATTGACTTCCAAAAAATTGGCATTTGGCATTGACATGCTAGTATTTGAAACTATTGGAATTTTGTAATTGCATAGTGACCTCACAAAGATTCTCTAATTATAATTCTTCGGAAACTAATTTTCTCGGAAATTAAAAGTTAGATATCCATTTTAGAGAACGGTCCAAATTTTATCAAAATCTGTTTGGTAAATAGCATGGTATTCTATGGAAGTTTGTTTAATTATATAATTCTAAATGTTTGACGTTGTATTTTCCAGTAATATTTAAACACGCATGTACGTGACTCCTAAGCTGCTCATATCTTACATGTTATACTTACGTACTTGCCAAACTATAAGTTACTCGCTATCGCAAGTGATCGATCACTGTCTCGTCGCCGTTTTCTGAATCAATAACTCATTGAGCGTTTGTGTTTTTACATTTGACAGTTACAGAGAGATTAGGCACGCAACGGTTGAATACAAAAAAATAAAGAGCTAACCTGATATGCGTGTTACGCATTATAGACTGTGTAATTTTATGTGTGCACGTTTTTCTGAGATGAAAAAATTAAATATAGTCCACCCCTGTAGTTTTATCAAATTTCAGGAATATTAAATATAATGAGGCAAATAAACAGAACAGCTGTATATATCAAAATCATATCAGATTTTATGATTAAAACTATGGCATATCGAATTTTGGCTTTCTTTCTTTACGGGACTTTATTTTACTTACAAATTGTATGTATATATATATCATATATACATTAAATTTGTAATATATAATATATATATTTTCTTAGAACCATATAGACATTACTCATAGATCATGTAAATATAAATTATACGATTGCTCACATGTTCGATTCGAACGATTAAATTTAATTACTCACCAGTTTGAGATGCACTGTGTGTTGCGATACAGTCAAATGTCAGTGCGTGCCGTTCTATTGTTCATTTTAACTGACACGCTTCAAGTTATAATTGTGAGTTATTTGTAAAACCACCTGATGTGGCTCAGTGGTGGTTCAGTTGTGACGGATTGCTTTTAGTACGGCATGTATTGTGGGTACTATTTTTTTTTTAAGTATATATAAAATTATTTAATTTAATGACTATGTAGTAGTGTACGTAGTCATACATGATATGACCTCAAATTAGATTTTCGACAACAACAATACATTCGTTTCTTTGTAAAGGTCCAGATGAATTGATGAAATTTGTTGAATGAAAGTCATATACTAAAACTCTCCCATACATTGTTATCAGCCTATTAGATATGCAATACACTTAAACTAAGTTATAAAAATACACACAGTAAACACAGTGAAGATGATAACGCTCATATATTCCCACGCAATATGGTAACCAGTGAAGGTCGCTCACGAACGATTGTGCAAGTGCGAGGGTTCACGGTCTACGTGGTCAAAGTTTGATTACCGAGGCAGGACCCCACATCAAGAGATCGTTCAGATAAATTGAATTACATCGAGAAAGACATAGCTATTGGTGGGGCAATTGAAAAATTTGTGACTGTGAGGTCGTTTTCCGTTCTCGTTGCAGATATATGTATTGTTTTTAATAGAAAAGCTATTGAGAGCTAATTTATAATTGTGTTAATCAAAAATTTAAAAAAAAAATACATACATACATATTTTATACTTAATATAAAGTCAATATCTAGAAATAGACTAGTGATGTTCCCTTGTGTACATATATAAATGAGGGTAGTTGTAAACTATCAGCGCCATCTATATCATGTGCAACACATTGCTACCAGTGATGAAGTCCACAATCAGTGCCTGAGTTAGATTCTAAACATGAACGGGGTTAACGCCCCTAACGTCGAACCATAATACGAGGGAAAATAACCCCTATTTCTTCCCTTTTAAGATTCAAGTATTAAAGTTGTTGCAAAACATAAAAATTAACCTTAAACCCAAGGACCAAGGTTCAAATCAGATTGGATAATAGTAATATGCAATTCTCTAAACGAGTTCCGTGTGTTATCATTATATACATCATAATTGCGCAAAAAATGATTGTTATGCCACATGCAGATAAGCTCAAAGACTGGGCTTAGTGAAATTGATTTAATGGTTAAGCTTTTTAATAATAAGCTCTAATGTCACGTTTTCCTAAAATTCATACACATATTAAAGAACCAGAGAGGCCAGTCGTGACGGAGAGGCACAAGCGTACGATTGTAAACGCGACAGTTTGTGGGTTCAGATCGCCACGTGAGAAAATGAAATATTGAATATTTTCTTTTCTATACAATAACAACCATAACAATGACTACATTGTGACTTGAAAACCCATGGCACTCCCAAGTTAAGGGATAAATTTCAATGAAAGAGCACGCAATTACAGATGCGGCTGTGGTACCCAATCAAATTTAATGTCTACAACATTCCAAAGTTAATCGTCTCATACAGCGGGACCGGGACCCGGGGAGGCTTAGAAAGCCTTCCCGCTAATGGTATATGAAATCAAGTTGGATTCGACACGGGAGCGTTTGTTACTCCCGCCTTGTAAATTGTAATAGATATAGTGTTACATGAATTGTGAAATCATCAATCTTTATAATAATTCTATAAGTGAGAAAGCTGAGGAAGGGTGGAAATATTGTATAGAAGTTTTAGTGGCGCAGGCGCATGTCAATGGTTATGGGTTCGATTGTTGCCATTTGCCCGCTGTGGCAAGCGTAGCTTTGAGTTTCCTCATCTATCACGCAATATTTCCACTTCGAGAAAGTAGGGTAGTAGAGAGGATTATTTTTCACAAGTTCTCTAAAAAAGGAGCGAAACGAATGAAGCTTTATTGAAATATTTTTTGCTTTAACTCGATCCGAACCCGCAACTTTAGCGTTAAGACAGAGAAAAGATGCATCTAAGAAGTGATTTAATACTTAAGCTATGTCTTAAATTATGAACCCTCCGTTGCATAACATCGGTGGCCACAGATTGGATAATAAATTAAAAAGACAAAAAAGGGAGTGCGCAGGAGTCGATACGCCCTCGAACACTGTTCAGTATAAAATTTACAACTGTGTTGTGATGGTAATAAATTTTGACAATGTTGATTTTTTTTAAACCGAATTCAAAAAAGTTAGTAGCCTACGTAGATTATACTGGGCTTCGAAATTGTTTTTGGTTGCACACGTGTGCCAAATTTCATTAGTGTATATATGTTTATTATATTGTTAGTGTATATGTGTATATATTATGTTTTTACGTTTGTCGACAAATATTGTGGGATTTAAATGAGTGACTTTCTAACTTAGAGTACAGTACAAGTTTCATCAATAATCGTTTAGTCATTTTTGAGACATTTATATTGATGAACGAAACTACTTTTAGTTTTGTTTTTTGTACATAATTTGTGTAAATTTTATGTGCAATAAAGTGTATTGATAGGATAGTCTCAAAATATTTTTTTCACATACTTTATTCATCTTAAATACATGTGAAATAAGTTCTCCGAGCGACGTGTTTATCGGAACATGGAATCAAAGCAGCAACCAATGATGCATGCTGCCATATAACCTAAATTATCGCAACCAAAGTCTCTTAAAGAGAAAAATGTGTTTAAGTTATTTATTTTTATTCAGAATATGATTGAACGAAATTCAATATTTTTTTTACTTCACATTGTATAACAGGTAGACAGAATGAATGTGAGGACAATCCATCACCCACGAGTCGTGCAGCGGAACTCAACACCGCACTATGTCTTGTTGCAAACAATTCACTCCACGGAGTGAGAATCTTTAAATTCAAAATATGAAAAAAAAATAGCCTTCTTATTGTGTATCATTATGCAATTTCGTTATTTTACATCTGATAATATTATAAAGACTGCATTTTCAAGGTGATTTGGTGCGTCACAGTGCGGTGGCGAATCTTTAGTTTTTTCTCGGCCACAACGTATGGTGCGGTTAGATCAACTAGCTAAGATCGTATTTCCTATACGTAGTATTTTATTTTTAGGAGAAGCTATTGAAATAGAAAAGTAACCATGTGAACGTGATTGTTCTGCAAAAGGACCGGTGGTTGGTGGTTAACACTTGTTTCATATATTTTATTTATTCAAATAAAACGAGTGAGTTTAAAATACTAGAGTATTGAAATATTACTGAAATCATGAAAAGCAACTAAACAAAATCAAATGAAACGAAATAGTCGGAAAATAGGGCTTTGCGTTGGAAACTAGTAGATTAGGTCTCTAAAATGTTGCTAAAAAAAGAATCACGTATATGGGGGTAGATTTAAAACTTATAATTTCATAATTATCACGCATAACCTTCTTCTTTTTTAATGTCTTGGCTACTTCATCCTCAAAACACTGAACCACATTTTTAATTTTGTACAACTTGCTAACGGGTAGCCCTAGCTAATATTATAATAATTTCTTATTTATTTTTGCAAGTAAAGCATTGTGTAAGGTGACCGGCATCGACTCTTTACCCTGCGGTCGACGAAGGAAGTTCACGTACGCGTGGCTATAACGTTGTACCAGCTGTGCGGTTTTTATATGAATCGAGGTTCCCAAGAGACTTTTGATCTTTTGTTTTTTTCGCGTATCAGATTTTAAACGAACATAAAGCAAAATGGAGAAGTTGAGAGCGATCTTGAGATACCGTTTTTATTTATCGGTTATAATGTGTTAATATTAATCTTTCAAGATTTGTAAATAGTCCTAGGTTCTCTTTGTTGAAATATACATGTATAATAATAAAAATAAAGGTATAATAAGAGAAACCAACAAGAAGTATGAAAGGACTTACAAACTAAGCTAAACTTTATTTTCATACTGAGACTTATGTAATGTTATGCAAGAAGAACTTAAACGCTTGAATGTTTTCAAATTCACTGAAAAAATATATTACACTCATTCAGATTGCCCCGAGTGGTATTCCAACCCGTTATTATACATCTAATCCATCAACCTATACTATCTATAGCCCTTCAGGCTTAATAATTTTGTATTCAATAATTAATTTGACAAGCAATTTGTCAGCTACAGGAGCATATCAAACACACACGCTATCTCGACAACATCGGGAACGTGATGACTGCGCACGCGCACGCGCCGCACGCACTTAATATCCTTGCACTATGAACCTGATAAATATCGCACATGTACTAAAATCGATTGTAGTTACAATTTATTTGAAGTCGAATGATTTTTTAGATTACTTATTGTGAATTCTCCTCAAAATTAATAAATATATATTGTATTTAATTATATATAAATTTGAAGAGTTAGATATTCCCAACTCAAATATTAATTTAAAAAATAACTAGGAGGCTACAAAAACTACATAATGATTTACATCCATAAATAATTTTATTTTTAATATGTCAGAAAATAAATATCATACCCTAAACAATCTATACACTGTCTAGGAATACTCTTTTGTTTTTTCTACTGCCCATTAGCGTTGCTCATACAAAAAAGTCGATGTTATCTCGAGACATTTTACAGGACAGGGGTCACTTTTTATGACCGTCTAATATCTTTAACATGAAGTATCTCAATACAAAGAGAGGCTTTTAAGGAACATAAAATTGAGTCAATAAAATATATTTATTTTATTAAATAGCTTACCAGCTCCTTAAAGTGACAAAATTGTTATAAATCCAAAGTAGTGAGTTACTTCTGTCAGTTTTGTTTTGCTCTAATTGCTAAAATAAAAACTGTTTATCACGGTTCAGGAGATATAGCCTAGTACCAGATGAATAGATTGATATACGGAAGAGTCCTAGTAATAAGGGTCCGTTTCACCTTTAGAGTACGGAACCCAAAATACCATCCATAAAAAATTTTGTACCAAGAAAAATCATGCTGTGCAAAGAGAGAAACAAAATAGAAATATTGAGGTCCCAGAGTTCTTCCAATAAGTAACAAGAACTAGTGGTATGTTACAACTCAAACGTGGTCCAGACGATACCTTTTATTTACTTTTGAATATTTTTGAATAATAATTTTATAAGATTCTTTCGGACTTTCAGTTTCACTTTAATCTGAATTACCCAAAAAAACACCATAAATACAAAAGCTTGGTTAGTATTGAAACGACCCATTGGACATTCAATTATTGTACCCCCATGACCGACTCTCTCTCTCTAAATATCTATATATTTTATGATAATATAGTTTAAATTTTCTTTCTCTTATTATATATTAATAACTTAACATCTATCCTCTTCACTAATATTAATGAATAAATTTACTTTGAAATATACTTTAACACTTTAATAAACCAAACAAATTTGTGTCCAACAATTCGGCTTAGAAAACAAAAAAGGAGAAGTCGAAATATAGTTGGCTCTTATAAAGTCTCGTTTGTGTCCGTATCGTCCGCGTGATTGATAGCTTACGCTTTGTAAGGGCCCATTTTTAATGGACTTCTGACGTTGATTTAATAAAACCCTTCATTATGCTATCAAGAGATCTCAGGGTCAAGACCACGGTTCCAGGTGTAATACGTAATTACACGACTTTAGTTCAACTTTAGGAGTTGGAGAAAAGAGCTATTTTGTACGTTATTTTTATTCTACATTAGTTTTTTTCTTAAGTTATGAACATTTCGGAACAGACGGAAAAAAAAGTCGATTTAGAATAATTCTACAATAATAATAACAATAAAAGGCATTTGCTTATTATTTAAATTTATTAATTAAAAGTCTGTATATTTAAGGCCAACAACCGAATTTTAACAGAATTATGCCTTATCTTCTTCATTCACAACGCAGGTATCGACCATCACATTATAATAAATACGCACTCGCAACTTACAATCCTTGCCTTCTCCTGTAAAAGCAAAAGAATCTCGATACTCAATAACGTATTTTAGTTTATTCCTTTTTCGAGGACCAAAATACTCGTGCCACCCAAACGTAGGATGAGCGTGCAATTAGAAAATGTAAAACGGGTAGCCATCAGTCACGGACTGGCACGACGGGAAACGGGATAAGGGCGGCCATTTTGAAAATATAACTACAAATGGTCAGTCTGTGCGCTTTTTGTTATATCCTCGTACCCATAATCGAGAGACTCTTTCTCGATGTTCATGCATAAAAATTCACTTGGACCACTAATATACGTGATTTTTACCTTTTTCAACCGTTGAAATGGTGGGCTTCCTCGCACTGCTGTACTGGACGTAATTAGAATGTGTTGTTTCTTTTTTGAGCCAACGCTTTTAACGCTGAAATTATTCCGAGAAATCTAAATCTTAATTAGTGATATGTACCCACCATGCGTTCAAATTGTATTTCTGTTTTTTTTTTTTCAAAAATAAGGTTTTTGGTACCCACCATGGGCTAAAATTGTATTTTCTTTTTTTACAAAAAATATTTGTACATCTGAGCGGTTTGCATGTTTTGAGATTCGTGGGTATTATTAGCTTTGGCCATTATTTTGGGACGAGTTTATTATAAGCCAACATTTTTACATGTACACACTTAAGTGCTAAATTGAGTTAAATGTATTGACTTATAGGTGCTTTTATTTATTTTTTTCTATAATAACCGTTATGCGCTAGACATGTTATTTAGTCAAATACCTATACGATTTCTGATACTGAGGCCGTTCATACTCGGATGCTCAAGCGTGTGACTGTAAGCGCGACAATTGTGGGTTCAATTCCCGCTTAGAGAAATACATTATTTAATATTCCTATTTTCTCGCACCTTTGCTTCCTATTCAAGTCCAAGGCTCAAGGTATATCTCGAGATTCCTTCGAAAGTCTTCAGCGGACAGTTGGGAACGGAGTGTCTTAACACTAGTTTCCCTATGGCTATCCTATACAGGTAGCGTGAAGCTGATTGATTTATTTATTATAATTAATATAACATAAAAAATATAATAAATATAAAAATAAAATACAAAAAAACGTCCTCGGGTCTATTATATAAAAATATGTAAAATAACCACCCGTCGTACCACGTTTAATCCCGTCGACATAATTGCTTTGTAAGCAAAAACAATTGAATATGTTTTTTTAATCAATCATTGTAGAGTCGATTTAAATTATTTTTGTTGCGTTAGGCTCGATCTTCTTTATTTCGTCTTCTTGTTAGTGTTAAGTTTATTAATAAAATGTAAGTAAATGATTTCTTACTATTTCCCATGTAAGATTGTCATATAAGTTATAACTTCAATACATATAACTACACATAGTATATGTATTGAAGTTGTCATAGTGTGCGACTGTAAAAAGTGACGGTCGCGGTTTGATTCGAACTCCTCTCTTATCGTTCTAATGTGAGGGATACAGCGAAACGCTATATAAATTCTTACAGTACTCGCTGACTGATAATACAGCAAAGAAACTACTTCGAAAGTTGAAATTTGACATCCCAATGTACGTACTGCACGTCCGTGTGTTACTAACAAACAAAGTTGTGGGCGATGACTAGTGCGATATATTTTAAGTGATATTCCACATTGTTTTTTAAATATGATATTTGACTGACGTATAATTAAAAACGGTTCGCGTACACACTCTCGTGTAAAAACACACGCAACGATCAATCATCGGGAACACTTGTGTTTATATGTATATATGTATGTATGTATATATGTATGTACTCGTATGTCTGAACTTTGGGCGTGATATTTAAGTTGCGTCACACGCCCTCGCGGTAACACTATTGTAGATCCTTTAAAAATGGTTATGTGCAAAAATAAATATAGTAAATATAAGAAAGTATTTTTTTATCCGTTTGAAGAGCTTTGAAGAACATTTGAAGAAAAGAATGCTAGCTCACTAGGTCCAGGTCAACTTGCCCAAACATAGCAGAGCACCTAGTGTTACGAAATCCCGTTCCCATTGGATGTTCGTTCCACATTCACTCAACTACTGAATTAATTTAGATAAATCCTTACAGTCACAATAACTCATACGCCATCATTTATGTAATGTTATTTTAAATAATTCAACTATAATTTTAACAATATAAGAAAAAAAATTAAATTTGACCGAATCGAATCTGAATCGAGTTTATATTCATCTCGGAGACTATGGTGTTGCCAGTATACATCTTAATATGTACAATGTAGGTACATATATATTATGTATGTTAATGACAAACCCAAATATTTTATCTCAACATGATATAATTACTTAAGAATGATTCGTTTTAAAAAAACAATATACATAAAATTATAAGAAGCGTAAAATAATTTCGACGTAGATTTTTTTTGACTAATGAGAAGTGGCTCAGTGGTCAGATCGCCAAATTCTAAAAGACACGGTTTCATATCCCACCAAATTTAAATTATTATATTTTTTTGAATTTACTTATCTGTTCCTTACTAAGTGTCAGAACTAAGAAGTGTTACAGGCGTGGTAAAACATATAAAAAAAACATTTATGCACTCTGACCTTCAACAAATAATCCTTCCGATATAACGAATTCCATTCACTTAGCCTTTCCTAAAGTTACGCAACGTAATCACATGGAAGTCCAAATCGAAATCGATTTGTTTGCGTACGAACAAAAGATCGATTTGCTAATCGACTCAACACATATTCGTATAGATGACATAACAATAATTAGATAAAGAATTACAATGGAAATCAATTATCGTTATAAGGGTACGCCCCGCTGGTAAACACATTCAATTTTACATAGGTTAAATACTGCTATGTTAAATTTAACCATAGATATAAAAGTACCATCGGCACGCGATGGGTGTGGGTTTGAATCTCACTTGTGGAATTATTTACTTTGCTCTCTTGGCTTAGTAAGAAAATACGGTGAAATTAAACAGATTTTCTGGGTGTTCCTATGTGATGACTTTCTTAATATTGTGGACATAAAAGTCGGATTCTCGTATTGAGAGAACTACTTAGATCGAATATTATTAATCGATAAATTGTTACTTTTTTAATACTTGTCTTAACGAAATAAACTAATGCTTATGGTAAGCATAATCAGACCACCTTCATAATGTCAAAATACTTAAGATTAGGTTAAATATTAAACCAACCATAAAATTTCAGATACCCTCATTTTAATGGATCATTTAGTCAATTAGACTCTGGTATAGGCGTGAAATATACCACCGATCGCCCAATAGAGCACGTCGTCGTCACGAACATACTGCCTCGTTTGCGATCTGGTGCACGAGCTTGAGATATTTGTATAGGCGCTAATAATATAAAGCCGAGGCCGTTATGGAACAGTGGCCCAATAAGCGTGTTTCTGTAAGCGGGAATCGAACTCACAATTAATCTATTTTCTCTCTAGGAAATAATTTATTTAATATTTTCATTTTCCTGCTTAGGTATTAAGGTAATGTACGGGATTAAGTTCCGCAAATCGACACGCAATGCCGACAAATATTGTCGTTGTCCATTTACGGGTAACGCTAGAGGATATTTTACATGACGTTAATCGTTTCAATTTAATCCACCGTACTAAAATATAAATAAATTTAAGTTTTCACATAAAGGTTTTGATCGTGAACCTTCTTGCCGGTTATTCTCAACAGCACTGCCTTCAGTAACTTTATATTCTTTGGAGGATTCAAGAATCAAGAGTGCTTACAAAAGTCTATTTTGATACAGAATAATTTATATCAAAAGGCATCATTTACACACAAAAAAAAATTAAATGAACTCGAGGCGTGAAATATTCAATTGACAAAGAATGTCATTACGTTACATACTAGCAGAAACAGTTAACAACATTGTATGGAGACACGGATCGTTAAAATAATTTAAAAGCATTTTATTCTAAAAATAGTTGCAACAGTAGTGTGTTATTTAGTAATTAGGTGTCGTTCCAGGACATATTTGTGAGGGATTCCTTGATAATTGTATTAAATTCCTATTGTATTTACGGTTTTTGCCTATAATAGTAATCATTTTAATAATCCTCACGCGTCTTAGGTGTTTTATAGAATTGGCAGAAAATATTCAAGGATTTTTAAGATATTTTTTGTAGATATAATTATGTAATAGAATCTAAGAAACTGAATTTAAAATCCTTTTTAATATTTGTATATCTATATCGTACAACTTGGCAATCATACGTAGCTCAGGTGACAATACGGGAAAGGAGTGTCTTAACACTAGGTTCCCTCTGCCTACCCTGATGTGTGCAGGATGTAGCGTGAAGCTGATTTATTTATTCTGTCTGTCAATACCCTATATCTCAGTAATGCTTGGAGATATCGGGTTGAAATTCAGACTATATATACAGATATAGGATTTCCTAGTAAAAAAAAATATTTTTATATTTACTTTATTATTTACTAAAAAAAATATGGCTGTTTTGATGTTTGATGAAGGGAATCAAAATTCATACGTACATACCTAAAAATAATAGCCTTTAAAGGGGGGGCAAGCTTTGGTATTAAAGCCTAAATCAGATAAAAATATACGTCCAACACACTATTGTGGCTGACTTTTCTCCAAGTAACATGTCTCATTAACAGATGCCTACTATAAAATAATTACGTAATATCATCCTCAGTAATTGAGAGCGGCAGGTGTTGAGGAGTTCGCCCGTCTAATCATGTGTCTGATCAGTTCAACAGACGTATGCAGTATGATTCTGCTAGCGTGAACGTACTCAAAAATACCTTATATTCTATTGACGTAAATTTTATAATGAATTTATATAGATAGAACTTAGAATTTTAGCTTGTTGATTTATAAGGGAGCATTACGAGAAGATTTCTTGAAATTCCAGTAGAAATGGAATATAAGGGAATTTCCGTTTTACAAATTAACATCAACGCCAACAAAACCTAATAACGTTTGTAAGATAGGTAGAAGGAACCTGAAAACATTGTGTAAAGACACTCCGATCCGAAATAAAACAATTCCAGTATTCATTTTCCGTTAAATTTTTGGGACTTTGTGCGTTCAGTGACTTAACTCAACGTTGCCTTTGCCTCGCAACCAGAACGAAGAACGCCCTAATGGGAATCGAACTCACAACAACTGTCTCTAACATAATATATTAAATACCTACACCTAACCAGCGACCGCCGGCACGCGACAGTGCCATTACAGAGACCGCTTTTCCCGCGGCGACGATTATTGATGGTTGTCTTTTGCACGTGCCGAACTAGGAAGTAGACTATTCGCTATTATCTCTTTGACATTGTTGTCAGTTTTGAATGTTTATATTTAATATTTTGTTGTTTTGTTTGTTTGTTGCTGTATTGGATCTGATTACCACTTTTTTGTAATTTATTCATTTATATTAATTTGTCTCAATTGTCCTTATCACCTAGGAGGGCCTTTATTTTAAATAAAAAAAATACGTAATTATTGTATTATATATGTATTGGTAGGATTATTAATATAGTTAAGTAGGCGGGCTTGGTGTACTTAGTTAAAGAAGATAAGCGGTCACTATAGACTGAGTGGAAAGGCAGCGTTATCAGGCGTATCGGCGCGTCCTATTACAACGACCGACTTTCGCCGGGCGTCGTCTGTTTGTCCCCTAGTTTAGAGGAATATTATTAGATATCAAGTGTATATACTACGTATTGTGTTTACGTGTTTGCACACTTAAGAATGAAAAAAAAAATCTTTTTTGAGAACGTATTATGACAATTTGAATGTAATTGGATTTGAACCCAAATTGTTTAACAAAAAGTTGAGGAAGTAATTTTCTTATTTTGAATTGTTGGTTTTTATTATGACGAAGACTTCCCGTGGCCCATTATTTTTTTTTGTCGCTTGGAAGAGGTATATGTTCTGCATGTTTGGAGCCTACCCAGAATTGTCAATATTTCAATGAGATTCGGCACATAGCATCATTCTTTGTATAGATATCATTGAAATAAAGAAGATTAGTAATATGATTAAAACAGACGTACAGACAGACTGACGCCCAGTAACGTAAGAGTTCCGTTTCTTCTTGTCAAATAGGGTAGTCTAAAAAATTTGATTATTGGAGCTAACAATGAAATGTATGCGCATTCTCTTACAATATCTCCAGAACTCAAGATTGTACTATTAGTCATAATAATTATATTCAAAACATTAATTCAAACAAGCCGTTTTGTCGTAAATCGCTTTTATTTATGGGCACCCACAAAACGCTTTCGAATCCCACTCCCGCGCCTATCGATAGCGAACATACTGGGCGGGACAGGTCGAGTACTATAGAAATTATTGTCCACACTTCCGGCTGGACTGTCCAAATAACTATGTTATATGTGAAACTAGCTTGTGCTTTCGACTTTGTTCTATGTTAGATGGACAATTTAGTGTGGAAAAAATATAGAATTGCTATTTTAATGTAGATTTAGTTGTTTGTTAGAATATGAAATATCGATGCGTTTCGAGAAAAAATAAATAAACTGGAAAATATGAAAAAATTATAAATATATCAGAAAAACTAGTCGTTGTATGTACAGATGCTTAAATTACAGAATATTGTTATTTATGTAAGATTTCTTTTATTTTAAGCCTTACATAACAAGTAAATATAATAACTGACAATTTTATGTTAATAAAACGAGATGTAATATTTGCATGCTTAATGTGTATGGAGATTAAATATTGATAATTATCTGTAATATAGTTTGCACATACCATACCATTCTAAGCAAATAAAGTTATATAATCATTGGTATTATTATTCACTGGGTAATGAAGAACGGAGAGTATTAACACTGGGAACGTAGTGTCTAAAAAATATGTTGTAGAGTTCAAAAATACTACAAATATCCGAGTCATCTTGAGATTTATCTTCAGACATATTTCTTGGAAGCACCACACTGTCAAAGAATTATGACGTAACTCATCCTTGCATTGTATGTATTATCCATACATTATTTGACTATTGTTTAACTGCTTATTGTTCGACGCTAGAACCCCGCACTCACTCATTGTGGATATGTTAATATGAGCGAAAGTGTCTTGTTTTGGAGAACATTAAAATAATTATCTTGATATTTAACAAGACGATCGCAGATATGGGGTTGATGAAACGAATGGTCTTTTTCAATGTATGTAATTAAGACCATCTTGGTGCTGTGAGAGGCATAAAGTGAGATGTTTAGCACGATAGTTGTAGGTTTGGTCGTGACTCGGGTAATGAAATTATATAGAAAATTTTTTTTTGGGAAAATTGGCATGGCAAAGTGTCTTGACACTAGTCCCTCTCTCTATCTATCTCTCTCTTTCTCTTACTCTCTACTTACCCTGTTTATGCAAGAAGCGTGAAACTAAATTGCTGATATTGGTGAAGTGACGAAGAAGGTGAATTGGAGTGACTATATCTCGCTTTTCATTTTAAGAATAACCTTCTAGTATTGACTAATCAATTGATTGTATCAGATTTAAAATAAAAAAAACGGTTTTAAAATCTTTAATATTAACATCTTATAAAGGAGTGGTTCCTTTATAAGTAAAGTGTTTAAACACTACGCAATCGGCTAAGACAATGAGAACGGAACACGTGCTCTGTCGTAACAATTGACATAACCGGCTTTTACCCGTCTAAATTATAAATTGCGTGCAGTAACCGAATGTAATAATATTATCGTGCATTCGTAATTTATGTCCCTAATGATAGCGTAAAACAGTTAAAAATCGTACCAATGGTTCCTTTGAATTGAGGCTTGAAGAGGGAAAGTTGTAAAATTAAAGTTTTTATGAAATTTTTCCTAAGGCGGATCTTATATTTTGC
This sequence comes from Heliconius aoede, assembly GCA_037355905.1. NCBI lineage: Eukaryota > Metazoa > Arthropoda > Insecta > Lepidoptera > Nymphalidae > Heliconius > Heliconius aoede. The sequence goes on along the minus strand of JBAIZZ010000342.1, from coordinate 1,050,888 downwards.
AACAGTTATGGGTTTGATTCCCACTAGGGGAAATGAGGTATTTAAAATTTTCATTTCCTCGCTCTGTTAACAAGGAAAAGCGCGGGGTTGAGTTTCGCCACTCACAGAAGCAATGCCTCGCGAATTGCGCAGAAAATAGAAAACGGAAGAGTATTAGTGGGGAACGAAGTTTCTCAGGTTCCTTCTGCCTATCGTGCTACGTTCGGGATAGAGTGTGAAAAAAAAGCAAAAAGAAGAGAATATTTTATTGGTAGGATTATTTTACACTATTAGCTTCACGATTGATGCGTAGCCAGTTTTAGTAAGAAAAAACGGGGCGCCAGAAGGTACCTACGTACTTCTTTCACTTAGTGCACTTGATATAATCAACCTCTACATATTACAACAGGTAGATTGCAACCCCGGGTGGTTCTCATGCTTTTTACGTGAACTTCCTCCAGTGTCATCTATACTGTGTTCTCGACGGTTCACTGAGATCTCTCTTACTACTTCCATCCGTCATCCATCCGTCATCTTCTCAACGTGTCCCAACTATTATACATGACAAAACAACATATATTTGAACCTACTACCTACACGTTTACACTCAAAAGCTTCTCAACCTTAGTCTATATATTTGTTTATTTTAAAGGCTATTTGTTAATATATTTTTTTCACACGGCACCCGGTCATTGCAAAATCCATAATCGGCGCTCTAACCGCCACCGGACATCGGTTTGCTAATCAAACGTTTAAACATTCAAACAATTTGCTTGTTAACGTTCTCACGAAACGCTTTTAGGGGAAGGTTAATGGTTAACAGCGTGTCAATATGAATTGACTTTTGTTTTTTTAATTACTGGTCGCCCGCCACCCGCAACTTTGGGTGAGCTTAATAGAAAAATCCAAATTCAGTTGATACAGCTTTAATATAGCTTGAAGCTTACAAAAACTATATAAATTATGATACTTACAAGTAAGTCCTTGACATAAATGTGAATTAATATCAAAATTCTACATTCTCTATTTACATACGTAGTGGCGTTTTTTTTTTAGTAATTTTTAACATTGAGAGCAATGAATGGCCTTATTTTTATGATAACATTTAATTTAGAAGGTTATGTATATATACGTATTTGAATATTTGCATATATTAATTTTATATCGCGTTGAGGTCCGCCATTCAACACTCTGTGGTCATAATTCGGAGTAAATTGGTGAATAATAGTGTCATAATGGGAACGGAGTGTCTTACCATTCCCAAGTGCCCTCTGTTTACCCTGCTATGTGTGGAATACAGCGTGAAGTTAAAGAATTTTGTCGCTACATAACTCTAATGTCTTACTGTTAATGGCGACTGGAGAAAGTCTTATTTTTAATGTAGACTAACACTACCTTAGCATTAAACTTAAATGTTTTTTTTTGTATTATCCATCGATTAAGTAAACAAAAGATGTGTAAAGCTATAAACATTATGAAAAATTAATCTAATATTAA
>JBAIZZ010000342.1:1015708-1049312 GCA_037355905.1 Heliconius aoede | reverse complement strand
ACACCATATTTACTTAGAAGGTCACGCAGCGTGTTTTGCATGTCTACTGCAAATATCGGATCACCGCACAAGTCACCGCAGAAGTACGAACTAGTACGGTATCATAATCTAATAAATACTGGGGCTTCGCTATGACGCCAACTATTATTCTATTTGTTTTGTTTTTTTTTTCAGTTTTACAATGTCTTTTAATAAAATAGACTCTATTTCTTTACATAACTTTATATTGATGTTTGATTTGATTATAATTTACTTCTAATTATTAAAGTTATTGTGAATTTAAGCAGATATATATTTTAAAGATTTCAAATGTAGCTTCAACGAATGACCCATCCTTTGATTCTATAGTAAAAAAATCATTTAAAAACAATGTTATTAACTAGTTGAGGTACAAAAGTTAAAATACAAAATAAAAAACCTAAGAACATAACTCTCCCCAATTCAAATTACTCGTTGCTTACCATTCAAATGGATGGATTTTGTAATAGCTGCTCATTTTTCGCTGTCAACGAATCAATTGTATACAAAGTTTGTCAGCCTGAGAAAAGTGCTATAAGTCTATAAATAAAAATGTGTTATACAAAGTGATATAGTAGATATCGAGTTGTATGGCGAAAGTTGCAAGTTCAATTAAAATTTGTCAAATTTGTAAGTTTTGCGGCTGGATTTTCCCACTATCCTATGGAATTAATCTTTTGGTTTTACCCTGTTTGTTTATTATTTCTCTAACAATGTAATTTTTTTAACTTATACCAGTTCACCAGAGGCCTGGATACGAGTATATGTATCGGGCCTATTAATATGCATGTCAAAATTTAATTTGTAATATATTATAGCTTCAGGGTGAATTGTAATCAAAGTGTTTGATGGTCAACCCTACGGGAATAATTAAGCGTTGTTTTTAACAATGAAATTTGGGGTGGTGGTGGTGGTAGAGTGGACTGTGTGACACTCGATAATTGTCGATTCAATCCTCTCTCGGGGAAATTTTAATATTATTTATATATAGTTGTTTTCTTTTACAAGAAAGCGTATTTTGATAAGTTCCGCCACTAAACAAAGTTTTGAAATCTGTAAAGAGAGAGAGTGAAAAACGGAGTGTCTCAACACTCGCTTCTCTATGCCTATACTGCTATATTACTATCTGCTATATATAAGTTAAAATCTCTTGTTATAATATACCAACTATAGTTATATTAATGTAGATCTGAATAAATTTTGATTGCATCGTGTTATTAATTAGTACGCTGTAACTTCCGCGCGCCGTAGTCGTCGTAACTGTTCCGTGTTTTGTTTTGTATGTTAATATTATTGAGTAAGGACGGTGCGGCTCTCGGAATGTAGCTCAGCTGTGACTAGTCTCTACGACCAGTAAGTAGTTCAGTACTTATGTACTAAGTCAAATTAGTGATTTTTTTTATCATTCTAGATTTTTCATAACATGTCAAAACTGTTTTTTAACATAAATTACAACTTCAATGTAAAAATAATAGAAATCTTGCGTCACCTATTTAACCTGCCATCTCAAGAACAAACATATTCTAGACTATTCAATATAATAATTACATACAAATCTGACACCACAAGCACCATAATTACATGTTGTCAAAAACCAACAACACGTCCGTCCTTTCCGACGATCCGCGCAGGAATGCGGCCGCGTTGAGCAAGATGTTCGGCGCGGGCGCACCCAACGATCCACCTGCACGCTTCCGTAATACAATCAATGATTTATGATTTTTGACAACAACGCTGGTTTTTATCTTTGCTTTTAATTTGTCACTTGATACTGCTGTTCTAAATGTTAATGGCTGTTTTGCTAATATAATAAAATTGTGTGTTAGATAGTATTTTTTAAAAGTGTAATTTTTGAGCGATATGCATGCACATTGTCAAAATCTAAGTTGGTTGTGGCAAATTTGATTAAAGTGTAGGAAATAGTGATGGGTCACTGATTAACTTAAATGAATGAGATAAGTGTACAAATGTTAATTATTTTACTATGTACGATAAAATTCTAAATTGTACTCAGGGTTGGATTTAAAGGGAGGTGGGCACTGCTGCTACCCCTAAAAAAAAAGAACGAGTGGAAGGAGCATCACTATAAAAATTTAAACAAAATCAACAATTATTCAGCAAAATATAGCAGCTACTCTTTTCTTGCTCCAGGACCTCATCTACCCAATCCTGGATATAGCACTATAACTATGTATAAAGGTAGTTAAAGTTCTTTTGCAAATCAACGAAAATTCCAGAATATTCACACTGGCACACGTCAGGTGAAACTTTATAATTAGTTAAAATGAGCGAACCGCGTTAGTTGCGAGACTGTTGCGAGTAATTCACAATGGGTGCGTGTCGTAACTTTTCCCAACAATTTTCTATTGCGGGAAATGCCTCAGCCGTTGCATTTTGTATGCAACTTGTTAAATTTCTTACATCATGACGAATACTTTGCAAGATCGTAGATAATGGGCGGGTATAGAGTGTTGCCTTTGCAGGTGCGTTGGAATTAGGTTCCCTATAACTGATTGATATTTCGTAAGAACTACTTGTTATTTATTATTGATATGACTGACATACTGTTTATTTTTAGGATACCGTATATATACAATAAATAAACCTTTTTAGGCTCACTTTGTTGTTCGTCTGTCTGTCTGGCTCTCTGTGTGTCTCTCTGTCTGTCAACACATTTTTTACATTATAGATATAATAGTGTAGTATAAAGGATAAAGATAACATATTTTCTAACGGGAAAGATAATAATATATATTTACGAAATATTTAAGTAAAGCAAAAAAACTCTAAAATGAAGTTTAATTCGCATAAATTGCTCGCATAGTCTTGGTATCAAGTTATTATATTGGAATTTAATATTAATTTTCAGTTATCCTCCACAGCAGGGTAGGTTACAACACTAGTGTTAAAATACTCCGTTATTCCATTATTCTTTTGATGGTATGTTTTGTTATTTGTGTAGAAATAAATATAATCTCCGTAAAAAATTAAAACCTTATATTTTCAAATCAACTATTACTACTTCTGCTGTTTTATTTACATATAAAAAAAAGTATTGTACAGGATATTTCCACATGATAACATCGAAGAGAACTTTAAATGAGCAAATCTATGTTACTTACTTTGAGATGCTTATCAGAGGTTGTATTATTTATAAAACGACCTGTCTACACCTTGCCGAACACTTTATATGTAATTTACATTTAATTAAACGAAATAGAGCTTCGGTTAAATATAAATTACATGAAGCCGTCGTGGTGCAGAGGCAAAAGCGGGCGTCTGTTAACAGGACAGGATGTGTGTTCTATTCGGTCTTGACGAAATGAAATATTAAATAACGCAGGCAAAGCCATGCGTGGGTCGCTAGTTTGTTATATTTATATACTGAGTAATCTGTTCGCATAAGTGCTGTGCGAGCCCTCAGTGATCACTGACGGACAATTGACGGTTCGGTGTTCCATTTAAAGCGAGAGCAGCCTGGCAGAGAAATAATACACTGCAATAAATAGTGATTTGCGTCGTCATCTCGGAAACGGTTGAGACTCCCTTTGGTTGTGGTCTAATTTATGAGAATATAACTGTTTTTTTATTACTATTTTATTATTTTGTTTTTTTTAGTATGTTGTATGAAAGTTAGCTATATTAATTAGTTATATTGCGACAATGGTCCATATGTAATTCCTTCTGCAATTTCAAGCATAGCAAAAAACAACAGCAAAAAACTTATCAGAAAATAAAGAGAGTAAATAAGTTGTAACAGTTATATAAAAAATTCGGCTAGATAAGATTGGCGATTGGGCGTTCTCCTAGAGGCGCAGGTTGAAATCTTATTCTGTCTAAACTATCACTAATCGACATTTTTTGGCTATTTTGAAATATTTTACCTATTCAATAAAATTTGTTATTATAAATTATTGTATAATGAGTGGACGACAACGCGCAAGGTAAAAACACTATGATATTTAAAGATTTTGAAGTAGTTCACATTATTTCATAAAGTTAAGATCATCATAAAAAAAAATAACTGTAAATTGCATAACAGTTTATATATATATATATATGTATAAATCGCATTTTTTTATGACTTACATACATCTAGAACAACTCATGGTTTCCAGCGGCAAGCTATAGAATAAACATAACCGTGCAAAGGTTTTTAGGTTAATATGCATAAATTAGTGAAGAATGAGGCCAGCCTGGGATTTGAAAAATAACCTGACTTTGTTAACAATCACTCATGCACCAGCCAGCACCAGCCTCTAGTAAATTATAGACAGTTGAGGAATGATAATAGATGAATTTCTCTGCAAGTTCTGTTCGAACGGTTAAAATTAAGCAAAATATTAGGTTTTCAAGCTTAATGTTGTAATAGTATTCTAATGTACCTACTGTTGTACTATTTAACGCGCGATGTGTCAAATTTATGTGGTGAGTGACGAGTGTTTTGATACTATGTTTCCTCTGCCTATTCCGTTTTATTCGGGATAAAGTCTGAAGTTGAAAAAACTACTGAAATACTAAATTTGGCTTAAATGTCACAAATTTAAATTTTCATTCATTTATTCAATAAGTGACATATTTATGTGACTGTTGAAACTCGGAAAATGTTATAATCGTTAAAAACATTTCAATTTAAACCGGACGTGGTACAGTTAAATTAAACTATATATGTCGTTCGAACAAAACTATTCAGCCCTAAAAAGGACAGATAAGAGACATAACATATAAAAAATGCAAATAAAAAAAAATATGTTAATGTTTTCTAGATAAAAACACAAAACGCTCTACATGAGACAGTTATTTCGTATATAAGTTCGTACATTTTAAAGACTTTTAAACCGCACAGATCTGATAAGCATTATACGACTAGACAACCTGTCAACAGAAACGGGGAATGTTCAAATGCAAAAGAAACTTAACCTCAGCACTGATAAAGATTTTAACAAAGAGGCTTTTTAGATAGTGCCTCCATTAACATCGCAGCGCTACAGGATAATTGTGTTGTTAAAAAATTAACTGAAGCTTGTAAAAAAGTTATGTGTTTAAAAGCATCCTAGTTTTATGCTTAAAATACTGTTATTTTAGTTATGGTTTTCTTCAAAAATATATATTTGTGAAATGCGAGTGAGCTTAAGATAGTATAATTCACACATTAAAAATGTAAATAAATACAATATTTCACATTTTATTTTATTTCATTAGATTATATATATAAGAAAAATCTTAAAATAAAAAAATAAATGGTCAACCTTGGTCGTAAGACCTCACGTGCGCTGATAAGAGTTATCTAAAACAATGAGCGTTCTAAAACGACTAGGAACTGAGCTAAGTTTTTTATTGCATGTAAATAACGGAACTGTCGTACATCTTTTGAAGTGAAATCTTTAAAACTACATATATAAACGTTGCAATCTACATAGACTATTTGTAAATTGTCTGTATGTAAAGTTGACTGACTGATCTAACTTCATGCTATATCTTGCAAATGGCAGGGTAGAGGGAATCTTTGATACTCCATTCCACATTTAAGTACCGCTCAGTTTTCAAGAAATAGTATAGTGAAATAGCCTTGTTACCAAGCTTTAGAATTGAAAATAATTATTAATTCACCTGAGTCAGAAATCAAACCCACAATCGTCACTTTTCCAGTCTGACGCGATAACTCGACCATGAAATGACGTAAAATGTGTGTACCAAAAGAAAAAGCTCTATCAGTATGTACTTCCAATTACTACACCACGTCCAACTTAATCCTAAGGCTCGTGACAGACAAAAACATTAATTCATACGAACTTGATTGCTCATTGTATTATAATGTGACATAATAATTAAGTGTCGCACGGTAAGGCTAGTGCACACCTGCAACTAAAATTTATAAGAGTGGGAGAAATTGTTGTTATAAAGTTCAGAGTCGAAGCTAGTGAAGAAATAAAGCAACTAAATATTGTCTTCAGGCAAGTAGTCGTGGGGCAGGGGTACTAACGTGCGACTAAACGCGACAAGTTGTGATTTCAATTCCTACTCAGGGGAATGAAATATTTAATATTTTCTCCATTTGCTCGCTCTAACGAGGCAAGGCGCAGCGTTGAGTTCCCCCACCCAATATGCAACGCCAGCATTCGACGGAAAGTGGAGAAATAAAGTGTCTCAATGAGAACGAACTGTTTTAACATAAGTACAAGTGACTCCTTAGTTTTTTCTACCTACCCTACTATGTGTGTATACAGCGTGAAGTAAAAAAAAAATTCTTTTATTAGGTACAAGTAAAACTAAATCACCACATGATGTCTAAGACCTAAGGTATTATCTCAAATCGCGCATGGTTAGGACAAGCTACAGGGTGATTCGAAAGTGGGTCACATGACAATGCGGTCCGGTAATTACTCGTACAATAGGGCATTGTGCGCTGCGACACTTCCGCCGGCGCACGCGCACGCTCATCCCTACATCCTGTATAATGATTTTTTTTTCACAGTTTTAGATATGTATAAAAATATTATTTTAGTTCTTAGTAGGTTAGAAAATTGTTTAGAAAGATGTTTTCCATTCAGAATTATCTCAACCTTCAATATATATTAATAATTCGTTTAAGTCAACGGCGTCTGAGTGTCGAAGTGTCAAATCTGCCTGTCCAGCGGACACCTATTAGGTGATTCGGATTACCGACCTAAAGAGCTTAACATTGTGTGTCACGCCCTAATCACTTATGTGTACGGCGTGTCAGAATTTATGTTATATAAATATTTGGTGGCTGTAGTATAATATATATCTTTGTCGATAAGTATTCATAAGCAAGCTGTAAGCGTGACAGTGGTGGGTTCGATGCTCATATAAAGGAATCAATATAAGTATTATAAGTATTATAATGTGTTTTCAATATTTCCAAATTTGGGCTGAAAAAAGGGAGCTAGGTTTGAGGCACTCGTGGAGAATCGGCACAAAGGTGTGACTGTAATGCGACGGTTGTCAGTTCGATCCCTACTCGAGGAAGTGAAATATTTATTTACGTTGATATTTCTATTTCTTCGCTCTGGTATCGAGGCAAAGTGAGGTGTTGAGTTCGGCCTCTTAACACGCAATGCTTGCAGAATGTGGCAGAAAGTGGGAAACGGAGTGTCTTAACCTCTGCCTACCCTGCTGTGTGTGAAGCGTGCACATACAGCGTGAAACTGATAGTTACTTCTTCTTTCTTGTATTATCTATACAGCACAATCAAAAAAAAAATATTTTGTCGGCATTTTGTAAAATCCATTTGAAAAAAAAAACAACATGTTTTTTAACAACGTTGTTTTAACATACATAATAGCATAGAAAATTTAAATATTTAAAAAAGAAAATTTAAAAGGTGTAATTAAACAAGCTGTGCGCTGACCTCCTTTAGGTCTATGTTGACCGACATCCACCCATTTCTACTTTCTCACACTAAATTTACGACACACTATGTATTGGAAACCCATAGGTGTCGGATTACTGAGTTCATCTTAACATGCTTAAATTTCTTCTATAGTATACTTATGCATATATTATTATTTACCTTTAATTAAACGTTGTTGGTTCGATTCCCACTAAGGGGAGTGAAGACTACTGTCTTCATAATATTATCGCGTATTTTACTAAATACGCGATAATATTATGTATTAATTTATAGTTGCAATCCGTAGCGAAGACACCAGGAAAAGCAATGGGCTTACAATCCTGTTTCGTTAATAAGTTTAATATGTCTAAGAAGGCTCTTAACAGATTAAAGAGATAATGACAGAACCTCTATTTCAGGAAGCAATGAGATTGAAGAAACCCAGAGATGGGCCGGAATATCCATTTAAATCGATTCATTTTATCTGCGGCTTTGTTTGTATTACCATTATGATGTGATATCGATGTTTTTGTATCGAATAACGGCGTATAAACAGCATCGATTTTGTCCTACTCTGCGGTTAGATCTGTCCCGATTGTTATACTTTGCTTCCTAGTTGCCTACTGTTCATCATCACTGTCGTCTGTAACTTTATACTCATGTCTTTCGATGTTGATGAAATTACATCCGATGTCAGATTTAGATTTTAAAGATGTTTTGACGTGCACGCGGTTATTAGACGTGTTAGAGTCATGTCGACGTCTCTTTGTATTAGATGAGGAAGTGTGTGGAAAATCAGTTGGTTTTTTTTGCTTAGCCTTTATTGAAATCACAAATTGCATGTGATGATTCAGTCCACTATTTTTCGCAGAAATTCTCGATGAACAATTTCTTTTGAACGCTTAACAAAATGTCCCGAACTCGGAGGGAAAGTGATAAATCTTGATAATAGGTTATTACTTGCCTACCCGGCGTTGCGGGATTAAGCGTGAAACACGATAAACTTTATAATTGAAATCAAAATCTCTGACAAAGCTTAATTAATATGTATATAAATTATAATCGATCATAATATTTTCTCTCAATAACGACTTGCGATCTTACACAACCACTTTCACTGACGAAAACCGTACCAGCGCCGTGTCACGAATCTATAACAGTTTTTTTTTTCGTAATTTATACGTATGTAATAATCTTGTAAGGAATTATAAAAGTGGATTTTTTTATATATATATGGTTAATCTATATATAATATGGTTAAGTATGTTATTTTTATACTGAAAATGATTTTGGGAAGTCCTTATTCTTTGAGTTTATTCTTCTATGGATTTGTCGAATGTGGGATAATTTAACCCCGCCGAAAACGGACGGGTGTGAGTTTGATGTGTCTGTGTATATGTGTGCATTTAAGTATGTGTGTATCTGTATGTCTGTCTGTGGCATCGTTGCTCACAAACGGATGAATTGATTTTGTTTTAGTTTTATTTTATTTATAGGTCACATAATCGAGAATCTTGTACAAAAAATATAATAATAAAATATATTCAGCCGTTTGGAGATTGTCAGCCCTGTTTCAGTAGTTTCTGTGTCAGATAATCTTAAATTATTTTTTATATTACATTTTCAGGGAATGTAAAATCCTTTCATGTATTCTTTTTGTATTTTTGCCGTATTGCGGTATAAAGCGTTAAACTAAAAAAATGTAGCATACATTTTCCAGACAAATACCAAGATAAATAACTCGTTACAAATTGTTTTCATAAGTGCTGGCTTTCACGATATAAGAACAGGCGATCGTTGGCGTGTCAGTCAAACACCCCGGTTGTTAAGTAAATTGTTGATACAGTAAAATTTATCACATTAAGGTATTCATTTAAATTATAGCTCAAAATTGATAGACTATTTGTTAAAATAGGTTAAACAGAGTGAAATAATACTTAGTTGTTAAATATTATCTTACAGTACCTATACTAAATGTATGAATTTCACTAATTGTTTTTATAATATTTTTATTATTTATTTTTGGTAGCGTAACTCAACATCACACTTTTAGACAATATTAATCTCAAAATTATATATTTTTCTCTCTCTCTCTTTCTATATCTCTAATATTTAAAAAAAATCATTAAAAGAAATTAATTATTATATGTGTATGTACAAAATGTCGAAACGAATGAAATATTTCACACCAGCGCCTGAGATCTGCATACATATACTCGTACATGAGTATCGACGTGCGCTCGAGTGACACTCCAAAGGGCCCGACTGACGTATCGGCGACGCGCAGTGACGCGTCCCACATACGCTGGTACAAGTACTGGCTCTCAGGGCTATGTTTCAATTAAACGGTTAATTTGGTATTTCTATTTAAATGTAGTGTTGAATATACTATCTTAACCCTATTCTACTCGTATGCTTGTCATGATATTTATAAAAAAATAATCACGATAATCGAAAGCACTGTTTTTTTATACGGTTTCCTCATGAGATTTGTTTATAAAAGCAAAAAATTTATAACTTTTAAAAAGTATATGAACTAAACTAATGCTAATTTGGTGCAAAAATGACGTAATTGCACTTTTTAAAAAAATATTAACGTCTCGTTATTTCGAGAGACTATTTACAAATGTTTCAACATTTGTAAATACAGTAGGCAGACACCAGAGCGAAGAATTGGAAATATAAATTTAAATAAATATTTAATTTCCTCGAGTTGGGATCGAACCCACAGTCGCGTTTAGAGGTGACTCTATAAAGTGTGAACATACGAGGCGCAGGCGCAGGCGCAGTACGAACATAACGAGGCGCAGGGGCATAAAGTGTGAACTTTATGCCCCTGCGCCTCGACTGACCTCAAAAAATAATTAAAAAAATCTTATAAATAAATTTGACAATTTGCTAGCCCTAACCAACATACGCTTGCACAGCACGCTCTACATCGCTCTTATTGGCACGTACTCGTGGCGGTCGGTCGCGATGTCCCCTTTCTCGTAGGTGCGTCTGGCGACGTAAAGAAACACATCAGATCAATAGATAAATTCTTCACGCTGTGCAAGGATAGGCAGAGGGAACCACGGTGTTAAGACACTCCATTCTCACTTTCTGCCGAATTCTGGAGGCATTGGCGCGTTGAGGCGTGTTGAGTGGCAGAACTCAACACCGCACTTTTACATAGGTAGTATGCATGACTTAACACCACCAATAAAGTTTTTTAATAGATACTTAACAACATTGTGATGATTAACGATGTAATAATCATATGATAGCAAGAGTTATGTTATAAATAAACTAAACGTGTCGAGTTTCTATCGCTATTTATTTTATTGGGTTCGCGCTCTCTGACTCTAGGTTGTAAAAACATCCTCCATTCATGAAAGTAAACGGAAATCTTAGTAACTTACGTGTTTATATTGTAAACAAGTCTGGACGTTTGTTACACAATAAAGCGAAACGTCGAAAGGTCCAATTAATTTGCAAGATATTGTAATATTTTTTTAGCTTGACATTATTCTTAGCAGAATTGTCAGAGAGAACGTAGCATCGAACTCTCTACGGTTTCTAAATACGTCTTTCACCACGTCTACTGTCAAAAACCTCTTCATATATTATCTATGAACGTGTAACGAGACCGACTTCAAATATCGAGTTCTGCATTTCAGCACATAATGACTTGATCTTCTGGCGGAAAGTATGGAAAGAAGTGTCATTGCATTAGATTATCTTTGCTGCGAAGCTGAAAAAATATGATACAAATGTTCACCATATTAATTGCAAATAAAACCTTATTTCAAATAACTAATAAAACCTTTTCAATGGTAAATTCTTTCATAACGTTGTACATAATTATTGTGTGTAAGTGAATACCTACGTCTATACTGCTATCTCATTGACCTTTATCTATTAGAAGCTGCGTGCGTGAGGTCCATATTTCTAGGGATAATCGGTGACTGCGTGGGCGACAGAATAACTGTTCACCACCTATATTTAACGGTTTCACTCGAATACTTCCAAACACTTAAGTTAAAATAAAATCTTATACCCACAATAATACTCTAAAGTAAAAAATTCCCAAATCCGATACGGTATCGGTTAAAGTGCTTCATTTAAATCGACATTAATATATAAAATGCGCCTGAAAAGTGACTTTCACATGAAATTAATGAGCGTATCGAAAAATATATTGACATTTTCGAAAAGCCTTCTCTCAAGAGAATCATTTATTGACGTTTCCTCGAAGGACCTTTCTTTAATCTTTTTTTTTTTCAACTTAATGGTCATTCCAATAGATAAATTGTCTCGCGGACGCCGTTATAATTGTGGCTTGTGTACCTCGCATTCAATAACTTAAACACATAAATATTCCATGAGCGCTGTAACGAACTACACCGTAACTAATCCTTAATGTCGATGCTCACCAATTTACAAGATCCCTGCTCCTAAGGCGTGTTCCTTAAATGACAAACTGCGAACACATCGAATAAAAGGTCTTTGATACAATATTCACTGGTTGAGAATAGTTAAAGGTATGAAACTAATTATTTTGTACGCACATCTTAAACTTTATGATGATATAGAGTTAGAGTTTGTTGAGTTAGCTTATGGCACCTATTTTACTTATATTTAGTACATATCTTACTAATAATTATCATTATTATTATTTATTTTCTAAACGATTATTAGAAAACGTTATTGTTTTTCCCTTTCCTCTGTAATAGCACATAAATTCACAAATTCAAATTCAAATAATCACATTGGAAATACTAAGGCTTTAAACATTAAAAGTGAAACAAGTAACTTTGGCGCTATCAATAACGGTTATATAAAGACAGACATTAATTTAGCATCTGGCCGTACAACTCATAGTCTAGGAAATAGCTGCTAGATATCTAGAATTGGGAATTAAAATCTTTTTTTATTACGACTGGCTTTCTTTACTGTAATAATTTTATAACAGAAACGGTTTATATATTTTTCAAATATACGATATAAGTTTTTATATTTTTATTCACAGAGTCGACTGAATTATATACGTAGATTGGTCTGTGTATGGATGACTTTAATTAAATATATATATTTTTATAATTCACCGGAAAATGTAATTTGAAGGCAAAGACGCAACAATTTTAAATTAAAGCATTTAAATTTTTTCCTTTATTTCGAATGATTGGTTGATCAAAGGAATTAATTAGCACACAATGTCGTTAAAGAAGAATATTTTAATACTTGATTTCAACTGTTTACCTTGCTATATGCGGTGTACAGCTTGACGCTAAAATAAAACGAGTAAACAACAGTCATACCACTGTAACGCGATGGTTGTGGGTTCGATCCCCATTTAAAGGAGTGAATATTTATTTCTTTGCTCTGGCAAAGAGCGGCGTTGAGCTCCGCCAATCAACACGCAATGCCTCCAAAAATCGGCGGAAAGTGGGGAACGAAGTGTCTCAACACTAGGTTCTCTCTGCCTACCCTGCTGTGTGCGGGATTCAGCGTGGAGCTTATTATAACATACAGATCAACGGAACCTATAAGTAACAAAACTATTTCCCGCTTATAGTGAAGACCATACATTTCTTATCGCGGTCTCTCACAGTCCCCGATTAGCTTAAACGCCGCCGAGCCAATGGCATTTATTCATTTGTCTATCAAACCCCGCTTTTAGATAGATTTGTTGAATGCAATTAATCTCGAACAATGATAGTTAGTAATTTAAGATCAAGATTTAGTCAATACTAGCAAACGAATTCTGTTGCAAACTGCTGACTGCTGAAATAACAATAATTTATGATAAATTTTCAAGTTAAGCTTGTCAAGTTGAATATATATATATATATATATATATATATATATATATATTTATATATATATTTATGGCAAAGGACACGGCAAACGAGCGTTCGGGTCACCTAATGGTAAATGATCACCGCCGCCCATGACCGCATGCAACACCAGAGAAGCCACAGGTGCGTTGTCGGCCTTTAGGGTGGGGTTGGGCGCCGGGGCCCGGCATTACCTAATGCTAAACGCAGTCGCAAAAGCCACTGCTTCACGCTGGTTTTAAATGTCGGGGGTGGTATTAATCCGGTCGAGTCTGCCCATGCGTGTTGCCATTACTAGCGACGTGACTCTACCACACGTACTTTAGTCGCCTCTTACGACACCAGGGAGGGTGCTGGGATCACATGGCAAAAAAAAATGTTTCTGTTTATTTATCTAATAATATGGATTGGATATGTGTCTTAATGGGAACAGAGTGTCTTATCACTAGGTTCACAAATTCCCTCTGCCTGCCATGCTCTGAGCGGGATACACCGTGAAACAAATAAAACGTAGAATAACAAAAAATACATAAAAGTAGAAAAATCATAAAAATCTTTCCTTAACTTATCAGCACACTAATGCGTTTTGAACGTATAAAGCAATGCAAATCGAAGTTCCGTCCATTCACGGTCTATATGTTCTTCAATGGCGATGTCCCGCTACAACGGAAATGATGCCGCCTTAGAGTTGCGTAATAACGTCCGTCGATTGTAACGGACTGGAGTTGTCGTAAATTGCCTTTTGATTTTGCTTATCTTCGAATTTTAACCATTTTTATGTGTATATTGTTCATAAAAAGAGTAAAGATTTTAGAAAAAATAGAGAGACTCGAACTCACTTCTTAATGGAACCGTCCAACCTCATCGTCAATTAAGTCATCATACGTATACATAATATGTGAAAACACTTTTTACACATATTATCGTTCCATTATCGATCTGGTAACGAGACATTGAGTCCTGCCACTCAATACGCAAAAATTGGGCAGAAGGGGGAGGGGTGTGGGGGTGTGGTGTAGTCAGAAATCGAAATTATAACCACCGCATACGAAGCCACTTACTGTTCACCACCACAACGGCTTTCACGCCATGTGCGTCCTGTCATTTAAACCAATACACAGATGTCAAATTAGACCATTTCAGGACGAAGCGAAAGTGGTAATAAATTAAAGTTCCATCGGGCGTGATTAATAAACATTGATATTCGCTCATTGAAGCCGCGTCCACGTTTCGACCGTCAATTTTAATTGGTTATATCGTTAGCGCGTTTTACGTAAAATTTCATTTATTATTTTCACTTTTTTTCGATTGTTCGCTTTTGGCATGCTGCTTTCTCTGGTGACGTTTTGTTCTAAACCATCGCTTGTTTGTTAGAGTGAACTTTTGGACGTAAAACGAACCCTGCCCTGGACTCCTTAACCTATCTGCATGCCAAATTTCGACCTCCAAATCCTGTAATTGCGTTGCGTGCGAGTGTAGATTCATAATCCTTTTTAACCAACTTTAAAAAGAAGGAGAATTTCAATTCGGTGGTATAACTTTAAACTACATTGTTTGATTAGATGCTTTTTCCACTCTCTGACAATTTTCTGCGTGTCTTCATTGCGCGTGACCTACCGTGTTATGTGAAGGTACTCTGTTGCTCTTTTTTCCAGAACATTTAAATATAATTTTTGTTTCCGAGTGGAGTTTTTTCTATTTTTTCATCACTTTCGACCAAATTTACCCGAAAAACTTTTAAAAATTCACTACCCCGAATGCAAAAAAGGCCACAACCCGTCATATTTATAGTCAGATGTTATACCATGGCGGCATCATTTATATATTAGTTTGTGATATTAAATGCTATTTGGACACTTCAGACAGCATCGTTATCTCACATGATGGATGAAGTGACGAGAGTAAGTGTCCATTCATGAATAAGTCCACCTATTGACATCTGTGTGTAAACCTAATTAGTATTATTATTATGCACATTATCTGCTCGTTAATAGCGGTTACGGTCTTTCAGGTCAAGAAAATATTCTGTTTGTGTAATAAGTTTATGTATAGATTATACTTATCTAGTGTGGATATGAATGTGAGGAACGGAGTTATCGGGCAATAATAATTTATCCTTGACTAAATATACATACAAATTTTTAATAATTGATTAAAAATACGAAGCACGTAGAATAAGAAATTAACAAATTAGATATTATTATAAACAATGTTTTATTATAGTTTTTGCTTCATAGTCAATTTTTTCTCTTTTGCCGTCATACAAGTTTTGTTATGCTCTGAAACCGTATAGCCAACCTCGCTGGCGCAGGTCAAGTTCAGGCCAGGGTCCAACAGATTAATGCCTCTGTATCGCGGGCGGGCGATTATTTACTGCAACAACAGATGGTTCTTGAAATTGATAATCACATCCATTTTGTTAATGTTTTGGACGAGGATAAGGAAAATGACAATAAATGATTATT
Source organism: Heliconius aoede (assembly GCA_037355905.1). NCBI lineage: Eukaryota > Metazoa > Arthropoda > Insecta > Lepidoptera > Nymphalidae > Heliconius > Heliconius aoede. Next base: position 1,033,656 of record JBAIZZ010000342.1, on the reverse strand, counting down.
GTCATATTTTTAATTTTTGTTTTCAATAATGTTCTTCTTTGCACTTCACTGTCTGCTTTCATATTATGAATTTTCGTTAATTAATTAATATTTTGCTTTAAGATCTTTGAATGGATGCTTCCAAAAGTAGACTAATTTAAGTTTCATACAAATACGATGATAGGAAATCTTTAGTTCTATTTAATAGAAATGCGGCGTTAAGTTCCGTCGCGTATCATTATAATTTACTTCTAAATGATAAAAAAACTATACCTATACTACTACTATAACTATATTATACATTGTAATTTATCATTTAGCCTTTCTGGGGTAGTTTTTTTAACTTAACTCTTTTATCTCACATAACCGGGTAAACGAAGAGTACCTAGTGTCCGGACACTCCGTTCTCCATTGTGTGATGTATGGCGAAACTAAACTGAACGCTGCCTTAACAGAACGAAAAAACTAAAATAATAAAAAAAAAACAAAATTAACAAGGGAATAGAGTGTTAAGACACTCCATCCCAAGATCCGCCGAAATATTTTTTTACATGAATTATTGCATGAAGATAATAATAATATGTCGGGTACTAATTGCGTACTATTAGAATAGGGTGCTCTATTAGTGTTAGTCTATACTCGCCTTTTAAGTGCGACGTTGAAGTACTGCAGGATGTGGAAGCTGTTTGTCACTTGCCAGGCGCAAGATCTCGCACGGTGTTGCAATCCTTATGAATAATATGTAGATTGTACGTATATGACTGTAAACGTGATGGTTGGGGGTTCGACTCCCACTGGAAATGATGAAATTGTAGTTATTTTCATTTCTTCTCCCTGATAGATATAAAGGGGTCCTCGCTTTGAGTTCCGCTACTTAATACATACATAATAGGAAAGTATAGGCATTGAGTCGCAGAACTCTATGCCGCGCGTTGCCTCTAGATTTTTGTTGTACTTACATAAGAATACGAGTACATATTAATTCAATCCTTGAACTGATCAAATTAAATGACACCGCACTAAACGCGATCACTGTTGCGACAAACACTTTTCTAGCTTCACGCTATATCTTGAATAAAGAAAAATAAAAATAATTAATTCCCCTAAGTGAAATTCGAACCCACAACCGTGGGCTATATATACTACATCAGTTTACCATGAAACTGTATATGTTATATAACGAATAGGTAACGCCTCAGAATCGCTTGAGATGTTTGCTAAGTATGCGTTTATTACCCCCCGCGGAGAGCGGCCGCGCCGACACTAACGCCTCGGTGCCGTTAACTACTATTTCCATGAAGCAAACTTGATTACAACATTGCCAGGGATAACTGCATTTCCTGGGTCATTTGAAGACTTAGAATCGACTTTAATTTAACCATCGATGGATTTAGTCGTATCCCGCTTATAACATAGTAGGCAGAGCTTGCAGCACACTAGAAAAACACATAAATCTGTGAGAAGAGATGAAGAGTTTTATTATTACTAATCTACCACGGCACTCTGAAAACAGGCCTTTGAATAACAACATATGTTTTTTTTTTACAGCCAGACACAGTCCCACAAGCAAGCGTTGATATGACGACAGTGCTAGAAGTGAGCGATGCGGACAGCGTGACAGGACACGCTCACAGCCTGGCCATAACAGCACCGGATCGAGTAACCTTCGTCAAGGGCACCTGCAGGGAAGAGGCGAGGTGGTGGGCAGATGTGCTCAGTGTTTATCCTAGGAGTAAGGTACGTCATTTTGAATGAAATATCAGACTGAAATGTCAAACAGTCGTCACGTCCAGCATCGTCACGCGAGTATTTCACATTAACAGAGAAATTTTTCTGCAAAGAAATTAATCTGTGCCAGTATTAAAACTAGCATAGACTTCGTTCATGTTCAGTGTTCATGTTTCATATATGTACATTATAGGGAATTTTTACATCTGTAGGATAATAGATAGACAAGCTGGAAAGATTGTTAGGTATAAATTCTGATTGGAATTGAAAAAATGTTTTTAGTTGGAAGTTTATTATTCGAGGAAAATTGATGGCTATTTATCAGTTCAGCTCATGGTTGTCACGGGCGCAAAGAATCCATTGCTATGATACACCTCATACACAATCAGTTATTTTCATTTCACAACACCAACTATGCAGCAGGTTAAATCTAGTATAATATACTGCTGAAAACTGGAAGGCAGAGTGATAGATCTCAATCGACATATAATAACCGAATCGCCCGCACTCTCTCTCCGTCTAATGAAAGGTATAAACAGTTAAAGAAAATATATTTGTACTTAAAGAGCCTGTTAAGTTTATTATGCACCTGGTCTAGAGAAATGCAATTTAATGGACACCAGATCATTACTTGATAGCCGACATGGAACGCGATTCAAAGTGACATTTCTAATTACTTACGTAGTTGTTAGATGTGCTGATACATTAATTGGTTACGGCTTCAACGCTCCAGTTAGAAAACTCGAGACAGAAAACACGATCTGCATTTTGCCTCATCAGATCAACTGATCTGATGCATCAAGGAAGCATCTGTATTGAGGGAGGGATTGAGCAAATATTTATTGCATTTAGTCAAGGACTAAATGCAATAAATATTTCCATTTAATGATGCAAATTGCGGCAAAGTGTGGCGTTGTATTCCGCCACTCAACACGCAATGCCTCAAAAGAATTCGGTGGAAAGTGGGGAACAGAGTGTCTTAACATTAAGCTCTCTTTGCCTACTCGGCTGGGTGCGGGATACAGCGTAAAGCTGATAAAAAACTATAATAAGCCCTTAAATATCCGACTTCTCTAAAAATTACAATTTAACAAATAGAAATTTTCCTCTCACATTTTCCAAGAACCACACCTTACCTTGTTATAGACAAAATTGATTTCAAATGGCAGATTGTGTCTCATCGCTTTTATTAATTTGATACTGACTTTGGAAGCAGCCGGAAATTCTTAAAGGGAAATCTGGAACAGCCTTCAGATGATTCAATAATTGACAAGTTTAAGTGTTCCACGAATGATAAAATTGCTGTTTGTACGTTAATAACATTACTAGTCCCTTGGCTATGCTTCCGAAAGGACGTGGATTCATATATCGCCGATTTATGATTTATTAACGTGTCGTATACGAATCCATTACGAATTCCTCCAGAAGTTCTCGAAACTGCTAAGGTTATAAAACCTTAATATTATAATTATAGCCCAATATATTATACCAATCTCATAAATTAGGTTAATTGTGTTAACAGTGTAGGGAAGTGCATATAAATCAAACGTACACGTATAGAATTACTACAACAAATACAATTAGGTAACGGAACACCGCTTTCCCGGACGAGGTGATCAGGAGCGTGACGATGCACTTGAATTCAAACCGGCTACTGTCCTTGGTGACCTATACCTGTCGACCTGGTGATACGATAACTAGACTACACTTAACAATCGTACTTTATGTATATTTATGACAAGTGTGAAGTGTTTAGATCATTTAATTAAATTATTTCATTAAATGAAAATATTTCTTATGAAGTAATACATCTAAAAGAATGTCGTCGTTCATTTTATAGCAACTCTATGCAAAGTTTCGAGATAATATTTAGTATAGCCTTCGGTCGACTATGATTCTAATTTACGTGGGCTAAACTTTTTCTTGTAGTAGTCAAAACATCACCATGTATGGTGGTAACAGCTTTATAGTATAATTAAATTAAATGTGTGTTGATCGGTCTTTCCATATTCAGCATCTTCATCATTCTTCAATACACAATGCCCGTCACATGAAGAAAAGAATGTATCATTTTATTAGAAAATTTTCTCTACTTACCCAACTTATTACGAGTGATGTTTCTTTAATTGAAATTTGTTTTTTACCCTCATTCTTGTTCCTTATAACGGATTCAATCTCTATTTTCAAATAATCTTTAACACCTCAATTTACTTGTAAAGTCCGTCGACATTGATACATTTGAGATCCAATACCTCACTGTAATCGATCTGCGGCGGCATCTTATTCACATAACTTTTCTGGCTTCTAGTTTTTTGCCCTCCATCAACGCACCCACAAAACCACAATCTTGATAGTATAATTGATTAATTACCAAATTTAGAAAATGTAAACTCATATGTAAATGATAGGTTTGAATACTGTCACATTATATTAGAGCTAAAGAAAATAAAACGAAGGGCTTCTTGAAAATGCTGCGCCTGCTAAAAATGAAAATAATGAAATAAAAATGAACACGACGCAAAGAAGAAGCTTAAAAATAATAATTTTTTATTACAGTAAAAATAATATTTTTTTATTACTGTAACAATTCCAAAAAAATCTATTAATTTTATATTTTTCAAAATATTTCGATGTCTGACCTGATCACTCTTGTCCCTAGAAAATTATAGTTCTTCCACTGGTTTCTTTGTGACCTACCCTACGTCAATAGGCGAGCGAGCGAAAATACAAAATATATATTATATTTTGATAAAATTAAAAAATATATATAACACATAATTACGTCATTGCAAAATAAATGAAGCCAACGGGACAAACGTGAAAGCAATTTTTCAATTGGGACAAATAGATTGGTTCTAGTGAATTTGGTCTGCGGCCCAGTTTCACTAAAGTCCATAATTAGTGCTGGATCCAGTTACTTGTTGAATCATAGGGAGTTGAAACTTTAATCTCTATTCAATAGCAGAATATTTGAAACAAATACATAAAATAGAACTCATCAACATAGATATATATTTGGCGAAATTTAACGCCGCAGTTCGCCTAAAATAGCTACTATTACCCGTATTTCGCTGAGACATAACTTAAACATTGGACTAGACTTAAAAGTTTGACTAAACTAGAAAACATTAAAATCAACTTCGCGCTGTATCCCGCACACAGCAGGGTAGGCAGAGGGAAACTAGTGTTATTTTTTTTTTTTTTTTTTATGGGAGAGGACAAGGCAAACGAGCGTTCAGGTCATCTGATGGTAAGTGATCACCGCCGCCCACGACCCCTGAAACACCAGAGGAGCTACAGATGCGTTGCCAGCCTTCAAGGTGGAGATGAAGGGCACCGGGGCCCGGCATTACCTAATGCGAAACGCAGTGGCAAGGGCCACTACTTCACGCCGGTTTAAAATGCCGGGGGTGGTATTAAATCCGGTCGAGTCTGCCCATGCGTGTTGCCATTACTGGCGACGTGACTCTACCACACGTACTTTAGTCGTCTCTTACGACACCGACAGTACCAGGGTGATCCTATTCTAAGCCGGGACCACACGGCGACGGTGTTAAGACACTCCGTTGTCCACTGATTTTGTTTGTGCCGATTTCTGGGGGCATTGCGTGTTGAATGGCATGACGCAACGCCGCCCTTTGCGTCGACACCAGAGCGAAGAAATGGAAATATAAACGTAACTAAATATTTCACTTCCTCGAGTGGGGATCGAACCCACAACCGTCGCGTTACAGTCACACCTCTATGCCGCTGAAATGAACTGCTTATATTCCACTTCATGGGTCACGCCTTCATATAAACTTGAGAGCTTATCGAAATAAACTTCTCCTTTTTGTTTTTGTCTAGACTCAAACGTGTAAGCGCATTGACTGCTTGGTTGACTTCTTTTAGTTGGCTTCTTTGACATATCAGTTTCAATATCAACGTTAAATATATTTTTAAATGTTTTATCTAATGAATGAAAATTAGTACATCCGCATATAGAGCAGGATATACTCTTGCTATATGCGGAAAATAGTGTGAAAATTATGTCGTGAAGTCGTGTCATGAAGTTGTAAATTCTACCAATATTACACCTAATGGCTTCTGTAAGACAGAAACTGTGCTCTGATCGAATACGCTTAAACAAAATTGTTTTTGACACTTGAACATAAGAAAAGAAATGAACACTTGTTCCAAACAAGAAATGGCGAATCATAAAAAAGTCTTTAAAACGTCGGATCTGCGCTGACGCTACAGTTACTTATGATTTGATTACGATTATTAGACTGACAGTAGGTTATTATGTGAAATAATTCGCCTTATGTTTTTTTTTAGTATTCCACATCAGGATAAGAACCTGTTCATGTAATGTGGTGTATTTATTATATATTACATATCTTGACTTGACTAAAACTTTTAAAATTTTAAAGTTTTATACAATTTTTAGACCTAATTGTCTAATGGACATTTAACAATTTAAGTAATAAGGAAAAATTTAAGAAATGTTACGACATTCTGTTTGCTTACTAAAAAGAGAGAATATGTAAAAAGTAGAATATTCGTCTAGTCTAATGCTACAAAAATTTATGAAAAATATCGTATTTTTAATATACGATAAATTTATCTAAAATATAAAAGTTAGCTTTCCACTTGCGACATTACCCGTGTTTCAATTTTTCAACGATATGTATATATTTATAACTGAATTTAAGATATCTTGAATATTGAACCATATTTAAAATTTTTTTTTCGTAAAAATCCCTACAATCTCCAAAAAAACAAAATAACTACTTTATTTTGTTTTACTAAGTAACTAAAATTCAAATTACACACACAGACGCTACTTCAAATATTTTATTAACATTCACTAAAACAGAGAAAACCTTGCTACAAAGTATTAATCACTTAGTATAGAAGTGTTAATTGGTTTTTTGCAAATGCGAGGAAGGGAAGCTCGTCGCATTCTGGTGCCTTACGTGGCGAGGAAGTGCGCCGCGGGAACTAGCTCAATTAGCCGTCTCATGCAGACGACCAATTTCTACGTTTGTCTAGGTATATGTAATTACTGTCGACTTTTGATATGCTATTCGAATTTCTGATAATTACTGACTATATAGTATGTTGTTGTCAATAGTTCCTAGTATAATGTGTCTAATATGGAGTTCGTTGCGTATGCATGTACGTAAATAGTAAAGTGCATAAAATATTTTGATTAGTAAAAGAATTTGAACGTAGCATGTCTCGAACCCACACCTCTTGGATATCTAGGAGACGTGGTTTCCCGTTTCAAACATTTATACATTTTATTATATTTTTTTATTATATAGTCTTAGTGCGGACATTTTAAAAATATATTAAAAAGGATAATATAATACTTTTGTCGATCTTTCTACCCACTCAATCAAATAGAATAGAAGAATAGTAAATACTAAGGAGGAACTACTATTTAGTTATTCTTAACATATTAACTCGAGTCGCATACGAACTGAGAACTATAGCTTCCAACAGCGCTAAGACCGTGTCGATTAATACAAATTCATACATTTTAATTAGCAAAACATAAACAAAAACTCTTAATAACAGTCGAAAAGCGATCAGTTCAGCGACCCATCCGCTAACGGGACGGTGCGCGGCGCGCGGCGCCGGGCGCTGGCGGCGGTCAAATTGTTTCATATTTAATTAATTCCATACTCGATCGATAGCGTGTGAGTCATGGTGGAAGTTTTTAGGGGAATTCGCTTTTTAAGTTTTAAAGGCTGATTTCTTTATGTATTTGGAGGCCATCGTCTGAAAACGCGACGTAAAGTAACAAGACAAAATGCGGCGCACCGCCACTTGACACGCATCGTCTTCAGAATTCGGCAGTAAATGGAGAACGGAAGTGTTTTAGAGAACAGAGTGTCTTAAACCTAAATTCCCAGATTCCCTCTGTCTACCCTGTTACATGGAAGATGCAGCGTGCAACTTAAATATAAGAGAAGATATTCTCAAATATTGAAATTATAATTAAAAATTATAAACTATCGATAAATACCTATAAACAGACATAGATAACTAGGTGTACCTACTCCAGTAATTTGCAGACACGCACTTTCGAGCAATTAACAATTTCTAAGTGGGTCCCACAAAACCAAACTCGGATGTAGAGACTAATTACGAATAGTAGATTGTTGTGGAGATATTTAATTGAATAGAGTTGCAAATCTTTATTGATGTCCATTTTAATTGAATACATTCAAACGTAGGTCTGTACGTGTTAACACGTATCTCAGGTACTAATCTTTTGTATGCACAGCCTTTAGTGATACAATAGTGAAACTGGAGAGTTGGCTGAGTGATGCATCACTAAGCTCTCGCAATAATAATAAATAATATCTTACAGGTAATTCACTGTCTGTTATAATAAATGTATATACCAGGGTATAAAAATGACATTATACCTCATTAAGGTAATATTTTTAGGAAAGAAATTTGGTATATATATTTTTTCTTATATGTTTATTTTTTTCAGGGACGACATAAACGGAACGCTACATTTCCCGGAGGACAAACAGCCAGCCTCTTGCAGTCTTCTACAACGAGAAGTATGTTCATTATAAGATAGTCAATGCAAATTATAATTTAAAATAAATAAATTTTAAAGCAACAAAATCTAGGAGCATGCCGGGAGAAAATGCATACTATATAATCATATATATGTATAATATATACATTTTCAGAATATCGTTATAAAATATTCCGCATATTTTAAGAAATTCTAGATCTTTAGCTTTTTGTATAGAACCAATAAAGATACTCTACTTTTAAGACACTGCTCTCCACTCCCACTTATGGTGAACCTTCAGCACCTATTCCTAAAATCCAATTCCAAGGCATAGTCCAATTGATCTGATTCCAGAATACTCCGCAGACGCGTCGACTCTCCGAGATGCGGCGGACTGCAGCGCCAGGCCGAGGTTCTGTGGTGGTACTACCACGTGGCCTGGACCACGGGTGCAACCGCCACAGCCTGAGATACCTAGCCTGGCTTCATCGACTAATAATGATACGAAAGGTAAATTACTAAGATGTTTTTCCAACTTTTGTTATGTTAGTTTTTTAAATGACACTAATATTTACTGTACTTTTATATACTTCATAAAAAACAAAGCTCAGTCAGTTCTACGTCCTTAAAAGGTGTTAAACAAATGCATTTTTTCATACTGGCTTCTCTATTAGTTTACACAGGGAACCTATATCAAGGTATCAAGTGATACATGGAAAGAAATTAATGAGAAATTACTTTGTCATTCAAATTAATGGAAAACTTAATATTAGTCGGGTATTTTCCATTAAGGAAAGCCAAGACTTATGGCTTATTAAAATTATCGATAGTTATTCTCTAAGATACTGGCAATAAACTATGCAGCAAATACCGGATGCATTAAAAGAATCCAAGTAATTGAATAATATTAATGGCACCCATTATATTATTTTATTGATAATTTACTATTTCTATTATATTATAACACACTCGTGTACGGCGTACGGCGTACGGCGGCTAATATATACACGGGCTTAAGTATTTAACTAAACAACGTCCGTGTTTTATAATTTATATGACATTAAAAGGCATTTTAATTTTTGCCAACTACCCGCTGTGATAGTTGATCGTTTTAATTAGAGTCAACAAATAATAAGAATCAGTACAATTCATTTAGTATTTTTAGAGATTAAGTAAGAATCCTGAATTTTTTTTTAGTTTCATCAGTAAATATTTCGGTTCTGTCTTTGTTTTTCGGTTTATTTCATTTCATTAAAAGCACCATTTTTAAAGTGAATAATTACACATGTTTACATATATTTTAACAATTTTCATATAATACATTCGTCTTATAACTGCGGATTGAACCCGCATCCTCCGCAAATGTCTGTCAATTAATTTATCCATATGTATGTATGTATGTAACATTGGTCGTCCTTGACAACCCTGGGAACTAGCATGCTAGCTTTCATTGAGACTATTTGGACCACTCCTACTCGTGACATCGCCCCGTGTTCCGAGGCGTGCATCAGATACACTGGTTTTGTAATATAATCATACATACGAGTACATACTCAATAATTTTATTGAATTTATATGTGCCGTTTTATTTTATAAACTAAATTTTCGTAGTTTATTTATAGAAGAATGAGAATATGGCTTGAGTAATATAAATTGGGGAATCGAGTGTATTACATAAGGGTTTTCATTAAACTAATCAACAGCATCTCAATATCACACTCAAGATCAATCTCAGTGTTGAAATACGAGTCTATTTCCGTTTATTAGCAGAATAGAGAATGGAATGTCTTAATACTAATTTTCCAGGTTCCCTCTACCTACCCTGTTATATGCGGGATGTAGCGTGAAGCTGATATTATTTATCATATCTTGATTTAAACACGCACCAACAGTATTAGATGATAAAGACGGAGAGTATTCGCGAATAGTTTTCTTGCACTCGCCTCATAGATTGATTGTACAAGACCTACAAATGTCGCCGTCGCACTTTATAGCACCGTTAGGCACAACTCTATATAACGTTGGCCGACTGAAGCCCGATACACGCGAATGGGACGTTACGTCACTTCTTAGCAATCCTATTAAATTTTGTACTAGTGAGATCTTGGATAATAGTCGTAACTTCTATACAAATCTATATCTAGTGATATACGATAAAAAGAATAATAAAGTGATTGTAGATTGTGTACTGTATATAAACAACAGCATCTCGCTTTTTGCCGCATAGCAGGGTGGTATATCGAAGCGGGGAAAATTAAAATATTTTTATGTAGTCATCCCCCCAAGTGGAGATGGAACCCAAGAGTATCACTGCTGTCTCACTGTACGAGGCCATAGAATTGTTTCAGTTTAAATGATTTTTTTTTATTGTATTTTTATCTTCGAAAATCGATCGACATTGTGTTTTTAATTTATCACATTAGTAGTATGTAGTACAAAATACTGTGCTAATTTTACTTGTCACGCAACTGATAAGCCTGTATAACTACGACTCACGAGTCCCAATCGTGAAATACGACATAACTGTGTGTCTGCCTGTAGTATCGTAGCTCCTTATCGAAATTAAAAAAACTATTTTGAAACTTTAGGGTAGATTCCCAATAATTGTAATTTGAGTTAAAATCGTTAGTTATATATTATATATTACTAACGACATAATTTTGGTCATCCCTATTAAACATCTATCTCACTTTGGCGTACAGCACAATGTGTATACCGTCTCGCTCTCTTATCATGGGAATTCAGAAATGCTATAAATCGCGAGGTGACAACAAGTTAGGTTCTAATTAGGTACCGTTAGCTTGGCTGTATGGGCAGTGAGCTATCGCCTAATACAGAATAGTAGTGAAGTACTTGTTTAAATTCCTAATAAACCAATAATTTAAAATAAATCACGCTGTATCCCGCACACAGCAGAGTAGGCAGAGGTAATCTAGTGTTGAGACACTCCGTTCCCCACATTCTGCCAAATTCTGGAGGCATTGCATTTTGAGTGGCAGAAATCACCTCACTCACCACGTTAGTGATGATCACTAACTATATGAAAAATCATTGTCTACGTCTCATTTTAACGTGAATCTAGTATGTAACAGCGTCTAGTATCAACTAGACTAGATAATATGATTTGTTACCCAAAAGTTTTACCAGAGATTCGAATCACCAACTATTATCGCCACGCCGAGTCGTTACGGCTCAAATCCCAATATATGTACATTCAAATTTTCTTAAAAATTATGATGAGCGAATAGCTATATCAACAAAAGTTTACTTGATATAGAAAATAACAATAAAGTATAAAGAAACGATTATTAATAATATATTAGCACCACTCTTTACCATCATATTCGTATAGCGTAGTATTATTTCATTATAATTTGCAGTTTTCCGCCGTTACCTCGCTAGCGCTAACTAATTGATAGGCCGCCCTTGATCGCAATTTATACAGCCTTCTGCTCTGCCTCTCTACGTTTTGTTTATTGACTTACTGATTTATAATTGGCTTGTGGGAAATTTTGTAAGTAATCTCTCTTTGGTTTCTAGTTATTAACTAACGTCAAAAAAGGAGGGTTTCAGCTTGACGTGTTTGTGTTATGTATGTGATATTAGAATTTGATTATTTTTAAGTATACTAAATTTCATTCTAGCTTGTTTGTATAAAAATGTGTCAAAAATTAAGTTATATTGACACGATCTCTTTTGATTTAAATTAACTATATGGAAGCTTAGAAAACAGAAGAACAGAAAACTTACATATGTGCGCGACAAATGGACGAATATTTCAATATCACGCCGACCGATTTCGAATATTATTATTTTATTGGAAAGGAGACATTTCGAGGGTAGTTTGATGAGAGTTTGGTTCTGATTGTGGGATCCGGTTGAAGTCGGTTTTTTTTCTGTAATAATTATACAAAATATCTTTCAAACAATGATTATATTTCTCGTTGCCAACATAAAAATTCATACAAATGAGTACAAAGTATTATATTATACTTATTTATTACGATTTACTAAGGTATTTTGTTAAATAAATTGTTTCCTGGTGTAAAATAATCCATAACACATTATACATAACTTTACTTCATACTTCCTCGAGCGCGCGAGTATGTATATAAAATACATATAGGCTACAGCAGTAGTTACTTCGTTACCTGAGTGGACTAACTAGGTCATAGAAGTCACTTTTGAACGATAAAAAATAAAGTGAATATAATAATACATGATTTTATAGACATTACGTACTCTGATGTAGGAATAAGGTGATCCGTGCCCACCCCGGAATGGTCTAAAACTTGAATAACAAAATCGTAGATATATCTACGATTAGTAACGGAATTCAACGCCGCACTTTGTCTTGTTATCAGAACGGGAAAATGAAAATAATTAACTATTAGGAGAAATATCTCCTTTTTATCATACATTTATAGTAAAAAAAACCATTCTTCCCACTTCCATGGCAAGCGCCTACGCACCAAACGAACACCTGGTTGATCTTAATTACAGATCTAACGCTCGGGAGTACCCTTTAATTATAGATTATAACAGCTATTACAGTTACAGTGTAACTCCGCTATGGAATATTTCTCTGCTAATGTGACTTAGAACTGCAAAGTTAGCCCTTTATGTTAAATCACGGGAGTTAAATGTTGTCATAAATACTCTTTGGTAGAGATCTTGGTGTTAGAGAAACTGAGTTTAAAGCTTGCAATTATATGACGATATATTCAATTTATTTATTTATTTATATAAGAATGATAATAATCATTATTATTAATATAAAATAAATCTGAAAAAAATTAAAATCTACGGAACTCTGCGTTAAAATTATAAAATTAGGGCAGGATTCACACTATAGCGCCAGTAACGGTTCGTTCTCAGTCTGATTTCAGTATTTTATTAGCGTTGAATTTATTCAACACACTATGCCTAGAGGAAAAGTGAGAATCGTAAGAATCTTAATGAGAACGGAGTGTCTTGACACTAGGTTCCCAGGTCCTCTGCCTACCCTAGCTTTGTACGGTATGCTACGTAAAGCTAAAAAAAGGACGACCATCAGATAAGCTTAAATTAATTTGAAACTTCCTATACAGTTCAGAGATCGATCGACGACTACACCGACCACGGCAGTATCGACTTTCAATTATATAACAAATATAATTTATTGGTTAATTACAAGTTACAAGTTTCATAACGAAGTTAATCGACTGTACACCTGTAAGATAACAATACGGTTATCTAACTTTAATCTACATTTAGTGACACAAAGACCGCTATTAGAAATATCTAAATGTTTAGTTGGAAATATTGAGCTGTCTCTATTTTTTATCTGTGGTCTATATTTAAAAAAAGTCACCTACCTGTCGATCTGTTAAATAGACGTTTTTTGTTGCATAATATTTTTTTTCAAATCGATTTTTTTTTTAGTTTCACGCTTTATCTGGCATATTGCAGAGAAGGCAGAGGGAATCTGGCACGACACTGAAGGCAGAGGCAAATCATTTGTTTTCAGATACATAAGCTAAGCACACATCATGGGGTATTGACTTCAAAAATTCGTTTATTTGGCGATAAATCACAATCAGATTGTTAACAATACTAATAGTTCACGACATTAACATTAAACTTATCTGAATTTGCTTTATGAGTTATGTCGACCTTTGCCTAATAGTGGGCTCGATCGAGATTCAGGCTTATATCGCTACATATCTATTGGTTTACATGTATGTATTTATATGGGTTTTTGTGTGTCTTGTCTTTTTGCTTCTGTGATAAGAAGAAAAACTGTAGCATTTATCTCCACCACTCAACACTTGATTGGAATTGGTAAGCACAGTACCTTAACACAAAGTGCCCTCTGCACTACTCTTATATAACATGAAGTTTAAAAAATAAAAAAAAAGGAAATTCACCGTTCTCTTATCTACAGAGTAAATTAAATTATCAAAATGCGTTAAAGTAGTAGAATACACTTAAGATTCTATTTCAAAAATTAAACTAGACAAAGTAGGGATGAAATATTATGGATACATAATAAAATACAAACAGGCAGACAAACGCTTGTACAAATAAAGTACTTTTGACCGACGCTCGACGCTCGACGGTCACATTCCGGTACGATGTGCAGCTTCGTTTACATTCGATTTATGCAATCGATGTTATAATCGAAACAATGCTCGTATTGTAATGGGCGGGCGATTGTTTACTTTTTATTATTACTAATGTGTCTAGATAAGTTTGTTTATGTCGGATATCGTAGATTGGTCTATTTTTCTAAAAGATATAGGCTGGATTTAACGTTTTATAGTTCAAGCATCGCTTGCACGTTGGGAACCGTTACTATTGTAAAATATAGCTTACGAATATACGTACTGTGTTGATAAGCAGTGAGTTACATACGACAAAGACGTTCTTGACCATGAATGTCCCTTGCGTTATCAAGATTTGTAGGTAAAATTATAAGATATGGTGATTGGTTTTGTGATATAAGATTATATTGTGTGAATTTATCGTAAACAGATATACAAACATATATACTCGTATATGTAAAAATAATCTTACACGTCAAAAAACAGCTTACACTTCCCATTACAATCACATTTAATTTTGTGGCAATCAGAAAGTAATTTGCCATAAAAAACGTAACAATACACAAAATTAAGTATCATTCAAAATCGGTGGAAAGCCTCAATGTGACAGTCGTTTCACTTTCATTGGGTGCGCGTGCGCCGGTGCATGACGAGTGACGACGCAGCCAGCGCTCCGTTTTGTTTGCTAGATTTCACTACTTGCCAAATGTTAGTCGTCAATTTCACCAATTATTTTAAAATAGTATTCGATAAAAGTTGTAATAGATTTTATTTTTGTTATTTATTTGAATAAAGCCTACATTATCTGTAGAACTTATAACATTTTTTTGTATGTGGAAACAGAAGGAATAAATAATGACATCCAAATCTATATTCAGATAACCAACCCAAATGTAATACTGGTCCAATAATTTGCTGTGTGCGAATAAATCGAATAATGTATACTTAGTTATAATTAGTGAAAGCAACTATAGCTCTTACCACCTTGTTCCAAGAGTGAGTATTGGTGAGCCGCTAGTGTCTGCAATGTCTTAATCAACAGTCTAATTGGAGAAGAAAGTCGATGTTAACTGTGGCCCGTAGTTGTGGGCTACCTAAATAATGCACTTGAATTTGATTCTTACAACGTAATGGAGTTTACCGATTATTTAAATTTTTGTTGCTATTAATATTGTTGTGGTTAAAAACGTTGGGACTCAGTTGGTGACGATGGTCATCAGCAGAAATGTTTTTATTTAATATATACGCTTGTAATATATATTTTTATATCCTCAATCTTGTATTTTGTTTGTTGTGGAAACAATATATATATATAACAGTATAAACAAAATCTTTTATAATATATATATTTATAATATATAGATTAAGATCGACAGAAAACGTTTCGTCCGTCTGTTCGTGTGCTACCTAATAAAATCCATTTAACTTAAAGCACTTTAATTTTCCATCAAGTACCCCCTAGATGGTAGATGTTTTTACAATGGACTCAGTGCTATTATGTAATTGGCCATACTTAATTGGTTCCGAGAACGTGACATGTACACGTTACAACGCGTAAAAACTCCGACGAGCAAACTGACGGTTCGGCGAAAGCACCATAATTCATACAGCATGACTAACGATCTGGTCAACGACCCTGATATGTATAATATCCTATAGACCCTATATTTAAAAAATACCATATTAGCTACCAAGCAGTTAATGGAGCAAAAAGCTCAGCTAAGAAAAAAAGCGCGTGTGGATTGGAAATACCAAAGCTATGTTTTACTTGTGTGAAAAAATGTATTGCGCTAATTTTTCACGTGGTCGTTCCTGCCCGCGGCTGCCCATTCCAATTGCTTTGATGGATAGGTAAATGTGGTTTTAATATGTGATGTGCCAGCGGCGAACGTAATAATATATCTCTAGGTTCCTTTTTAGTTGGGAAAAACACCACTAAAAAAATTGTCTAAAAGAGATAGAGGCTCACAAAGGGCCACCAATGTATATTACTTACTAACTCAGTAAATGGTAAATTCGAGAATACCAATGATTTCAAAATAACTAATTTTACCAAAAGTATTCATCTGATTAATAAATTAAATGTTGAAAAATTACACCCAAACATGAAACAACACCAAACCATTTGAAAAAACTAGTCAAGGATTTAACTCAAGGGGAATAAAAATTATATCCAAAGATTGAATAACAACAAATACTTGTGAAATATAAAAAAGAATATCGACTCTAACCCCCAAGTCGGGTTGAAGTTCCATAACTCATTCAATTATAGGATTGTTTACCCCCTGACGTTGACACCCCATATAAATCACATCCAACCAGCCATTGGAAGTACCTTCGAGCATCAATCACGATTTTGCATTCACAGAACGCACTGTGGGTGTCAAAGATTTAAACTCGTCCATATATAACTATGCATACTTTTTGCTCTGAAAGAATCTGCTTGAGTGACTTATACGACCCTTTCCTATTATCTGTTTCACTGTACTCATAAAGCCTCCAGCAATATTAAGCGCTGTAAAAAAGCTGAATGTAGACCGTCAAATTGAAATCCTGGTTAGTTTTCTGATTTATAGGCTTGTGATGTGGTTGATTTATTTATTTTTAAATTATATTTGAGCTGACGTGTGTATGTCAGGCCAGCAGAAGACCATTGTGAATACTTATGTATGTATAACGAACGACGTTATCATTTGTAATATAGAATTATAAAAATCGAAGAGTAACATATGAATATTCATCACAAAACTATTAACAAACTGTGTTATTGGCAATAAACGAAAATCTCTCATACTTTCACCGAACTTTTCAAATTCAAAGAACAATTCAATGCCTACAAACGTCCAGTCTTAATTGCTGATAAAAAATTAATATGTAAAATAATAACTCGTTGTTAGATCTACAAACACGAGGTCCGCTCTAATGATGATTTAATAGTCGCCCAGATAATAATACGTCTCTATAAACGGGATAAATGAGTACACGGCGGAGTGTGCGCCGACAAACGCGAGGAAACGCGCTGCCACCATTTTGTTTGTATTGCCGATTAATATCACTAGACCAGACCAAGAACTTTAGAGCTGACATAAACCTAAATTAAATTGTTATTTATATCAAAATAATATTAAAACATATAATAATAACTGTAGAGAATACTGGCGGTAGTTGAATATACGGTTGTTATCTTTAATATTCCTCCAGGTTTATGATGGTATGAGCTTTAACGTAACAATATGATAACAAAGAGAGATTTGCACAAAACCGTTAATGGCCTTGTATGATATAAATTTCATGAGAATTGCCGTCGCAGGAGCACTCTTGGACAGTGAAGCAAGTAAATGGTATCTTACCAAACCTTTAAGACCTCTGAACTTAAATAATGTTTGATTAATTGTGGTTCAATGTTATTCCTTAATAATGCTGTTCATGTGGTGAATCTGGGGTTGAGCCTTCGTGTATTCATCATGAATTTCATCTTCAGTGACAATTTGTAATATAGTTATGTGTGTGTCTAGGATTTAATTTATATATAATCTTTATTAGATATATGTTAGCTTTACGATTTTATTAATATAGTGTTATGTTATTTTATGGTAAGCTTTATTAGAATTATGGCATAATAATTCTAA
>JBAIZZ010000342.1:982142-1015698 GCA_037355905.1 Heliconius aoede | reverse complement strand
GAAGCTTACATATATAATAATATTCAAGTATAAGTATAGTGATACTCGAATCAGGTTTGAAATCAATTAAAAAATATTTAAAAAAAAAATAGTATAATAGTATTCTTATTTGAACCACATCCAAAATCGATAACTCCATTAAAAGTTTAATCGTAAACATGAAATATATCCTGAGCGCATGAGCAATATCCTTTTAAAATATAACGCCATTCCTTTTTACGATTATAAACCGTGAACGTTATTTACGACGGCCATAACGCCTTCCAAATCTAAAATACAATTATTTATTTTTGCCGCGTAATATCGCGTGCGCAGCGAGTGTTTCGACGGAGCGGCTCCACTATTTTGCATAATGACGCGCCAATTTATATTGTTTGATCATCCACGCGTATAATATGCTTAAGGTGTTTCCACAAAATAGAACGTTTTAAAAGTTGGTCACTAAGTTATATGTCGTTTTTTTTTTTATTTACTTTAATTTGATTTACTAGCAGTTTGTTAAAATTATTTTGGTTTTGCGAAATTTAGAAGAACAGGATATAATTTTAGGACTAGGATCAATATTTTTTTATTCGTTTCTTGGCGGATTCGTTTGTCGGGTTCCTAATTCGTAAATTATCGAATGAAGGGCGCATTTTTATGTTTTTCTCTTATTTTCGACCTTGGCACGCTATCTGGTCGTTGCGAGATTCCTTCAATTATCTCGATCCAATGCCCAGACGATGTTCAGCATAATGTCAACCTTCAACTCCTCTCAGGTTAATAGACCACACGGCCTGATGGAAATGACGCTCCAGGCTCCACTTAATAATATGGAGATTCACTTATTACAACGAATAAAATACGATAAAGTAATATTACCATGAACAACGTTAAAAATGATTAAGGTCAACTACGCACGGTTAAAGGTACTTGGAATAATGGCTCCGCTAACAACGCAAACGTATGATAAATAACTATAGCCACAGATAATTTCATATAATTAATTTTCTCAGAATCTGCATCTTGTCATCTTATGAACTCCTTGATTGCTTATTGTAATGTCCATAGGTTGCTGCAGAAAATATATTATTGTTATAAATATTCGAGAATTGCTATGTTGAGTAGTTTCGTATTGACGAAAGTGGAGAACGGATTCACTATGTTCACTCTTTCTACCTTATTATATTAAACACATTATATATTTTTCGTTCTAAGTGTACACGGATCAGCCGGTCTCATCAGCGTCTCCGCCGACACGCGACAAAATCAATGGAGAAGAGAAAGCTCGTTCCCGCCGTAGGGATACCTGGCCCGAACCAGCAACTGCGCCTGCAAACGACGAAGGTAACTTGATATTGTTATTGAGTTATTCTAATTTCTAAAGAGTTTATTTGATATTTGTAATCATGTGTTTTAATTTCGAGAAGTAGAACTAGAACTAGAACAATTGTAAACAATATATCTGTTTTCTTTCTTTTCAGCAAACGTTGTCAGATCGCCTCTATTTCAACAACAACATCAGCAGTACGACGAGCAGTTGCGTGATATAGCTGCATCTCTCACTCGTCCACGGTCTCGGCGTGCTTTACCACCAACACTTGAAAGACCTACCAGGCTACCACCACCAGATAGACTTCCGGTAAATATAATATTATTGTCTGTAAAATTTATCAATTCTTACAAAGTTATATTTTTTGTTTCTGTTTGGCTTTATATGTGCCATTATTCTAAATTTTATATACGAACGAAAAAAGAAATAATTTCTTGCGGAACAATGTTATTTAAACTGTAAAAATTGAAGAATGTCTAAACAAAAAAAAGCCAGTCGTGGCGCAGTGGCACAAAGTGTGCTGCATCGATTGGTTGTGGGCTCGATCCCCACTCGAGGAAAGCAAATATTTATTTTAATTTATATTTTCATTTTTTCGCTCTGGTGTTGGCAGAGCGCGGCTTTGAGCTCAACACGCAATGCCTCCAGAAATTGGCGGAAATTAGGGACTTGAGTGTCTTGACACTAGGTTTCTTCTGCTATGTGCGGGATACAGCATGAAGCTGATTTAATTAGATTTAATTTTTTTATTTCTTAAATTACTCTTTTTACTATATATATACTCATACAACCTGTCGTCAGATTTTCAATATCATTGCTATAAAGCACATCCAATACCTATTATGGTACTACATTCAAAACTTCCATATAAAATAAGTAGGTTGCAAGTTACTTGGACATTCAAGGCTTAAAACATGCCACCATTTAGAGAATCCCGCCTTAATTAAGACCAATTAGACCTCCATTTTTATTTTTATTTAATAAGCAACGCTCTATTATAACGACTACATTTCATTACTAATTATTTACAAAAACTAAAGCACTGTTAAATTACAGGCACGAGGTTCACCAGACGGTGGTCCGCCTCCAGAGGAAGGTATAACAAGTTCAGCATCAGAAGGAAGTGAGCCGTCAGACGTAGTTGAGACCGCGGAAAATACTGAAGGAGGAAGAGTGGAGTTGCCTGCAGAAAGACTTCTGCATGCTCGTGCTGGATGGCTTCAGAGGCGAGGGCCTGGAGGGTGGTCACGACATTGGTTTGTCCTACGAGGAGCTGCTTTACTCTACTTTAGAGACCCTCATGCCGAAAATAGGGGACTAATGGATGGTGTTATTGACCTAAGCGGTATTAAAAAGGTCATCGAACTGCCGACATCTGCCTCTACACATGGATATGCTTTTGAAACTGAGGTAAGGAATGATTTTTTTTCACCAATATGTATATAACATGTAAGCTATAGAAAAATATTAAATGATTGTGTTTTATCATTTACAGACATGGGACGGCAAACATATAGTACTCTCGGCAGTCACGGCAGGAATTAGAGCGAATTGGGTATCTGCTATGAAGAGAACCGCTGGCTTACATGACGCAGGCCCACTATCACTAATATTACGAGAAGATGTAGTTGACCAAACGTCTGAATCGTCTACTTCACCAATTACACCTATAACTCCAAATACTACCAAATCAGGACCATTCTCATCAGATGAGGAATATAGAACAGCATCTGAGGGTGGAAGACGAGACAGTGCAGATTGGGGAGATGTTGTGTCCCAACCACCACCATCTCCCATTCTTAATCGAACGCCTATTTCGAAAGTCAAAGAAAAAGTTCGTGCAAGAGGCTACACACAAACACAATCGAAAACCGATCCGAAATATGAAAAAGATGAAGTAGATGCAACCAAAGAAAATACAATAGATGAAGTAGACGAAAATGAAAAACCAAACGAACCCAGAAAACGCAGTTATATTTCCACAATAGATAAACAGTCGATTGAAATCGAAGATTTACGACAACAACTTAAACTAGCATTCAATGACGTTCACACAGCTGAGTCAGAGTTAGCAAGATTGCGTAAATTAAAAGCAGAAGCAGTGCTACGCGAAAAGAAAATGGAAGAGTTGGTAATTTCTTTGCAAAAGAAGGAAGAGGAATTATCAATGAAAACTAAAGAAGCAGAGAATTTGGATGCCATAAAACAACTTTACAATCAAGATAAAAGTATGTGGGAAACCAAACTTACAGAAACTCAAAACGTTTTAAAAGAATCCACCGAACACTGTGAACTATTAACACGACAACTTGCAACAGCACAGGAAAATACAAAACAACTCCAGAAGGAGTTAAATGAGTTAAACGAAAAGCTTCTAAAGAGTATTAAAGAAAATGACAAATTATATTCAAGAATAAGAGAACTTGAAGGGAAAATTGTGGCTGAATCACCAACTAGAGAGAAGAGAAAGAGTATCGGATCACTTGGTGATCTTAGCAATATTAACCAAGACCTAAATATTGAATCTTTAGAGAAAAACAGACTGATCGTTGAATATGTTGAATTAAGAAGCAGATTCTTAATGGCTATTCAAGAAATTAAGGCTATGAAAAAAGAACTTAGAGAATCACATAACGTATACGACGAACTCGAAGTTACAAATATGAAATTAAAAAATGAAATGAAATTGCGAGATCAGTGTAGTAGGTCCGAGATTGAATTACTAGCGGCTCGCATTCTAGACTTGACACAGAAACTAACAGCGTCAGATAAACAAGTAAGGACATTAAAACATAAAATTCAAAAAACAGAGTCACGAGACAAACGTCGCAGTCTGTCTTTAAAAGGAAGGGAATCGTTTACGTTAGGCAAAGAAGTTGAAGAGAAGCTTACAGAATTAGAAAATAAGATAACCTTATTAGAGACTGGCGAACCAGTACCTATAATTAACTCTCCTTCCAAAAGCGCTTCGCCAGCCAAAGAAAAAGTTTCAAAAACAGACAGTGTAACAGATGAAAAGAGAATGAAACGTATAGCTGCTAGACTAAGAAGGAAATCATTGGACAGTGCTACAAGTTCTGAGCCTATGAAGATGCTAGTCCGATTAAGTTCCCTTGAAACCAAAGTCGCTTCTGTTGTAGAAAACCGCAAAGATTTAACAAATTCATGTGAATCTTTAAGTCCTTTAACAAGATCATCTGAGAGTCCATTAAGTGTCGAAAGTCCAGAAAATTCAACTATTGCCATACCGTCGCATACGCATTTGCTAGACAGATTACAGAGCCTTGAAAATGTAGTAATTCATTCAAGAGGTAAAGTAAGCGAATGCTTGAATCAATTGAGTGCCATGCGAGCGGCCAAATCAAGACGTTCACCTTCACCGAGCGTTGAAAAAAAATATAGCATAAAGTCCATGGAAAAGTGTTTGATGGACGTCAGTAAAAGATTACAAGAATGTTTCGACAAATGTGTAACAAATTCTGCCGAACCAGCCACGGAAGAAGTCAACGATTACGTTGCACAAGTGGTTGTACAATTGGAGGAACATTTGAGGACTAAGCTTCTAGAAATTTCGAGAAAGAAAGCCGCCCTTTATGAAGCAGGAGAATTAACACAAAGAAAGAGTTTAGAGATTCTAGCTGAAAAGTTGGCTTACGAAGCCGTCCTTATAGGCAGGATACAAGAGGCTCTACAATCATCAAACGGAAGCAGATTTTTCGCTAGATTAATAAAGTCTGAAATAATCGAAACTAGTCAATTAATCGATAACCTTAAGTGTAAATTGAACGGCGACTGTGGACGAACCATGTCAGCTACGAAAAGTTCTCTCGACTATTTGGCGCGAATATTGTCGCGAAAAATCGACGTAATGACGAACAGTCAAGATTCTGACGAATTGAAATCGGAAGCCATCATCCAAAGCGCAGACCTCGAAGCTCTAAAGGAGTCACAAAAAGAAGTTGCGAAGGCTGTGGAGAAATATAAATCAGAGAAACTTGCTGAATTATGTTCGGCCATCACCAACGAGAGCCTCAGCTACGCGACAACCGACAGCGACCAGGAGCAGCAGAGGTGCAGCCTGGAGGCGGCACGCGTGCGCGAGGCCTGGGCGGCCGCGCGTGACTCGCTAGGCGCCGAGCTCGTGCAGGCCGAGGTGTCGCGCGCGCTCTCACGGGCCGCGCAGCTCTGCGAGGAGCGTCTCGACGCCGCACGCCGCGCCACGCTCACACTGTCCGCGCAGCAGCGCGCCGATCTGGAGCTGTGGTGGCAGGCGGCGCACGACCACCTGCGCTGCGAGATGGACGCGGCCGCGCGTGACATCGCGGCACGCTGCCGGGACAGCCCCACACGCGGCCGGGACGTGCACGCGCCCGCCGGACTCGGCAGCCGCGCGCTGCTGCAGCAGCTAGCCGACGTCCTGGCGCAGAAGGCGCTGGTGGACGCGCGTGTGTCCGTGCTCGAGGGCACGTATCGCGCCGCAGAGCCGCGTGGCCGCCGTCCCGACGACGCGCTTACCTCGCTGGAGACGGACCCCACGCTCGAGGCGGAGTTCGTCTACCTGTTCCGGCATTTTTCGACCGAGTGCCGGGCGCTCTTCTCCAGTGACTGTTCGGGTAACAGTGAAGACTCGATGAAGATCGGCGAGAGCCTCGAGCGCCTGGAGGCGGCCGTGGTGGCGGCTCAGCGGCGGCTGGCGGGCGGCGAGTGCGAGGAGGGTTGCGAGGCAGAGGCCGAGGGCGGCGTGGCGCGACGCGTGGAGGCGCTACGGCGGCGCGTGGAGGCGCTGCAGTGCCCGCAGTGCGCGCGCTTGCAGGAGGCGCTGGAGCGGCTGTCAGAGGAGCGCGCGCGCGGTGAATGCACGCTTGCGCAACAGGCGGCGGCGCTAGCGGCCGCAAGACGCGCGCGCACTCAGCTGCAGGCGCAGCACGAGCGCGAGCGCGCCGCGCTGAGGGAGCGCACGCGCACGCTGCAACGAAGACTCGCCGCTCTCGACTCGGAGTACTCAGCACAGTTGGACAGCCTACGTGCGGCGTATCAGGTTAGTTCATATCAATAATAATAACAAATTTTAAAATTTTAAGTAAGGTGATAATGATAATCTATCTATATATAGATATATATAAAGAAATGTCTCTTCGTGTGTTTGTTTGTCTCTTCGCTATAGACTCCGAAACGGCCGAGTCGATTGGCGTGGAATTTCGAGGAGTTGTTTCCTGGCTTCTCGGGATGGTTATAGGCTAGATAGATTCCGAATCTAGGAACGCATTTTCTTTTATTTTACGTTTTTGTACGACGTGACACAAGACGTGTTTTTCCCCGCTAAGACAATAGGTGGCTCCACTAAACTTCTTGCGAGCGAAGCGAGCGGGCTCAGCTAGTTGTATATAAATAAATGATTATATCTTGACTACCCCCGCATGTAGAGTGCGGTGGCGGCTGACACTCACGGCGACAGCCTCCGCGCGCGCTATCAGCAAGAGATCGAGCAGCTGCGGGCGCTCTGCGAGAAGGGGCTGCTGGCGATGGAAAGCTCGCACCGCCGAATCGTACGCGAGATGGAGGACAAGCATCGAGCCGAGCGAGAGCAACTCAGGTTTGTAAGACCAATAAACTTAAGACATATGATTTATCCATTCTTTATACGTCATCTTAAGAAACTATGAAGTATATATGTGGTATCAGCGTTTCCCATATTTTGTATCGGGAAAAAGGGGAAATTTTACCTCTGGAACTGTTAGTAACTTTAAAAACTAAATTAAAAAAATAAAATAATTAATATTATTTTCAAAGTGCGTGGATTCACGAAAAGGGGATTTCCATATCTGTCCAGTTCGGACATTCAAATTTTGTAAAATGGAGACATCCTGATATTGGTGGAATTTCTTGGTCTCGTCTAGTGACGCTGTGTGGTTTTACAACATAAAACACTTATGCTATGCACTAATAGCTTGAGCTTTTTTGATTAATGTGCTTTCATACATGTTATCTACTGTATAGGCTAGAGAAGGAGCAAGCTCTGGCGGAGGAGACGCGCGCGACGCTGGCGGCATTGGACGCGATGCGGAAGGCACACGAGAGCGAGGTGCGCCGCGAGGTTGATAAGTTCAAGACTGATTTCCTGGCGAGGGAAACCCCTGATCTCGGGCAGCTGAGCTCGAGGCACCAGTGAGTCGAATTAATAAATAATATTCAATAGCAGATGTACACTTAAAATGTAATATGATACCGCAAAGATCATCCCGCAAAAAGATAAATTAGAGCTGATAGCCAGAATCGTTACTAATTAAAATTCGCTCACATCGCTCAATCGGTATAAAAATAAGTATTTTTGCCAATTTATTATCACTTTAGAGCTAATTGAACACGCACAATCTTATATGCAAATGTGTTTTAAATGTATGCGGTTGTTACTCCATTTCATAGTGTGACGTCGTGCGATTTCAGGCAAGAAATGGAAGAGATAAAGCGTGAGATACTCTCGTTATCCGAGAAGTATTCAGTGAAGTGTGTGGAGTCGGCTTCGCTGGAGGAGCGCCTCGCGGCGGCCAGTGCGCAGCTTGCGCACGCACATAATCACATCATGCAATTGGATGCCAGGTATGTGTTTAAAATATTTTATAAATCCTTACTCAATAACTTAAACATACATACATTGATTGTAAACACGACTGTTCTGGGTTCGATTCTCACTCAGGGTCATAAAATATTTAATATATTCATTTCCTTGCTCTGGTAAAGATGTATAGCCCGGCGTTGTAATCTACTGAGAAATAAATCGGCGGAAAGTGGGGGATGGGGAAGTACCATAATGGGCACGGTGTATCTTAACACTAGATCCCCTTTATCTATGTGAATCATTAAAAATAGCTACATTCAAATATCTTAAATAAATATGGTGAATCACACAATCCAATACAATGATGATGAAAAAAAATCAAATGTCTTGAATATGTTTCGATGTAATATTGAATAAATGGTTCGTTATTGTACACAAATTTTAGTTATTTCATTTATTTATATTGAGAAAAGTTACGAAATAAAGAGTAACAGACATATTGTTCGCTTATCTCATACAATACAATCGTTATACGATCGTTTACAGGAACAAGCAGCTCCGGGCTCACATAATGTCTGAAGCTACCGACATGAAGAACTCTGAAGCGTCCACACTCGCTCAGCTCATTGAAGACACGACGCCGGCGCCGGTATGCACCAACTGTACCTTACGAACATCAACGCGGATGTAGAACGCATATTATACGCTTTTATTGAGCTTGAATAAAGCTTGCATGTTATCACGCTATTATCATCAAATTTAAAGGATTTTACACGATTTTCTTTGAAACGTTTGTTAAAGACTTTCTCTTATCTACACTCTTTATTTAATCTGTATTTAGATTTTCGTAGTTTTAGATAGACGTAGTTTTTGCACGACTAAGAGTATTGATCGCACAAAATCGAATTGTGCACAGCTTAATAATTGGCTGTATAAATATTTATATTTTTTGTATTGCTATTTTTATAATTGGATTTTTTTATTTTACAAAATTAATTTGCCTAACAATTTACATGTATATTATTTAATTTGTCGACAAATTTTTGAACACTATAAAAGTATTCATTAAAAAAAATCTTAGTGATTTTTAGAATAGATTGAAACAATATAGATAATAAATAAAACAGATTAATGAGCTTCAAAAGAGAACTAAACACTAAAATAAATAACTAAATTTAGCAAATCCTAATCGTATAGAATACCTAATAAAGCTTAAGCGATCAATTCTCATACATAAAGTAGCAAGTAGTGACATAACGTTGTGGGCTGTGGGATTAACAGCATGGGGAGACGCCGCTGTGGCGCCACCTGCGCCGCCTGGCCGCCGCCTGGCAGGGCAATGTGCCAGGTAATTATATAATAATGCTTACCTAAAAGAAGAAATTCTGTATATTCTACTAAATTTATATTAGCTGCTACATCCTAATAAAAAAATCATACTGGCATTAAATTTTAATATGCTTTAATAGCGAACGACGAACCAAATTAAATACAATGACAAGATATCTTGAAAGATAAATATAAGTCGCTTTTGTTTCCTTCATATTTGATTTAATCTTTATTTAATATAGATTAACGGAATGGTTGGTGTGCTTGTAAATACTTAGTATTGCATGAGCTGTTTATATGAAAACCTATTTTTCTTACCTTCTGGTGTTAGAGGGCGCTGACTCAGTTATTGAACATGATGAAACTACATTTGTCTTTATCCATATTGTAAAATTAAACAAATGATTACTGTCATCCTTATAAATACTAAGAACACATACTAGAAACAATATTCTGAAAATTATGTTACCAATGACACAGAATATATGCCATAAGTAATTGATATTTTACAATATATAAAGTATATTTACTATATATAAATGCTGTTCTTTAGGGGAAATCCCCAAGGTCTCGCGGGATGGAGCGAGCACGTGCATCCGGTCTTCAGTTCTCGAAGACGGAGACTCCCAGAAACGTGCAGTTGTCTCCCGTTCAGGTTATTACTAAGTTATTGCTATGTCTATACAATATGTAGAAAAATTGTAGAAATAGATTAATTCGTTAACCGTGTTTTTTTATCCTTGTTTAGACGGATTTATTAGATACATGCGGAATTGAGCTGAACGGTTTTTTCATTAATTTCAACATAACGTCTTACATTTTAAGTAATATAAAAAAAAAATAGATTAACAAATATATCAGAAGTTCCATTCAAAATATAAAAAAATAATTTATTGTAACAATTGCAAGTTATTTTTTATTAATATTTATAAGCCCTAAATTCTTTATTTACAGAATTAGAGACGGAATCGAGCAGCGTGCTTGCAGGCGTCGTCGCTGAACGAAAAAAACAATTTGAAACATAACGACGCTATTTGATTGTATTTTACGAGTACCCGCCATGTCGATATATAAGCATGGCGGGTCTCGCACTTACCGGGTCACAAGCTTCCCACCACACCGGCACCTGGCCACTTAGCTTCTAGCTACAAATGGATATAAAATATAAATATAACATTAAATTAAATACCTGTTAGATATAAGCTAAGATGGCGGTTTATTTTGACAGATGTGATCAACGTACATTATCATATCTGTACTATATTAGAGAGTTCTTATTAAAATTAATATATTGTATTAATATATATATTTAAGTTATTAACTAAGACCAAAAATTGTTCTTCCTCTATGTGAAGTGGCCAGAACTTTTAATTCCCACCCACCACTCTGTATATAACTTGTTTGCATTGTTTTGTGAAATAATATTAGTTATCTGTAGTGTGTATATTGTATAATCTATCTATAAAAAAGTATATTAGATGTATTCACGATGTAATTTAAGATAAACAAAATATTTTCTATATGAAATATAAAGTTAAATTTTTGTTCTAAAGAAAGGCGTTCCCTTGAAGATGTATCAGTAGAGTTGTGTTTTTCTGTTCATTTGAAATTGTATTGTGTACCACTGTGTAAATACTCACACGTTTGTAACCTGTCTAAACTAATTCATTTTTTATTATCTTTAAGGAGTTTGTTACCAAATATTTCTTATTTATGTTTTTTTTTTACATTCGCGTTATGCATTCGGAGGTACAGATATGCACTTGAATCATAAAGAAATAATAAAAAAATACCTATTTGAACATTAAAAAATAACATTACCGACTTAGTTTGTCTTTTGTTAGTTTACATAAAAGCATATTTAAATGCTTAAGAAATATTACATCAGTGGCGGTCGCTGTATTTTCAATTACCTAATTTGAAAAATTATGTGCCCTGGGATTAAATATTATAGATCCACTTAAAAATACATGTTTTTTAGTTATAGCTCATGTAAACAATGCATTTTTGTGCCTCCTTTAGTTTATAGCACCTTTGTTTGAGATTTATTTAGATTACGAGTAGACTTACGTTTGTATACGGACGGGAGAGTTTTGATTTGGTTATGATATAAGGCATGTTTTCATATTTTTCACAAATTTAACTATTATAAAACCATTTATAGTTGTGTGTATTTAGTTCTATTGTTTTTTTTCTAAACATTAACATATTGTTTATATTTATGCAAAGAAAAATGTAGTGTTAGTTCTCTTTGCTATTTCCGTAAAATGTGGAATATGTGTGGGCATAAAATTTGAATTTGTTTCTTCACCTTTCGTCTCTTTTTAATGGTTTATCATATTTTACTTATTAAATAAATTAAATACATAGATTTCTCATTGCATATTTCAATAAGAAAAATATTTAAAGGTTCTTTGGATTTATGATTTTTTTAATATAGTTAAATATGATAACCCACACTGTGTTGTTACCATGTTTTCAGGGCATTCGTCTTCCGTCACTTCGTTATGTATAGTTTTCACGAAAATATGCCTTTTGCATTCGATTTTACACTTGCTTGTGACGCGGACGACTATTGGTGTAATAGAAGCTACAACCATTGGTTTAAATATAAATTTATTATACGATTATATGATAGTATATTTAGAAATTTAACATTTTCGCTCATTATCATATATTTTTTTGGGATTTTTCGTGTTTTATTTTAAATTAATTTGTTATACATTTTAGATACTATTACACCAATATTCTTAAGTTTATCTCCCTCTGATTTAGTTGACGTTGTGAAGTGTTGGTTACATAACAAAGATTTTTAAAATAAACTACTTAATACAAAGTAATGTCGTTTTATTTTATTTATCAGCTAGTATCGCAGCAGCACCGTACAATTTACATTCACTTAATTAATATAGGCAAGAGAATATTTCATCATTTCATTAAAAAAACAAATAAGTACTTAGAATCGTCACCAAACATATTTTTATTTTATATAAACATTTAAAAATAACAAGATTTAAATAAGTTTGCCATGTTGGAATTTTCAAAGGAACAATCAATCAAAGAAACTTTAAAAAAATAACTTGTTTCATACTTACATACATACATAATACTATTTTATACATTGTTAATTTAATGCAGTGGTGATTCTTTACAAAATAGAAAATAATAAAACGTAAACCTGAAGATACAAAATAGAAGTATATATCAGAAGGTTTTTAGAATCGCGAAAATTAATTTGTATACTTTACTATTTGAAATATTGGTGAAATATATGTTCAGCTATATAGTTATGTAGGTATAGTAATAACAATATAAAACTGTATATAATGTACGATGAAATAATAACAAATGGATTTAGCCGGTTGGTGCTCTAAGCCGACGATATTATTATAATAATGGTAAAATATAAATAGATGAGTGGCAAAAACGTGAAAAACGTAAAGCAGCGTGAAGTGAAATTAATATTAATTGCATTAACTACATGAAAGATTATTTATTACTTAATAATACTAAAAACTACATAGTTTTCAAAAAAATACTGTAGAAATACTATTAAATTTTTATATTATAATTTTTGTTTGTAAATAATGTAAAATTATTATTTATTATTAATTGCTTTTCTAATTCATTTAAATTTTAATGAGTATTCTTGTGTTTTATCAGTTAATATTATTTGTGATTAATATTACAGTCCATATTTATATATTTATAATATATCAAATAATCTCATCTACAATTGTGATGATGATGAAAGTATATTATTAAAAAACATCTATTTAACATTATGCTGTTAGGTTCACCTGGATGTAAGACTAATTCTCCCTTTCCACCAGATTGTCTAGACATTGTGTATTGAGTTGCGGGAATCAACGCCGCATTATGTCTTGTTACCGCTAATTGTTCAGCAAAAAAAAAATTACTCCTGAGTGAGATTGATTATGCTAGGCGAGTAATCCGCAACGGTCTAAATTAAATATATAAAAACAAATGTCTGTTCGTGTCTGTTCGCTATAGACTCCGAAACGGCAGAGTCGATTAGCGTGGAATTTCGAGAAGTTGTTCCTTGGCTTCCCAGAATAGTTATAGGCTAGATAGATCCGGAATCCAGAAACGCATTTTCTTTTATTTACGTTTTTATCCTACGGCGAAGCGATCGGGCTCAGCCAGTATGATATAAAATATAGAATAATAACAATATTTTTTTTCAATTCATAGTATAGATCGAAACATATTTACAAGAATAAGAAAGTCACCGTCCAAATATCAACATACCAGCAAAATTTTTTCAATTAAATTTAAAAATGTATCAGTAGTTTTTCGGTTGCCCCTTCGCGGGAACGCAATTTTGCCCGCCATTCACTTCTATCAGATAAGATCTTACGTCCATAGGCTTTGTGAATGTCGCGGAAGGGTACTTTCTTGTGAGGCGCTTCATTTGATTTTACGCTGTCTTTATCTGTAATACAGAAATTTAAAAAAATATTGGTTATATTGGTTTAAATTTTTAACTGTTACTCTACACTTATATAAATTAGATTAATCCTACTACAAATAAAGGTGTGAATATCATATATGTTGTTACAGTTGCAACTTCAATGTGGCTTAGTATAACAATGTCCAGATATGATTCTGGTTTCATAAAAAGAAAAATTATAATATTTATGTTATTTTCCGTTCCATAGACGAGTCACTTATCCACTTCAAAGATGAAATACGAAATAATTTCCTGTGTACATAAATATTATCACATATCTATCTATCTTTACAAAATTATTATCTCGAAAAATCGTTAGATAAACACATTAAAATTATATTGTAATCAAAAATTGAAGTGACAAATTTAATACTGGGAAAATTCAACAGAACAATTTTATTGGCTATAGTGTACATAAAATACATTTTTTGGGTGTGCTAAGTATAAGGGTATACATGGCGCAAAAAAGCACAAACATTTAAAATAAACTTACGGTGTCTACTCCCGGGTACAGTTTTGCTGTCACCTTCTACAACTTTGTTGAATGGATTATGCCGCTGACCCCTTGGAGGAACTTTAGGTTCTTCGTCAGCTGGGATAACTGTAACAGGAGCTCCTTCCACTGCATCTTCAGCTGAAAGACAATCTTAAAGTATTATTTAGAATTTTTGATATCTGGAAAAAAAATATTTTTTTATGAAACCAATAAAAACCAATATTATAGTCTAATGAATATATTTTACCTTCGGCTTCATCTAATTGTCTCTGTAGTTCCGCTACCATCAGTTTCATATAATCATAGCTCCCACATGCAAGAGCCTTCATCCAAGCCTCCATAGAGGATTGAGAGCTTGTGCATAGGAAATATGTGCGACCTCCTTCACAATGAAACACTACTTTAAAGCTGTAAGCTTCTTCTTCTTCTGTCAGTTCTAAAATAACAAAAATTTTTTATAACTTTTTTTTTACGTTACGTTATTTTTTATATTCAAGTTATAACAAATAAAAAATATATTCTCCTATTTTCATATTACCAATAGTACATCCTTCTAATATAATGACGCCAATTGGTTCTTTGTCTCCCTTTTTCTCAAAATAGAAAAGAAGGTTCCCTTTAAGTGTAAACCATCGTCGTTGATAGCTCTTGCCCACTTCCCCTCTCATGTCCAGCCATCCTTCACGGTCTACTGGAGTCGCTGACGACGCGAAAGCGCACAAATTCTTTTCGTTTATCTTCATCTTTCACTAATAAGGTTTATTAATTACCGTCGATTTCGTCAATAATTAGTACAATTAATTCGTCTTCGAAATGTCACTTTGATTTAAATGTCAGTAACTATATTATATTACGACCACAACTGTTATTTTCTTTATATGTATAGAGTATCTGAATATATCATTAAATAAAAAAAATAAATAAAAGGACACAAACTGTATTGAATATTTTATTTATAACAACTTAACAAGACATCAATGTCAATTACAAATGACAACTGACAGCTCTATGACTATGCCAGAATAAGAGACTATCATAGAGCATCATAATATTAGCGATAAGTTTTTTTTTAATTAAACTCAATTGGATTTTCTTTAAACGTTTATAATCGTTTTTTCCGTTTCACGCTGTTTCCCGCACAAAACGGGGTAGGTAGAGAGAAATGTTAAGACACTCCGTTCCCATCAAGACACTGCAATTTCCCACTTTAACCACCACCAAAGCACGGAAATGAAAATGTTAAGTATCACATTTTCCATGTGGGAATCAAACTCATTACTTACTTCTACACTACACTTATATCTCCATTTAGTTAAAATCCCGCTTACAGCAGGGTACATCTTACAGTTACATTACAGTCGTACCCTTGTGCCCTTGCGCCACGATGGCTTTAATCATTCTCAATTCATTTAGTTACCAAATATATTTTGAGAATAGCAACTAAATTTACTTATCCGATTGACACGGGTAATCGGCTCTTTCCCAGGCTACACCGTATAGGTGTCTGGTGTTTGCGAACCGATGTACACTTTACTTTTTGAGTTACTGTGCGCCAGACTTTTATTGTCCTTGACTTTCCTGTTCCTGCATTTTACTTGATTAGCCTTCACAAACGGAAACTATATTGTTAACTTTACTGATAGATATAGAATAACATTCCGTTCCTACTTCATCAAAACCATTCCCAATCAACCAAAATGAGTGTTTCTAGTCTTGCCATATGAAAGAAAAATTTTAAATTTAATTTTTCCTTTACATGATGTAATAAATAAAAATTATATTTTAATGATTTTTTTTCAAAACCATGAAAATTTTGAAAAATGAAAAATTGTATTTAGTACAGTTTGTGTTATTGATGTACTTAAATATAATACATTAACAGCACAAACTGTAGGTTACAACACAAACTGTATTAAAAAGGTTTCAAATAAAATGATGCAGTAAATATGTAATATTTTATTGATACTTATTATTATCTATTTTCACAGTTATTTATAAAGTTATATTAATATCAAGTATTACACTAACTTTTGTTTACGAATTTCTAACGATTGCTGCATTAGAAAATTTGATTTCCATATCAATCATCAGATTTGTCCTCTTACATACTAATATATGACAAAATGATGAGGTCTATTATATACAGTACGATCCCGATTCCCTAAAAAAATTGACAAATTCACAATAACAAAAAAAAAAGAATCAAAAACGAAATCTTAAAAATAATTCATTCAACTACTCTCGCTTAACAAACAACTGTACAAAATATTACGAGTGGTTTCTTTAGAACGTGCACCAACCAGTACACGTCGGCAAAGCGGGCAAATAATCAACGGTAATACAATCTACCACATACCTCCACTATATACAAAATGTCGTTACGCAAAACAAAATATAAACTATATACAACATCATTAAATATTCTCAAATGCTGTAACACATTTAAAACATTTCATATTCAACTAGCCATCATTCAGTTCAGTAAACAGCGCGCGCCCACTACAATTAAATAATTTATGTAATCCGGCATCAGCCCTATCATACAGTCTGTACAAATCGCCCATGAACAGGTACGCGTAGACATAGCTGAGACGAGGCTGCACACCAATTTGACCGACACCCTGGGGGAGGGTATACCTTCCAGAGGGTTCAGAACGCACAAAATAGTACCCCAGCTACATGTACGAATCCTGCCATGGATAAAGTAAGTTTGAAATTATAAATAATCAGGTAATAAGCGATATAGAACTCAGGATTTAATTCTACTAACAAACTTCACCCAGAATGCATTTATGAAAATGAAAAAAGGCAAACCATGGAATATGTGGACGCTCCAAGAAAACTTGGAAGATCACACGCCGACCCTACGTATGTATGTACACATATTATTAAATATGTTTACGAGACGTTTTCTATGACTTATGTTTAGTTTATATTAAAATAGAAAATTTCCATATATCTACCGAACTGTAAGAGATTCGACCGCAGTCGCAACGGATTTCGTATAAATGCTAATTTCGAATGTGACCTAGGAGGGGGCTCTCTTTAACTATCACTATTTAACTATCCGTAAACTATTGGTGTTACTAATTAATTTCCGATTGGAGGTTTCAATATCATAAGAAAACGACTTTACTGAAAAACTGTTTTAGAATACCAAATATATACCCTTTCCTTACTCGCGCTCGATCGCAGCGTTTTGGAGTTTGCTTAAAAATATTATTATATCAAACATTTTGCACTAAGTTTATTCTATCGAATACTTTGAACGAATGAAGGAGATTATTTCGACCGACATTGAGCATTTGTTCCCTGGATATAAAACTGTACACAGAAATAGACGCACACTAAAACGAGCGCTCAAATTGATCTAATGTAAAATTGCCTCTAATAAAACTACATGATTTCATTTGAATACATACACAGACTAAACAATAGAAAAGACAATCCAAAAACAAATACCTGTACAGATATAAAATTACAATTATAAAAAGACTTTAGAAAAATGTTAAGGTAATAAAGTAAATTCTTTAGACAGACACTACTGAAATAAGGGCGGTAAAAAATATCTAAATGACTACACAAACATCTAATACCTTTGGTTAGTTATACCGGCTTGCAACATAAATAATATAACACATATACTACAAGTTCACGTACGGAACTTGTGACTAATGGTAAGTTTTATGATGGCAGAAGACGGCAGACAGGGAGAGGGGAGAGCGGAGAGGGGCTACCTTGGGGCCACCTAGTGCAGCCGTAGCATTAAAATCATTCCAAAATACTAGCACTATATTACCAAGTACCATAGTAACTATGTTAGTTCTCATTAAAACACTTTAAACATACTTTGATTAAAAATTACTAAATGTTTAATATATTATATAATACAGTTACAGGCTTTGTGAAAAAAAATCTCTGTAAAAATATTGATCCGGTTGGAGAGAGGATTAAACAAAACATATAAAATGCTACATACAAAATAAATTTTCTATATTCTTTTTGAACTGGCTACACCCACAACAAAAGATGCTACTGTAAAATGGATTCTATTTCCTATAGAAAATGAGGTTAAAAATGGAGCATGAGATCACGGAAGAATGATGCATTTGAAAGACCACAATGGAAGAAATCTTATACAAGTAACTAAAGATGAGAAATGAGATGCCCTACAATGCTAAGACTCAGAGATGGCAATAAAAACCATCATGTATCCCAAATTGGACCTTTGTAAGAATTCAATTGTTTACTCATACATCCCCTGCTTATCTTATTTCATATTTTTTTAATAAAATTTCTAAATGTTTTAATATAACATTCGATATTCATACATGTAGTGGTAACTTCCTCTCTGGAAATCAATCCTTTCTGTTATAGGAAGCATGGTTCTGATAAGACATATTTGCCAACTGATGAATATACATTTTCAAGCAATTATCTAACTTCTTATAATAAAAAGGAGTAGTTATAACAAACAAGTCACCACTCAATCATCTCATTGACTATAACAACTGCTCCTGAGCCAGCTCCTCCCCTGACAACAATAACTTGTCTACTCAAACCAACTTACATTCTGTACCATATAATTAATTTACCTAAGTATCGCCTCTAAAATTTCTATATGCTTTTTTTATAAGACTTACTTCAAACATAATCCAGATCCACTGTAAAATTTTACATATTTATTTATATTACAATATTAAAGATTTGCTCAAAACAAATATATGTGGTGTTATAGAATTCATAATTTATTATGTATCTCACATTGGCTACAAAAGTAGCCATGATGAAGACAATATATCAGTATTGTTACTATTACTATTAGATGTTGTACTTGTAATTCATTTAATGGACTTCATTTAACTTTAACAACTGCAAGATGTGTCATGGATTTGTTATTGGTAATAAATGTAACACTCATTATCATATTAAAAAAGTTAAATTATGTATTAAAAAAGTAAAATTTCTTGATAAACATTAGAAAAAAATATATTTCAAAAATAAATTAAACATTTTATGATTAAGTTCAAAAATAAATATATATAAATAGTCAATTAAAAATCAATAAATTTAAAAAAAATATACCAAAAATACAATAAGTACAGTACACTAATAATTATCCAATAACATATCAACAACACACTTCCCAACAACTCTCCAATAAATAATTTAATTACTATAATGGTAACCCAACTGGGCGCGTATGCCGCGGACCACTTATCACTTCACTGCACTGACAACACACACTGATAACAACACTTATCTTATCTCTTCTCTATCACTTCTATGACTATCCCAGTGCTGCAGCAGTGTGGTATAACTGCATGAGCACTTGAACATGTAGCGGTAGGCAGGAGAGCCGGTCGTGAGTGGTGCCGTCCAGCGCCAGCCACGACAGCGCGTTGTAGCCTTCTAAGACGTATCTGAAATATGGAATTTAATATTATTTATTATTGTATGTAATATTGTTTTAACGAAACTCCTACTTATAAACTTAGATAAGTGATGTTGATATTAAAATGAATGTTACATTTTTTTTGCGATAGTATGAATTTAAATTTTCTAGATAGATCTTAGATTCTATGATATATGTGAGAAAATAATGAAAAGCAAGAAAGAAATCATAAACTCAACTCAGCACAGCCGTCTATGGCTAACATCAAGAAGGCCACAACTCTTTGAGCGTACTGAACAGGTACAATGTGAATATACCAACCTGAGCACATCAGTGGTGGTAGTAGAGTCCAGCGGATGCACATTATGATCTCTACGCTGCGTCAACGACGTATAATCGTCGTGAGGAGCTACGGCACACTGCAAGTGCAGCGCGTTCTTGAGGAAGGCGGGGCAGGCATCGCGCAGGTGCCAGCAGCTCGCCCACCACCAGCCCGGCATAGCGCCCAGCGGGGCCGTGGACACCAGGTAGCCGAGTGCGAGCGGTTGTTGTAGAACTGTGCCTACTTGCTCCTGCAATGTCATATTAATTTTTGTTATTTCTATTTTGATTCATGCTTTATATCGCATATAGTGTTATAATTGCGGGGAACAGCGTCAAGACACTTTGTACCGCACTCTCTGCCCAATATTCGAAACATGGCGTTTTGAGTGTGAAACTCAAGTCCGATTTTTGCTTAGTATGCTGATTGATGACCAAATCTACAACTATGACGCATGTGAATTTACGTTACGTACGTACGTTTTTATATCTATTTATAAAAAAGTCACTAAAACTAACAAAATAAAAGTACAATACACACCGGTTGATTATCATCATCCCGCTGATACGCGCCAGCAGCGGTCAAATGGGCATTCCTGGCAGGGCTTCCTTCCCGACTTGCTTCATCATCGTGACGACGGGGCGACGCCCTGGGGCTGTTAGCGGGCCACATGAACATGTCACCCATGAGTAGGTCCATGTTCATGTTCTCCTCGCCCATGTCCTCCTCCATGCCGATGTCACCTAGTCCTAGTAGCATGTCGTTCTCTTCCCCGTTAGCGTTAGGCGGATCAAATGGCATTTGGTTTGACTGTAATTGAGCATTAGTAAATTAGAAGTAACGTAATTAACGAATATGTAAAGTATTTATTCCGCCGAATTCTGAAGACATTATGTGTTAGGTGGCGGAACTTAGAACTTATACTCAACTCTCGCCGTGACACCGCAGCAAAGAAATGAAAATATTACATTTATTGAAAAATTCTTAGTAAAATATTCTAATTATTATATTTATTTTCATTTCTTAGAGTGGGAAACGAACCCACAACTTGTCGCGTTTACGATCCCACGCTTGTTTCCCTGTGCCACAAGTTTTTATTTGCTTTTTTTTATGGAGAACAGAGTATCTTAACACGAGGTTCCCTCTGCCTACCCTGCTGTGTGCGGGATATAGCGTGAAGCTGATTTGATTCGATCTTATTTTATTATAAATGTATAATATATTTAAACAACAAACCTGTGTAGTCGCAGAAGTGGGGAACACAAGTATGTGGGTGGCCGTTACATCTCTGGGCGTATGCAAGTGTGACTGTATGGACGCCTGTGAGAACCTCTCGTCCGGCGTGAACCTGTCCGCCATAAGCCGCAAGCACGAGTCTGGTTCAGTGGAGACGAGGCACGCTGATAGTATACAAGGAGCTCCGGTGGGATAGAGGAGGGAACAACTGCTGCACATTTCTCGTAACATGTTTGATGCTCGGTTAAGGTTCGGACGGGAGAGTAGCCAACTCCAACCTGAGAAATGACAAATTATTTTATATAACATTTTTATCAATCTCACAAATTTCATTTACAGAATACCACTCATAGATGATATATTTGTGTAAATTTTTTAAAAATTTTATTGACTGAATGAAACCGCGACAACAACTTCTCGATAAACTGAACTGTAGAAAGTATTATGGTACATAATTACACTTAAGATAACTTCTTTACATTTAACTTTGTCCATATAAAATGAATATATATATTTTCTATTTTTACAATCACCTTTAAGTTCCCCATGTCCTATCCTGCCTACACGTCCTACAACGAGTCGCCAGGGCTGAGCCGACTGCGACATGACGCCTAGAGTGAAGTCCATGAGTTTGGTCAAACCTAGCCTTCGCGCTGGACCACCTCGCTTCCGCCTCGATCTATTAAAAAAACCATGTAAATTTAATGAAAGTTAAAAATATTTAATGATCTTTAGATTACCAGTCATATAAATAACTTATGATAAAAATAAAAGCTGTAAACAAAATGACAAATGAGTACAGTTGTTTGCTCATACTCGAAAATTATATATTTATAGATTAATTATTATTATAAAAATTATTATAAATTAAATATAAACTTAAAAATAAATTAAAATTATCAACCAATTTGTCAATACCAAAAACCAAAAAAAATCACAAATGTATATATAAGCACAATTATTGTGGATTTGATATCCACATGTTCTGGCAACGATCGCCGTGTGATCCCGGCTTAGAATAGGCGGTGCATAGGTAATATAATGTAAAATTTATCATACTACTTCTACTACGGGATATAGCGTATAGCTAATAAATTACCTAGACGGCACATGTATATTAATAGCCGCTGTGTCCAACAGCTCGCCTCGCGCGTCCGTGGCCGCCGCCAGCAACCACCGCTGGTCGTGACTGAGGCAGTACGCGATGAACAACACCGCGCTCTGGTCTCCGCACGTGGTGCCCCAGGTCTCCGCCACCTCTTTGAGTGCTCGAGGTGGTGCGAGGACCCAGGCGGGGGAGAACAGCTTGTATGGTGCTCGATTCTTTTCCTAGTAATGTTACAATTATAATAATTACCTAAGTGAAATTAGAATTATAATGAGAAAATTAATATCATAAGTTTGTATAAGGTTAAATTAATAGTAAGTTTTTATTTATATTTCTCAAGTCAGCAAAGAAAATATATTCAATGCTGTATTTTTCAATGAACAGAGATGTTGCGGTTCATAAAATATAACACCTTGCCTAATCTAACAATATTATAGAAATTAATAACAGCTGCCACCCATTAAACAAAATGGCAAGGGATGGATGGATAAACTTATTATTTCCATACAAACTGCCAACTACTGTAAGAGAGCTTAAATAATTTCTATATTAATAATTGCATAACAATATGTACATACATCTTTATTACTAATAAACAGGTTAGCAGCAGCCGCAGTGCCAAAGCCAGTCAAGGATTTCCCAGCAGGCGAGTGTGCAAGTAAGCGCCGCGCACCGCTGAACACGCTGAAGGCGAGCGCGCGGACTTCTGCTCCGCCACCATTGCTGGCGGTACTGCTGGCACCCCATGTCTCGCATACGCCTTCCAGAGATATTATCTGTGTATATATAATTTTTTTTTCCAGATAATATAATAAAGAAAAGCTGATTTTTTGTGTATTTGTCATAGAGCACAAAATTGTTAAAAACAATGTTCATTAAAAACAACAATGAACCTATCAACGAAAATCAACGTTTATTAATAAATTATTAACAATTTCCAACACACATAATATGATTTATACATATAAAGTTTTATAAAACGACTATCGCGGTTGATAGTCCGAATAATCGCGAGGTTCTACTGTATTCATATATATAGATATGAAAGCATGAATTTATGTAGTTGTCTAAATAGTGTATATAGTTTTAGAATATTATAAATAAAGAAGACTTAACTCCACAGTGCACACCCTAACCCTCTGGAAAAGTGTATTATTTTGAACACATTTTCTAGAATCATAAACATAATATTATCGACCATCCAGGTTCCACCGCTTATTTACACTACTAGATCTACTTAATGATGATATTGACTCCCCATTTCCCCGGTCTCATGCTTTCATTGTGCTCTGACACTCAATATGCGCCTTGTCTCAAAAAAAAAAAAGAATAGAATGTTTCAACACTATATAAAAAGCCAATTTGAATAAACAAACCTTAACAAGCGGATTATGATGATGCAAATGCCGATGTGCCTGCGCAGCCAGCCTCAGCAGCGCCGCCAACGCTCTCGGCCTGTGCGCGTGCGACGCTGGGGGCTCCACTACGTATATGACGAGCGCCGGCGCCCCGGCCTCACTTTCCTCCCAAGAGTTATCTGAGTCGTGCTGTTCAGAGGGCATGGGCGCGCTGGTGGCGGTGCCACTGGGCGTGGACGGACGCTCGGGGGCGGCGGGTGGACGCATTGCATTTATGTTGTTTGCTGTAATGAGAGAGATTATAATTTAAATGTTATAAATGTATTGAAAATGTTTAAATGATTTTGACATTACTTAAAATATTTTTAGCTTACTAAGCATACACACACACACACACACGCAAACATGTATATATATATATCTCATCAAATGACATGGGTTTAGTGCCTTTTTTTTCAGCTTCAACTGTATCCATATTTTAGCAGGGTAGGCAGAGGGAATCTCGGTATTAAGACACTCCGTTCCCCACTTTCTGCCGAATTCTGGAGGCATTGCGTGTTGAGTAGCAGAACTCAACGCCGCGCTTTGCCTCTACACCAGAGCGAAGAAATTGTTTTATATAATATAACTATCTATGTATCAATATATTATTTTCTATATGTTTAAATACATTTTTTATTTATATTTTTTAACTACGTCAACCTACTTAAAATCATGACCATTTCTTTTCGCCCTAAATGTTGTCTGGAAAAGAAGACCACCTTTCTCTACATGTCTTTTTGTATAAGTAGCGTACAAATACAGTATAAATAAGATACATTCAGCTTACATTCAAATAATGTCCGGTCAACGTTCAGCGCGGCTAGTTGCGGTACCAAATTGGACCTCAATGTTTCCGCATACGCTTTCATATACTCGCCTAATCTACCCGGTGGAACTTCACCTGTCCATTCTTCGTAATTTGCGTCCCTGGAACGATTATAAAGAGTAAGTACAAATTATACAACAATAATATTTTAAGTTCAACATAGAAGACAAGACAAAAGAACTCTCACCTATCACTATCAGCAGGCGTAGTCCTTACAATACCATCTCTCGCTATCCTAGATATCGGTTGATGTCTGCCTAATCTGCACGATTCGTACGCCGCTGACAGTTCCCTAAAGAACGTCTTTATGGGCTCCGTTAGTGAATCCCCATCCGCCGTTAGCACGACGTACGCGACGTCTCTCGCATACGAATACGGCTCCAGAGATAGCCTCTCCCAGTGTCTCAAGGCGTAGGGCGATAGTGATATCCAGTCCCGGTCGTGGCCCACGAGCAGCGGCGGCACTGGCTGCGGCTCGCAGAGGTCCTCATTGCCACGGCCCGCGAGGCGGTGGAACTGGCGCCACGTGAGCGGGCCCGTCACGCCGTCCCACATGCGCGCGCCGCAGCAACGCTTCTGTATGGCGTCTTGGAGGAGAGGTCGGAGGCGTCGCATTAATCTGTCGTGAATAACATTTTGTTAAAATTAATTATAAACATATAAGAACTTATTATTTTATGGAGAATGTGTTATGCATAGAAAAATATTGATATAAAGTCATATTTAACAACAATAACAACAAAACACAAACCTAACAACATCGCGTGACGACCGCGGTGCCCGCGCGCCTATAAACGGCCAGCGGTGCACAGCGCCGCCGTTCGTCGTGTTGGTGGGTATGGGTAGCGCGGCAACGCCGCCCGCCGCCGCACTCAACGCCCTGGCGGCAGCCGCACCGCCGTCTGAGTACCTGTTAAGTTACATTAATTTTACTTAATAACACTTTATTAATGGATTTATATAATATTAATAATGGATATCAATGGATTTATATATATTTTTTAGTTCAATTAAAACATTTTAATCAGCTCCACGCAGTATCGCCGCACACAGCAAGATAGGCAGAAAGAACCTAGTGTTAAGGCACTTTGTTCCCCACTTTCCTCCGAATTTCTGGAGGCACTGTGTGTTGAGTGGCGGAACTCAACGCCGCTCTTTGCCTTGACACCAGAGCGAAGAAATGGAAATATACATTTAAATAAATATTTCATTGCCTCGGGTGGGGCTCTAACCCATAACCAGTTTAGTCACATTTTGTGCCCTTGCGCCATGACTGGCCAGTCAAGTTAAGCACACACAACAACAGACTCACTCCAACAAATTAAGCCTCAAATGATCGGGCACGTCCGACCCAGCGGCGCGGCGGGCGGCCCTCGCCAGCGCAGACGTGGCGCCGCCGGCGGGCGCCGCGCACTGCGCCACCACAACGCCAGCCACGTCGCCGAGAGCGCCCGCACTGACTGCGCCTGTGCTCGTGCCAGCGCCCGTGGTGCGCCCTCCCGGCTCCTCCGCTATACCCGTGATTTCCATTTCGTCCTGGGAAAATTGTTGTTTATTATATGGACTATTGCATATACATAACCAAAATTTATACAGATTTAGTACTAAATATTTTTAACTTAATAAATTAATAATTTGTTATATTGACACATCATATATAATTTTACAAAAATATTTTTATATCTAAATATACAAACAAGATTAAGCAATAGATAAGTTTATTTAAAGATTTTATATGTACAAATCTTTTGACATCGCTTAGCCTGAGTTTTGGAGTAAATAGTACGAATTTTTTAAAATTAAAAAATATATCAATAAACAGGATAAGGAGTCGAATACCTGTAGTGCTTTATCAGTTATTTTGAAATAAAAAACACAAACAATAATCATATAAATCTGTGCATAACACTGACAGCGATATCTATTTATCATTGTGTAGTAGCGTGTTATCTTTATGTATCTATAAATCTAAGATATATAGTTCGTTATATAACTCTTACACCAACTTATATAACACATACACCAAAATGAGATAAAAGACAGCGAGTGACAGATTAA
Source organism: Heliconius aoede (assembly GCA_037355905.1). Taxonomy (NCBI): domain Eukaryota; kingdom Metazoa; phylum Arthropoda; class Insecta; order Lepidoptera; family Nymphalidae; genus Heliconius; species Heliconius aoede. The sequence continues at coordinate 989,186 of JBAIZZ010000342.1, read as the reverse complement.
AAATAACTGTAATCAATCAACTTTTTTTCAATGTAATATACCACACTTTTCTACCTCCAGTTGATTAGGTATAATTCCTACCTCATAAAACAAACCAGCCCGATGTGCAAGTCTTCGGTTTACAATGGCGCTGAACCCACAGGAGCAGTGCGAGGGTTCGTCATCAGCGGACCCTCCCCAGTCACCACCGGGCAGGTACGTAGCCGCGTCCGCGCCGCGGATGTTGCCTACCATCTGTTGTAGAAAAATCACTTTTATAATTACTAATTTTCAAAAATTAAAAAACTAGTGATATTTATTTACGAGTACTAGTAATACTAAGATGATAAAATATTAAAATGCACAATATTAATCATTATAGTATAATAGTTTGAAAACAAACAACATAACTATGTGGTTTAAAAACACTGTGAATCTTAACAAAAAGTATTGCTAACAAAACAATGTATACATAACATAAGTTTAGTAGTTTCAAACTTTACTTTTACAATAGCTTAGTGAAATTTATTAATAAATGAATTAATTTGAACTGCAATTACTCATAAAAACTGAAACAAAAATTTTTTTTTCTTGACATGACATGTCAAGAAAAAAACGCACTTACCCTAGCGCCAGCATTGCACACACACAACGTGCAGCTATCGAAGTTGTGATCCCTGAACACGTTGAGCACGGTGTCTGCCAGCAGCACGTTAAGCAGCAGCGGGCAGGCGGGAGCGGGGGCACGCGGTGAGGGCGGCGCTGCGTGCACCACCCCGCTCCCGCCTCCAGCGCCGCCTGCCCTCCGCGGCGACCGCGACTCGGCGGCGCGCTCCGCGCTTGATATTGAACGCTTCACGCCGGGCGTCGTGTTGGTCGAGGTGGTCGTTCTCTCCGTTCGTTCTGCTAGAAAATAATATAATATTAAAGATGTTTAAAGAATGGTATATAAAATAATATAAATAATAAAGATAGCGTGACTATAACGCGACGGTTGTGAGTTCGATCCCCACTCGATGAAGTGAAATATTTATTTACGTTTATAATTCCATTTCTTCACTCTGGTGTTGAGGCTATGCCACTCAACACGCAATGCCTCCAGAATTTGGCAGAAAGTGGGGAATGGAATTCGGCAGAAGGTTCCCCCGTGTAACACCAGGGGAGCTACAGGTGCGTTGCCGGCAAGGCATTTTATCTAACATTTATAATTTAAAAAGAGGCGGTTTGAGTGCTACTACGTTAATGTGTGTTTGATTTTACGCATATAGCAGAGTAGGGGAATCCTAGTGTTAGTAAATACGTATTCTCCCAAATAGAAATCGAATTCACAAGCTGCCCGCTTGCAATCAGTCACTGTGCCATCGCGCCACAACATTCATGAATACAAACCAGCAGGCGCGGCCGAGTCGGTCCGCCGCGGCGTATCGCGGTCGTCGCGGTCGCGCTCGCGCTCTCGCTCGTCCTTGGCGCGCTGCCAGCGCGGGCGGTACACAGCGGCAGCGGGCAGCGCCACGGCCGGCAGCATTGCGCTGGGCAGCGCGCTCAGCGGCGCGTACTTAGACGAGCCCACGTACTTGCATATTGTCGGCGGTTTGAACACGTACGACCAGTCCTGGGCACAGAATAATAATACTTAGATTACCGATATTAAGTAAGACATCACATATATAATTTAATGATATATCTATTATTGAAGTACCTCGATGGGGTCCGGCGGCGGCGAGCCGTGGTGGCGCGGGTGGTGGTGGTGGTGCGTGTCGGGCGGCGAGAAGCCGGGCGAGGGCTGCGCGTGCGCCTCCATGCTGGGCGGCGTGGGGAACATTTTGCTGAGCTCCTCGGCACGCACGCAGCGCCCACCCACGCACCGCGTCTCCTCCATCGACTTGTTACTGTCCGGCGGCGTTTGCACTTGCAACTAGAGCACAGTTTACAAACATATATTCACAACTTACGATTACTTTTCAACACATGTTGACTAAAAAAAGTCCACTACCGCACCATGAGGAAAAGAAGGAAACATTACACATGACCAGTGGAAAACTTTTGATGGCTTTTTATCGTCTTTCCTAGTAGAGATTAATTCAGCCCTCTTAAAAAACGCGCGTAAAAACTCGCGCACAACGACAAAATCTACTATTACTAATGACAGTGGAAGTATAGCCAATAACACCATCGAAACATCGGAAAATATCATTTAAAACTGTTTTATACGACATAAGATAAATGGCAGAAAATTTTGAAAATATTCATTATTTAATATAAAAAAAACAGTAAAGTTCAGTTTATTATTTATTCTTATTAAAATAAAAATACATAATAAACTGAATCCTTATATAATTATTCTTAGCTTTTCATTTAGTTTTGCATCATTCCTGTTGTTGTAGCGACATCAGCCGCTACAGCTGGATGATGTATTGCATCATACTCTAGTATCTAACATGTTCATAGTAACAAAATGGAATAAAATGTACATATTAATAACATATTTTATACAAATATTTATATATAAATAATGTATATGAAATCATGCAGTATAGAAAGTTAATAAGAAGGGCACACTCACAAGTCTTACCGTCTCATCGCCGCTGGCCGCGTCGTCCGAATTGTCAAATATTTGGTCCAGATCCTTCAACGTCGGACATAAACCGTCTGAAGTGAATAAATTCTTGTAGTCTTTTACATCCTCCTTAAAAATATAAATAATTGTTGGTTGAATATAAATAGTTTGTATAAATTTAAAGCACGAATTGATAATGAATCCTAACAAGTAACAATTGTTTATCCTACATATTTTTACTTTTAGTAAAAATAGGTATTTGAATTTAAATAATTTATTTTTCCACCGTGTCAATTCATAAAAGTTTTTTTAGAGACAAGCTTGTTACATAGCAAGCTAAGTGGCGATGTCAAAATTTTTATGATGAAGCTTAAAAGCTTATATTTATATATGTTTTAATAGTATGAATTGAACCTACATTCACTGCCCTATAATCCACAACACTAAGAAATTCAAAACTCACCTGATCAAGCTTTTCATGCTTAATATAAGGCAGATCGCGAGTGGGTGTCGCCGGCAGGCGCGTATGGTCGTGTCCCGCATACAAGTCGGGCGCCGTGCCCGCAGTACTACCCAAAGCAAGCTCTTCGCGAAAGGTTCCCTCTGAGCTCTTGAATCTTTTCACTGGGTGCTCGAGCCTGGGGTAGGAAGACCAACATGGTAAAAAAATTCGAATCCGAAAATGTAAGTGAAGAATAAGTAAGTCATATGTTGCTTTTGTGTTAGGTACCCACTGGATCCCGCACTTTAGTATAGGATACATTAATTGCGAGCACAGGTACATTACGTTTTGAGTGATAACGCCTCGCTTTTGTGTAACCAGGGCGAGAAAACGAAAATAATTCATTTACTCGAGTGGGAATCGAACCCATAGCCGACGTGTGCTAAACGACGACAGTCTAAAAACAATGAAAAAAATTTAGAATAAATAAAATAAAATTGTCTAGAGCTGAAAAGTTCAGAACGAAACCTAAAATGCACAATAAATACATACATACATATATATCTACAGAACATAAAAAAAATATGCTAAAAACAAAAAATAAAAAGATGTAACCAATATCAACACAGTATCGTAAGCTTGAAACAATGTTGATGCGCATATTGGTGTGTACTATGGCGAGGCTGCGATTCACATCGAACATATACTCAGATTCCATGTGGCCGTTACTTACTCGCTACAGAAATAAAATAAAATACAACTACAAAACAAGCATTACAGCTATTATATACCAAATGAAGGAAAATCTACATTTTTATAAAGTAATTAAAGTGTCCTGAAATATTATTGTAAAAATCACAATACCTTATTGCCACGTGTTAGCACGAAATAAATGGCATTATTATTTACAGGCACTAGAATTATTTTGTAAAAATTTATATGATATTTAGATAAGGTTCAAATTCATTTATTTTTATATGAAATGACCGTTTAATGATATAATTCTTGGGCTTAATTTTATAGCACCTATGTAAAATGTATTTTTTTTTGAGATAACTTACACAATTATTGATATTCTAAATAGTTTTTGAACTTTTAATTTTACCTCACAATTCACATTGTAATTATACAGACAGACAGTAATATATAGCCATAACTATAATAAACACATGGAAAGTTATCAATAAGGTAACACAATACGGCCACATTTTTGTGCGTTGGTTGGCATAGTGGAATTCCACCGCAAAAATGAAAAGTATAACTGGATATTACATATAAATTTCAACATTTCATATTAAATTACAATACTGAATGAATGAGATAATCTAAAAAAATTACTAGTAGCTTAATTTATTATGTAAGTATATAAGATAAAAAGATAATGTAGTAGAATTAGTTAGAACTATAAATTGTTCATACATTTTACATAAAAAAAAAAATCTAATGTCTTCTCGTGTCTTGCATATAGCTAGGTAGGCTGAGAGAACCTAGTGGTATGACATCTATCTTATTAGAGTGAGAATATAAAAATAATTCACTTACGCAAATGTGAACCTATTATTAACGTTATTTAGTCAAGAGTCTCTCATATCATGTCATGATGGTCCAATTTAATACATGTATAATGCTTCTTAACACATTCCTGATAGATAATAATATCAATTTGTGTATACATTTAATGTAATACATATTATGTAAATATATATGTATGTGACTTACCAAGCATAAACAGTGGTATAGTCATATAGCATATGCAGCTCGTGCTCGTCCTCGAGCGGGTCGAGGCGCTTCTCGGCGGCCGGCAGCGTTGGACGCCGCAGGAGCTCCGGCGGTGGCGCCGCGCTCGGGGACCCTGCCCCCGCACCGCCGCCGCTGGGGGACTCGCCCTACGTAATACAAACAAACATCATTTATAGTAAAACTTTTGTACTAGCGAGTGCAGTCTAATAATACAACTTTTTCATGTAACTCACAATTATCACATTCTATCAGAGATAAAATTTCAATTTCAAATATAAGAATAGTCCAAAAAGACTGTCAAGTTATGAAAAAACTAGTTAGTTAAAATTAATGTAGTATAAATTACTACATACCTGAGCAAAGAGCTTGTTGGGCGGCGCGGAGGGCGGCGCGGGCGTAGGCGGCGCCAGCGGATCTGGCGTGGGCGCCGGCGTGTGCAGCGTCGTCGGCACGTTGCTCACCTGCAATGTGCAACACAACACAACATACATTATATGTGAAAACACTTTCGTTATAGACTGATTGACTGTAGAGGAGAAAATTACCAAAAAAAAGTGGAACGCTAATTAAGTGGAATTTTATATTTCAAGGCCGTTGCAAAGTTGCAGGCAACAAAGGCAAGAACGTTGATGCGGTTTATGCTAACACACGCTTGCCTAGAAAGTATCTTACAAAATATCAATCAATGAATTCCATTATCTCAGTGTGGATGAAGAATATAGATTGAAAGCAATGTAATTGCAGTCATTACGGTCCAGCAAAATAACAACAAAGTGATCCTAAGCAACATTCTAAATTCAATTATATGTTTTCTAAATAAGTATTGTTCTATTAAAAACAGTTTACCTGATGCGCGGCCAGGCTGGTGAGCGCGGTGTGGTGCGGCGAGGGCGCGCCCGCCGGCGACGCGCCGCCGCAGCTGCCTGGCGAGCACCCGCCGCCCGCCGCGCAGCCCGCCCTGCGACACACAACACACACCGCTTTACTAAGCTTACAGGTGTCATCTACTTTTATTTCTATATAATTACCTTCAGAACGTATCTAAATTGAGCATTAATAGGAACACGATTATAATATATTTTTATAACGCTATTTGTGGCTTAGCGGCATAGCTAATTGAAAACGCGACGGTGGTGAATTCGATTTGTACTTGGGGAAATTAATTATTTACATTTCTTCAGCCTGATATGTAAGGTCAATAGAAAAGTAAACTCGTAAGAATTTATTATAAAAACATGACACATGTTTTCATGACACCCCCCTATAATAATCTATGATAACCAACTTTTCCTGTAAATAATGAATAAATCAATTTCCGAATAATGAGATGATTCGAGCGATCAGTATCGAGATGAGGTAGATGTTACTGTGACGTATGAATGGAATTTTGCATCATGATATGACGGCATCACTATTAATAGCCAAATAAGGACAGATTATTAATATTTTAATATAATTTAGTAAATATATCATATTTATAATACAGTAATTGTAAATTCATTTTATAAAATAATTAGCTTCAAGGTAATAAAATATTAAACATATGCGATAATATATATTTTTTATCTTATACAGTGTGAATAAAGTTATTCAAATACAAAATATAATACAGAATCAAATAAGTAATCCTGTTTTTGTTGTAATGAACATTTTTAAATACAAAATTACAATATATATTACAAAATATTTATAAATTAAAAAAAAAGTGATCAGCGACAGATCCACGAATAATAAGGGTGAAAGACAGATTAACTTTTTAAAAAAAACAAGAATCGGAAAACAATTATTAATGTTTTTAAGCGATATGATTATTATTCAGTAATCATGTAGTTATGATAGTAACGTAAATCCACATTTTGGTCACTATAATGTTACTTTAATTAAATTACTCCTAATGAATAAAACAAGTATAAGTATCATTTATTTATTTATATAAATAAAAACACAAAACATGCAATATATCATTATTATAATATACTAATCGCGCATGCGTACTACAAGGCGGTACGAGGCGGGCATGCAGACACCATTGCATTATTTGTGTTCGCATGTTAGTTGAGCATTCAATGATAGGGCCATTGGGCAGCCATAACAGGAGAAATTATATTATGATTCGTCATAATTGTAACCACTGACCTTCGCTTGTCATCAGATTGGTTCTAATGAGATTCCACGAGCTGGTGCACGTTGAGGCAATTACGCAATACTACTAATAGTGCACTAATAGTAAGAACACATCTTGTAGTCAACATGATGTAATGCACTAGTAGTATAGTGTTACCGCCGTGAGAGACGCAATACTTACCTTATGGCGGATGGCGGGTGG
>JBAIZZ010000342.1:936823-982132 GCA_037355905.1 Heliconius aoede | reverse complement strand
AACAATTATCATGACATTGTAACAGACATAGAACCCGCACTAAATCACAAATAGAACATTAAAAAGTGAGTTAATAAAGAGATTTGTTAATAAAAATTAAAGTACATCAACATCTCAGCCATGCTATTTGTAAGTGTTTACGGACACTTGTCATTAATCCATAAAAAGTAAAGCTTATAACCTCTAGACTAGAATACAATATCAATACAATATGTAATATAATAAAGTAGTAAATCTATACATAGTATATGAAACATTCACATATATAACATCTACCTATCTACAAATCTACATCTGTACGCTATCTTTGTCTTAAGAGGAAAATCGTCGACAACATTTTAGACCACATTGAACTTTATATTTTGCGAGTAAAGTCTCTTTTTGAATGTTATCGACGGGGAGAAGTAAGAATTTGCATGACAAGCGTATACTACAAAGATTATATATAGTAAAGAGATATAAAATGTTTGAACATCTATTGCAATTAACTACTGCATACATAATATATAAGTTATGTCATTGAAAGTGAGAAATATGCGTTATGTTACTTGTAAGAATATGTAAATTGTTTATAACATTCATACATACTTAAATTCTACAGTAATTATACAAATGAAATATTTTTCATCATCATCATCATCACCATAAAGCTGAGTTAATTAAAAAATATAAAAATCATAATTTATGACATGAATCATGCCTATATAATATCTAAATTCAATGCAATTCACCTTGAATATTAAATAAAAAAGCTATTTCATAAAGAATTTATTATTCTGCAGAAAGCAGGCAACGGAAGTGTCTTCTCAAGTTCTCTCTCGCTACCTAGCTATGTGCGGTATTGTTTTTTCATAATGCATATTCCTCATAAGTTTTCAAAGAGGGGTAGCACAATATACTATATCTAGCATAGAGCGAAGGCAAAAAGAGATTGGAGTGACTCACTTGGCACAAACGCACGCTGTCTTCCTGGTGGGGTCCAAGAAGTCATCGTTTACATCGCCCGAACACTCCGAGTAGCAGAGTTCCGCCGTCTGAAATTGTTATTATATTATATTAAGTTAAACATAAATTCTCTTTAGAATACAAAATGATACAGTACAATTTTTTTTTCTTAATTTGTAAGAAATTTACTTTTACAAGTTAATGTTCACAATTGATATTCTTATTTTAAGTGACATTTAAAATTTCTTTTAATATTGGAAGCTAACTCAAAACTTTTCATGTATTTAAAAAAAGTTTTGTTTCCCACTTCCTATAATATTAAAAATTAAACACTTCAACACTTCAAACAAACAATCCTTTTGTTTCATCAAATTAATAAAATCGATTTTGATGACACAAAAAAAAGAATATTTAAAGACATATTGGTACCTGGTGGGGCGCGGGCGTTGCAAGCGCGGAGAGTGCGCGCGCGGCGAGGCGAGCGGCGGGCGGCGCGGGCGCGCGCGGCGCCTCCATCTCCGTCACCAGCACGTACGGCACCGGGTAGCGCATACGCACGCCACCGCACTCCACCTGCACGCACACACACACACACACTCACATATAGTCAACTATGTTGCGTTAGGAAATGTCAATTAAGAAATTAATACTTACATTTTCACAAATACATTTTTTACAAGATATTAAAATAATATTTTCAAAAATCATTCTAAAAGCTATAATATGTACGAAGAGGAACGAAGTCTCACTCTGATGTCTTAACGAGTGCAACACAGAGATCTTCGTGTTACTATAGGAAGTAGTAAACAAACGTTACTCATTTGAATCAACCAACCAAACACAGTTAACTCAAACAAAACTTCCATATATTTAATAACATTTGCAAGTAGTGCAGCACACCTCTACAGCCCCACATCCCTGCTCCAACGGGTACAACAGCCGCCAGGCGTCGAGCAGACGCGCGGTGGCCGCATCGGTATCGCGCCACTCGCGCCCCGTCACGCGACCCTCCAAACCAAAGGGGGCTAGAATAACTGGAAAAATACGAATATTCAGTAAAACTGAAAACAATGATAGGAACTCAACCCACGATTAAGGAAAATTAACTATAAACATAAAGCTATATTAATATTCAAAACATCTTGTCGCCATTAAGGCCTGCGCGTTTTCCTCTTTTACCTGTCGTATGTACAATCATACCATACAATTGATTACGTCAAATTCATTTATATGTATAATTGAATTTAAGCCTCTCTTCAAGTGTTCCTACATTAATACAATTAAATATAATATAATATATATTAACTCTACACTATTAGTCATCGATTTCTATAACCACAGTGTAAATGAAATTTAATGTCTTAATTTATAATTTTATGCATTTGCAATAATAAATGACTTAAATTTGTATTTTCTATTTTGAATGAGAGTTAATAATTAATATAAAATATGAATTATTAAATAATATATAGAATACTATATATTGATAGAATACTATATATAATTGATTAATCGACTTTACCATGAAATAGTCATCAAATTGAACAATTGTATGAATCACAATATGCAAGTACAAATTATAAAGGGTTAAACCATCAGTTTGTGGAGTCATACCAACATAATGACTGAATCATGAAGATCAGCCCACTGGTTCACATGAATTATTAAACAGTTTATTTAAATGATTGATAGCTGACATAAGCGAATAAGCTCGGCGTTCAGTTCCGCAATTCACTACACAATGTCTCTAATAGGACAAAACATAGATGACAAATTGTCATCAAACTGCTGTGCTGTAAAGTTCCTGTCACTATACTAACAAACTGAGATATAATTATTGACGTTTTAAAATAATTTTAATTAAATACTGATGAATTATTGAAAAAAAAAAATGTTATACGAAAATAATTCATAAGGCTTTCGAGGAATAAGGTGGTTAGTTGCTAACTATTACTGGTACTTTGTTGGGATGTAGAATATGATGATTTTCTTGAAGTAAATCACTCTTTCCGGTGAAAATTGATTTCTGTGTGATTTAATTGGAACTGAGGCTTCTATCGTTATCAAGACTAATACTGGAGAAGAAAATTCAGAGATATTGAGAGACTACTAAGCACTTGGCCAGCAGTTTCTCCTCATTGCTAGTGTCAAGATACCTAGGTTAACATTTATGCAAAACTGGAGTTCTGCAGATAGTAAATAGGCGTTTCAAAAAGTTTCGACGCCTAAATCATACGAAACAGCTATGTCATCGTGGCATTCTCAGGAACAAAAGTTTATACATTTTTAGTTTAACAGAACATATTTTAACATAATGAATGACAAAATACTCAACATATTAATTCTCCAAACGGATAATTCTATCAACATAATTCCTAAAATTAACTAGATTAATTTTTAGTATAAATAAAAGGAACACAAACTGCAAATATATAGTTATAGTAAATGTATGTAGTATATATGGCATTTTCACGATGTAGTAGTTGACATTTATTATGAATATGACATTACTAGAACGTTATGGTTTATTTGTTATTGAAAAAAACAAGATACATCTATATAAATAGGAAAACTTTATTTCTTATTTATTTATTATAGTAATTTCTGAAGGTTATTTGATATTGTCCATATAGAAGATACATGCATAGTATATTGGAAAATTATTTAGTAGTAGTTATCAAAATTAATGTTTGTCAAAGTGTTATGCTATAGTTGAAAATGTCATTATATTGCCTTCAATCATGATACGCCATATTTTTTTAAGGGGTAAACTATCCAATTTTAACGGATTTTTTATTTTATTATTGTAACAGTAGTTTACAGATTAATTCTCATATAAATATTAGATCAATAAGTTAGGGTTAGGGTACCGTACTAAAAGTCAACGTAGTTATCAATCTAATAACTACTGCTACAGTATAGTTAACGAGTCGTTGCCATCCGGAAGTTGATTTTCTGAGCTTGTTCATTCAGAAGAAAATAATGATAAGTAATAAAAAAACCAAAACCAAAAAAGTCCTGGCCGGCCACGACTCGCAGTAGCTATCACTATCTATGGGGGTCTCACCCTTGTCGTCCCCGCGGCGGTCGGGAGGCGCGCGCAGGCGGGCGAGGCGCTTGGCGGTGAGCGTGCGCACGGGCGGGTGCTGGCGCACGTCCACCGACGCGCACACCGTGCTTTCGCCGTGCAGGAAGAACGCGAACGAGAACGAAAGGTGCCACGGACTGGAACGGACGACGTGCGGTTAATAATTTATATACATGAAATAAAAACAGAAAATCACATATAAAAATAAAGTGTATTAGTATATCAATCTACCAATATATCGAAGTTTTAAATTATATACAGATTTTTCGAAGCAATTATGAAACATCTCAACACAGTATATATCATTATTATTATATAGGTAATAGGTTCAAACTTAACGAAACGAATACTCGTAAGAACCATTTCCCATAAAACTAAACACAACACTAAAGCAAAATTAGTCAAAAATATAAAAAAAATCTCACATAGTAATAGACAATGCAAATAGACGTCAACCAATTAACAATTAAGAAGAAGAATGTACATGAGAAATATTGCAATCGTATCTTCCCGACAAAAAGTATAAAATCACGTAAAAAATAAATTTTAAAAAAAATTTTAAAATTTTATTATAGTTAAAATTATTTTCAATATTGTATATGTATGTATGAAGGGGAACGAAGTCCCACTCCAGTGTCTTAACGAGTGCAACACAGAGATCTTCACTATGCTCTAGGAAGCGAGCTAATGCAATTATTCATTTGGGTCAACCAAAAAAAAACAGCGGCCTCAAATATATGCTTCCATTTTATATAAATTAATATATAGACATATATAAAAAAAATATGAACCATTAAAGAATATATCACCTTTTGCCAACGTCCTCCTCGTCGCCATCGTAGGGTTGAACAAACCACTTGCCGAGTCTTACGAAATCTCGAGATAACAGGCATCTGAAGATGAGATTAATATGCAAATTGTTAAAATATAAATAATACAAAAACATTGCAGAATTATGTTTCTTAATTTATTAAGGGGAATAAAAACTTCATTATATTTTACACGTTCATAAAATTATAATTATAATTGCAAATAATGTAGCTAGGTGTTTTTGTTTCTGAATTAATGGCTTTTATGATGACTTGTTCTATGTAAACTAAAATTTTATAAAATTTACGTAATTGTTAAAAATTTTACGATCATTTCCTAACTAGTTAAACTTTCAGGCCAGTCGTGACGCAAGGACACAAGCGTGTGTGTGACTGTAAGCGCGACAAGTTGGGGGTCCAATTTCCACTCAAGGAAATTAAATATGTAATATTTAATTTTCATTTCTTCGCCCTAGTATCGCAAGGGGAATACATCATTTGTTATTTAAAAACGTGTTTAAACTACATATATACGTAGTATGAAATATGAACATATCACCTACTCCTAAGTAGTACAAGTCCACCACCACAAATTACGACACACACCTATGCAGCAATTGGCGTGGCGAATTTCTTTGTGCAGTTGTGACTGGCCGGTCGTGCAATTAGAATGTGGAATGCTGTGAGCTTGCATTAGACGACTTTACGCCTCAACTATTTTAATTATATATTATTAAACGGCCTGAGAACTGTTCTCTCATATAAAACAACTACATTGTTGTATATATTTAAAGATTGAATCATACATATGGTATAATCGTAAATAATAAATATTGTTAGTACACACTTTCCGCCGAATTTTAGCAGTAATCAATCCCGCGCTTTGTCTCGTTACCAGAGCAAGGAAGTGAAATCTTTTAACGTATCATTTCCTCGAGCCGGAATCGAACCAACAACATATCGCGTTTACAGTCCGCGAGTAGTAGTAAAAATTGTCGTAAGTCACTTCAACAGAACAAACATCATAAAAACGTATAAATTTTATTCAAAACATATGACCGCTCTCGATTAGCCGTAAAACACTAAACATGATAATTAATTTATAATACCTAACCCCTTACAAGAGACGATCAAAGAGAGATTTAGTAATGAAGCCAAATTAACAACTCGTTATAAAATACATTTTTCTTTAACAACCTTTTATAATGGCAAAGCGTCGCATCGTATAAATAAATATCTACTAACAATACTGTACAGAAAAAATGTCAGTCTTTTTATCTGTCGCACGGCGGCGATGAGAGATCGGGCGACATTTATAGTCAATAAAAATAAAAAGTTTAGTTAAAGAAGAAAAAGAGACGTCGAAACGTTTGCCCCTTCATTACAGCACGTATCGTAAAATTGTCGCGATCGTCGGCGCACGCATTGTTTCTTTGACGTGCCGCACTCGGGGTCAACGACTCGTCTGGATTTCGTTCAAATCCGAGATTGTTCGGGCTGGCGGCTGACGGCTGACGGTGGCACGCTGCTGCAGGCCCCTACTCTATCATCGTAGGTACTGCATGCGCACTGCATACTCCCAGTGCGCAACTTATTGACAGGGAGGCTACAAAGTGCAATGTTTTGTGGAAAATCGAGCAAGTGTATTGAACTTGACGACCGATAATAAAATTATAGCGGTCAATCGCCTACAGGACCCGTTTTCATCAATTGAATTATTATATTAGACACTCTTCTTGTTTAACAGGTGGAGGAAAAATTACAAATTCCTAATTTTTAATTATGTTTATAATATGTTATCCCACGTTATATTGCAAATCAACATGATTAGGTAATATTGTAGCAGTATCGATACTTAATAAAAATGAAACGTCTTTATATGGCGAGTGATGTGGTAGCCGCAAGATGCAACGACCTTCGCGTAACAATGACGTCGGCCGATGCGCCCGCGCAACAGGTGCACAAAACACACATTGTGCGAAGTGCACGACTTCCATTAATCTAGCGCCGTGATACCATTGGGTGAACAACTATTAAATCCCACTTTAAGTTGGTTCGTGGCCGGATAATTTTGAACGCTTAATTGACCGCTACAAAACATCGTTTACAAAACATGGTAAAATGTATTAATAATATTAAAAAATATATTTATTTATTTATTTTTTCCACAAAAAAACACATTATAATAAAAAAAAAACATTTACAACGTTGAATATAATAACGCGTGCAAACGTCTAAAGCGTTGAAGAGCAGCGAACAGTGAACAGAAAGAGAACGCTCCGCAAACCGGTGGCTCGAGCTGGTTTTGTTCTAGCCACCGGTTACACAGATACTCTCGGTGAGATACCGAACACCGCGGTATAAATTAAATTAATTTGTTTTTTAAACATATTCCTAATAAAGATTTTACATACACAATCATAATAAATTGATATTATTATAGTTTTTATCTTCGATTTTCAAAAAAATTTTTATACAAGTTTTTTTTATTTCCTTACCGCTATTTTTAAATTCGGTAATATTGAATATATTAACAATCGATTAAAATAAATAGAAATGAATTTCATATTACCTTTCGATCAAATTATGCAACGCCTTGAACAGCAACGAACGACACTCGTAGGAAAGCCCGCTCTCCCAAGAACCTTGATCTCCTTCTGCAAATAAAAAATAAAATGTAAATAAGTATTCTCGAAAGCGGCTAGTACATTTTATTACATAAAGTAATTTATATCAATGCTGTTAACCGCCACAACGGACGTCTCACTGCGCTTGCGCATATTTTATATTTATTGCCTTGACATTGCCACAATGTAGGTATCGCCTACAGACGACAGCCTTTTTCGGTAGCAGATTGATCAGTATCTATATTGAGAGCTTCTATTACATACAGGGCCTGGTGAGTTGTGACCACCGAAAAACATTACTATTTTTGAGATGTTGATAGTAAATATTTGTATAGTGTGTATATATATTATATATAAAACGAATGCAAGGTCGAGATGACACTGAACGTTCACAATAGAGAGGAAGCGATAAAGAGATACACATTGTTGTGCATCGGCAACATGCGTCCAAAATAGCCGTAGAGGCATTCGCAATCGGAGATAAACTCTGCCTACCGCCGCGAGAGGCGCTCCATGTGAAAACAAAACGGCCCGCGCGCCGCGCCGCCCCGCCCCCGCCCCCGCCGCGGTGACGTCACGCGGGCCGTGCACGTGCTTGTGTTTGTGGCGCGCGACACACATGTGAGCAGCGAGCCCGCTAACATTTTAATTGACATTGAATTACCAACCTTACACCATTGCAATAGACAACAACAAACAAACACCGCGCGCGCGTTCCTTTCTGAACGATTACGTACGTTCTCAGTGGAAATGTAGATGTCATTTTAAATACATGATTTATTAGCTTTTCTTTGAGATGATAATTACATTATTTCGATTACGATGAGACCGGTATTTAGAGATACTAAATAGTTGATTTTCGGTATTTCGCACAATGGGAATAAATAGTGAATACTTATATTATAATAAGTATATGTTTTTTAACGCGCGCACGCGTCGTGCTGGAGCGTTTCCAAGCGTGCAGCCTTGACATTCGTGCTCCAGGTGTGCGCGCCATCTCGCGCCGCGACTGAACTAGTTTTTCCAGTATCTAGCTCATGCTGGCATAGATGACGATCATAGGTATATGATTTAACATAATACAAAGATTTTTTATGTTAATCTACTACCATAAAGCTATTTTATCTACTATTAATGTTAGCAAATGGATATTATTTATAGATATAGAAAAGTGTCATATAATTTATTTAATTTTCACACTTAGATAATTGTTAAACGATTTATACATGTGTTAACAATCTCACGCGCAACCCCGGTGAGTGTCTGTCTTAAGGCACTCAAGGGCGTCAAGTTACGCGGCAGTTATCCGCAAAATAAATGAGTTAATTAGAAATCTGCGACGGCTCGTCATTAATCCTAAGCATCAATAGTCATGCCAGAACGTATTATTGTTGGCATTACCAGCGTGTTACACGTACGCGAGCTAAATAAATAATTTACACTTTATATAAATAAACAAAAAAAATATCTCAAATAAGTAATAAAACAAACTCGTTATGGGTTAAATATAAATTATAACCTTGAATGATTCACTTGCATTCAATATTTTGATGGAACGCTGCAACAAACAGCAAGTTTAACTTAATTTTAATAAAACAAATAATTTAAAAACTTAACAGTAAACTACAATATTAATAAATGACATGGTGGTGAGTTCCCCATGGTGCCGCACCGTCGCCGCGCATATACCGCTAGTACGAACGAAGCGCAGTTACCTCACATGGGGGCACCGCAGTGATTATTGCGTCGGCACTGCACTCCGCGGCTCGTGGTATCTTCCAAGGTCGTCGCCGGCGAACGGTGCGCGCACCGCCGATACCGATACCAGCCAGGCGAGTCACGACCGGGGTCGTGGTGCCATCGCGATATAGCTTCTCCAAGGATATCGACATCGGTTGGTCGGTCGGTTTTCAGCTACTAACTAATAGATCATCATCGATATAGTACGTACGTAACGCATGAAGAACGTAGATAGATAGTCTTTAGAGTAAAGTTACAGTATATTCTAAAAAAAACTAAGTAGATAGGACTACCTATACATAATTTATCATAAAAATAACAACTACTTTACTTAGAATGATATATTTTTACAAGTAAACTTCAAATAAAGAATACACAAGGAAACAAGACGATACGAGTACGACTGACTACACGCAAACACCGCGAACTAAGTTGATGTTTGTTTTGCTCAAACATATTTGAACATATAGATAGTATGTAAATAAATATATAAATAACGCGAGGTGCAACGTGCAATTATTAGGCTGGTGCGGGTTCAAGGTCGGTGGTGGGGCGGGCACAGCACCCCACGCCGGGATCGATAGGGTACGCCGTAGACGCGCGCCGCCGCGCCACTCACCGCGCGCCGCCGCCCCCAACGAATGCCACGCGATTATCACTCTCGAACACTAAATGTTAATTAATTGAGCATCTCTATCGGGACTTGGGGCGCTTATATGCCTTTATATGCTTAAAATAAACAAATAATTTAAGAATATGGATGCGGTCCGCTCATGCCGTTTAAAAGTGTATTCGCTTTCGAAATGTTTATTTGGAATCGGTGCTACTTATCGTGCACACGATCCAAGATAAGACAGATAAAGCGTCCGTCCGTGTAGCGGCAACAACCCACCGCAAATATATAGCGAGTGTTGAACTAATCGTGGGGCCAATAAATATCAAGTTTAACGATGCCGTACTCGTCGGGACTTATCGTTGTTGCGTGACGAGGCGCGAGTCGCGAGTCGCACTCGGCACACAATACTAATAAATAAATAGGTGAGCGTAATAGAATAAATCATTTATATTATCATTAAATCTACAAACACGGTAAAATTGTCGTTTATCGAAATATGTAGGCCGACCGCGGCATACGGGAACCAATGTGAAAATTATAAACCCAACAGGCAGTTGGTTTGATTTCCACTCGAGGAAATCAAACGAAACTCTGGCAACGAGTCAAAGCGTATCGTTGAGTTCCGCCACTTAACACTCAATGCTTGCAGAATTCGACGGAAATTGGGGAAACGGAAGTGCCTTAATAGGAACAGAGTGTTTTAGCACTAGGTTCATTTTGGCTACTCTGCTACGTGCGAAAAAAATGTACTAACTTAATAGGCACTTAAACTTCCATGCCTATACAATGAACAATGTATTCGGTTTTGGTCAGACTTCACACAGTGACAGCACGAACACGCCGCGAAAAGTAAGTCACTGCGCGAGAACGAAATACTTTTTAGCAAATTTTAAAGTTATATCCGGATAGGAATTAACGACTTTGGATTAAAATTTAACGTACGTTAAGTTTTAAACGAACTGAGCCATATTGTTTAATCATAGTGGTCAGAGAGTTTGGACGGTCTCCAAGAGCCGCGGGTTCAAATCATACTACGACCAAATTTTTATACGTTATCTAAATTAGATGTATTTATACATAAATTTTGTGCTACATATGTATAAAACCAGCGCTTCTTTATATATTTCATTATCCGGATTTTGGATTATCCGAATGACAACAATTAGTCTACTGTTGTTGTTGTTGTTGTTGTTATGTAAGTATTTAACACACGTTCTCGACTAACAGCTAACTAACTGACGTCATCAATCTGATATTACTTGGAAGCGAAAATGTAATGTAGTGAAATAATAAGGAAGTACCATTACACAAATTATTCATATAAAAGTAAACGGCAAAACTTCGACACGAGTTAACTGTCATAACTGGCAACAGCTTTCCAATAACAAATTGCATACGATGCAAACCGCCCTAACCGCCGCTATTGGAGTTTGGACATCTATTATAAAAGAACTTTCTGTAATAGTACCTAATTATTATATAGTGATTTATTGGAGAATTACGTTTAAACAATTCTATGATGTTATAAGGCCTGTACGAGCGTGCGATACAACGAGGTATAAGCAATGCAGAGACAGGGACGCCGCCTTCGCCGCCTTCGCCACCGTCGCCACCGTCCTCACCCTACTGCTATGGGATATGTAGAGGCGTTTCTGTTACATGCCGACACGCTCAAAAGACATTCATGTTCTTGATGCCTTGGTAACAAGAACATTTTGAATAAAACATTTAGAGTTTTTACTTAAATAACTTTTGTATAAATGTAAGTAAATGTTTAACTTTCATGGGCTCTACGTATAAAGTTTGTTTTAATCGCAAGTCGCAGGAACTAGGTCATATTTGTTTATCAGAAGAGTTACAAGAATAAGAGTAGCGAGTGTATCTTTTGATCAGCAACGTTCTCACAAGGTGGAAGATGTGGTGGTAAACAGTGAAGTGACAGGTTGATGGGCGGGCGGCGCGAGGGCGGCGGGGGACGGCGCGGGGCGGCAACGAGCGACGACGCAGTGAAATGCGAGCGCTTTGTTTACACCGCGCGTGCTACCGTTTACCGCTAACGTCACTACACTTACATACCGTAAATAATTAATAATACCACTATTAAGCTGTGAGCTTAAGTATATTTAATTGCACTTTTCTATACATACTATTAAATTAACTACAATGCTAGCCTCCGATCACAATTCGAATAAAATTTATTATAATTTATAGCAATATAATAAAATAATAATTTAAACCATAAATCCTCTAACCTCACATCATAAATCAATCAGTCTCACGTATACAAGAAAGGTGTATCATGTTCACGGAGTCGATAGATAGATCATCGGCGGCGATAATACGATTCCAGCTCTAGTATCGAGCGTAAGGAAATCTGTCAATTCTCGCGCGCCCTCTGCCGCCGGTGGAGGACCGGCCCTCCCGCGCCCTCTCGCCCGCACACGCCCATGTGCACCACGCGTGACGTCACGCGCGTCACCCGCCGACGTCATGGACCGCCTGTATAGGCCCTACGACCCTAACCCGTTGCGATACATATTTGGCCAAATATAGATTTATTGCTAGATTAATAATCTAAAGAAAGTCTACTCTACGAATCATTTTCTAATATTCTAATATGAATGTAAATAGGAACATGTACAATTTTTTTTATATTAATATTTAATTTCCATTTCACATCAATTAAGACTACAATATTGACAAAGTTTTTTTTTATTTATACAAGAGATAGTTTCATACTTTCGGCATTATAAAACTGACCCACGATGTTATATTTATATTTTTTATCATTGCGTTATATACGATTGGAAGCTAACGACTATTGTACAGAGTGCTGAACAACCCGCAACACAATACGGAAACGTGTCATCTTCCGGTCGGTCCCTCACTCAAGACAGTATGGTGGTATGGATCGAGCGCGTCGTCTGTCGGCGGGGCGGTTATCGCCATCTGCGCGAGTCACGCAGCTGCTGCGGCCCACCCCCTCACTTTGTCTCAGCTCGGCCCTAAGCTACCCGCACTGAACACACCTATCATCAATATCATTGAAATTCATGTTTAAAATCTTTAATATAAATTTAAGCATATATATCCACTTTATTAAATGCAAAAAAAACATTAGAACTTGGATTACCAATTTGTTTTACATTGAAACTGAGAATTTTCTTCTCAACGAAATAGATACACACACTCACACATACATACCTAAATGCACATGCACGCACGCACGCACTTACACACAAACAAACAAACACACACATACTCGATGATTCACTTGACGTGATAATTACACTTTGTTCTTTAAATAATAATTTCATAAGTCAAGTTTGTCTTTTAATTTTTTTGCCGATTTGGAAAAATTATAGTTTTTCTTTTTTTTTCACTTTTATATATTTATAATAGTTAACGGATAATTAAATGATTCAAATATCTACAACGTCATTAAAATTGTACAGGGGCAAAGACGGTGGTGGCTGTGGCACAGTTTATACTAACTAGTACGGTGTACCAACGCACACCTCTTGACTTAAGCTTAAGTTGACAACTTGAAAATTTAATTTGATGAATAAATTTATTATCATTATCTATTATATTCAATAAAAACTTAGTAAATTCTTAATTCGCTTAAGCAATAACCTAATTATCAATACGTCTATACTTGCCGATCGACGGGCTCGGGGCGGTGCGCGCGCGCATCAACAAATAGCCCGATCGGCGCGCGGCCGTCAATACACGTCACGCGGCAGTTTAATAATAAAACTCCAAATGCGGTGGACGCGGCTACGTTCAACAACCTTGCGGAAAGCTCGTTACTTACTACACATATTTCACATTAATTTGTGCAATTGCAACGTTTTATGATATCTATCTATCTAAAATATATCTATAGTAAATGTTAATTTTAAAATAAGATAATACCTCGAATACAGAAAGTGCCTATAGAATTAGACTACGCCACTCCATTTCCACCCAAAAAAAAAAAGTTTAGAAATAGAGAATTGAGTATATTAATTTTCACCTAAAACCTTCTAGGATAAAATATGATCTACCTGGTTAAAACCCGTCCATGGCTAAATGAATACCATAATGATAATTACTCAATCCCATAACATTTGTACTAACTTAATAATATAACAAGTTAAACAACACCTACCAACTAATAGGTGTCAATGAATAAACCTATAAAGTGACGATACGACATGAAAGATATAAATTATTGATAGTAACAGTAGCACCGTTATATAGAAAGACTGCGTCTGCGTAGAGGCCTTTCCCACGGCCTCACCGCAGTTCCGCCTAATTTCTCAGACTTACAAACGTTAACGTTTTTGATATGAATAAATTCTGCAAATACACATTTTATAAGGCGTCGTTTAAATATTTTTTATCATATTGTTTTATTTTGATTGTATTCTTTGTTTATTATCAATAAAGATATATTATCTTTCTAAAGATTTACAGATAGTGATAATTATATTGTCGCGTTGTATACAAAACATTTAAAATCCACACGCTCACATCGTGCGCCAACTAATTAATAGGTCAACGGACCGTTTCCATACTCTTTGATTTGTTTGATTGAGTTTATAACTGTCGCTTACCACACATCTATATAAAAAAACAACACATATATTTACTTCACACGTATAAATGTAAAGAAACGAGATCTACGAGTAAATAGCGTAGCGGATGCTTCGTTATCTGACCCATCTCAAACAGATCGCCTGCGATGAGATAATATTTGAATTAGATAAGCCACTCAAAACACTATAATATAACGAGGTATCTATCGGAAAGATAACGCATAGAGATGGTACATGAAAAAATATATATATTCTACTGATATAATATAAGTTTCTTTGAAACTTTATAATGGATTATTCTGTCATTATTTGTAAGAGAGTATAAGATAACAGAGTGGCGAGACACATCAGGATCAGCTCATCTATCTCATTCGGTGCGGTGCGGTGCGGTGCGGCTCGTGTGCGTGTCCGAGGGCGTAGCGTGCATAGGCGCAGCGCGGCGCGCCGTGGGTCAACGACTGCGCCCCGACTGCCGGCGGCCGCCTCAAATATTTCTACTCAAGTGTTCAACAGAGACTACTTACTGCCTTAGAAAATGTTTCTTTATTACAATTACCATCAATATTACCGCGACATTTAACACATCTAGATAATTTCCACATTCAGCTCGAACCAGATAAGCTCAATGTTGGCGTTTACTTGAATGAATACTTTTATTGATTTACTTAAGCAGTTCCGTATGTATGGTAAAAAGCTATAATTTACAAGTTGTTATGTAATAAACAATCAAAGGGCACATTGTGAGGAATCCGACCGGCCGTCAGCCGACACACGCGCACGCCGCTCGTTTACCGACGGTCATTAAAATTGGTCTCGGAATTCGTGAACAAGAAATCAAAGCGATCAATTTGTGTGGTTCCCTATAAAGGCGCCCATAAAATTTAAATATTAGTATAGGTAATTTATAAAACATTTTTTGTGGCCGTAGACAGATCGTCACGGAATTTGTATTGGATGTGGCCGGCTCCCTCAGCGTGGACAGTCGGGGGGATACTGTCCCCCGAACATCTGTCTACACAATACGTTCACAAGACATGTGCAGTGAGGATCAGGTGTCGTACTGACCGCGGGCAAGCCCGGTGGAACGGGTTATGAAACCAGTCGGTCCAGGCCGTCGACACAAGAAAGTAAAATCTAATATTTCGGTATTTTAATATGATAAGAGTCGTAGCAGTTCAAATTGCAAATATAAACCCGTACAAATACGATTGAAACGAGAGAAGGACAGTTCTCAGACTACAGTGAGGAGGATTGAGCGCATACAAAAATTCTTCTCAACTACTGTGAAACTGAAAATAATACTATAGTATAATAAATAGTGGTAGATGTAGTCGTCAATTCACAAAGTGAATAATAATTATAAGTTTCTATTACAATTTTAGTATTTTTAGATAACACGAAACAATGTTAACAATATGTAACTAAACTTAATGGAATACATTTTAATATATTAGAATTTTGTAATGTAAATAATAAATAATAGAAATCTAGACTATTATCAAGCGATCCTGAGTAAAGACTAATCAAACTTAAAGCCATTTATTTAGATTCTGAAGCGAGAAAAAGTACTATACTTAATTAGGTAAGAAGTTTGTGAAGTGAGTTTGTCAATACGCGTTGCATTCTGGTGGTAGAGTCACATGACACGGTGCACCATACAAATTCTTCTAATTAACTGTTGTACGACAACATAACACTGTCTAGACGTATTCCGGCTTAGTTACGGATTTGCGAAATTTACTGACGATTCTTTAATTACAAAAGAACATTATTTTTTATTTACCTGTGTCGAAAAAGATACTAAAGGCGAGATTTGTTCAATTGAATTGATATTTGTATTTCAAGCACCTAGTAATTATACATCTAAGGTGTTTGTCTTCTAATCTAATCTAGCTTCATGTTGGCTACCACGCCAGGGATGGTCAGAGAAAACGGAGCGCCAAACGTTATGGGGTCATACGCATACCTCATACGCCTTGTCCACTGTCATCAACTTCTTTATACATGCCATTTTTTTTAGGAAAAACAAAATTAACATATCGACAATATAGGTTAAAAAGACCTATCGTCTCATAAACCCCGAATATTTGTCATTTTGACTTTGAATATTCTCAAACTTACAAGATAACTCAAAACAAGAAAGAAAATTGATGATTTACCAACACACATATAATTTACACGTCCATACAAAAACAAAACAACCCCAACTCTAACGATCAAAGTGACAATAGCGAGCGCGAGATAAGCGTCTCATCTAATCACTTTGTCCACGTGAGTACCTATAGGTGCATATTCCAGGGTCCGTCACACGCGGCGCTCCGAGCGAGGGTGCAGGCGGCAGGGTGCAGGCAGCAGGTAGGTGGGAGGTATCGATCAGCGACGGCGTGCGGGTAGGTGCCACTTATCGCCGTCTTCGCGCCACTTCGCACCTAATTTATCGCGACCCACCATCGCTTTATTTTGTGCATCAACATTTTTATGACACCACTAAACTTGATAGAGACTTGTATGACGCTAAATATCTATTTATCTTATCGCGATATGATATAAAAATGTAATGGTATAAGATTCGTATCATTTGTGTACCATTATAAGGGTAAAACTAATTGCTTTATTGAAACTTAAAGAATGAGATGAAATTTATATAACGTATTTTCGACATGAAAAATATCTATTTTTTAAAAATATTTTGTAATTAATCGATGAAATCAAAAAAAGCCAAAGGGGAGCGTGGTATAGTACGTGTCGTATGTAAGCGTGAAGGTCACAGGGCACGTGGACACACGGCGTGGGGTAAGGGCGGGTACGAGGGATCGATACCCGAACCCGCGTCCCCGCCCGCTCACGACACCGGCGCACATTATTGTTATCAACCTATCATAACGCTTAAACGTTTTAGCATTATTGTAATGCGGTGTTGTATTATCACAATAATCTGTACTTATCGCGCATACAGTCGGTGGTAGTGGTAGTGTCAATGTAAACACAAAGCAACACGTGAGAGGGGTCAACTTGAGTCAATAGAGTTACAGTGGTTCCAGTACCCACGTGGACCGCACTCACCAGACCGTAACAAGCGGATCGTACCCGCCAGCGCCCGCCCACAAGGGTTCCGAAGCCTAGAGTATGAGCAAACAACTAATATATTATGAACTGTACATAGCAGCTACGTTCCGCGGCACTCGCTTTGCGTTACAGCGATATTGACGTGTGCGTTTACAGCATTAAGTGCAATGGGCGTAAACCTGCACCTGTACTCTTGTTTCAGCCTACATTATTTTATAAAAAGTTTTCTTTGATTACTGAATTACGTTGAACGTCTATAGATGGGTATCATTAATGAATACTTTTATTTTCGGAATTTGAGTTTATTTCAAAAATCTTCTATCTAACCATGTGACTCACATTTTGCTAATATTTATTAATCTAATAAAGCTAAGCTGCAGGCATCACCGTTCTCACAATCACAATATGTACAGCATAATGAATAAATAAGTGCGTTTGAGGCGAGAGCTGGGGGGTCACCGGCTCACCGCTGCCCAGCCCCGTCGCCACCCACCCGCTGTCGCATCATAACACCCTAATTGCTGCGGGCATGGTCAATGCAATCTACGGTAACTTTGAACCATAAACAAGGGACTTTGATGGGGATAATTGCAAACTCCTACACGAGAAGTAACGTAATTGAGTTATGCTAATAAAATGTTATGAATACGCCGATGTTCCGTTGTAAAGTACCCGAATCACCATTTACATGATTAAATATGCCTTTATGGGTAGTTTGGTATATTATAGCATATTCTGAGTAATGTTATATTATATAGTGGTATTATGGGAGTGACTGCTCCGATTTTGACCTTTATCGAATTCGTTAGAAGCGTCGGGGAGGGCCAGAGCGGGCGCAGAGGGTGGGCTGACATTTCACCCACCGCCCACGTTCGACCAGACAAACCCAATCAGGCAGCGCGCTTCTATGGGCACCAACTTAATTTCTGCTTCGCAGATCAAAAACAGCGGCAACGAATGACTATCAATATAAACTAATTATAGTCTTATAAGATGAGATGACGACATGTCACAATAATTAATCGTGCGATTAAAATAAAAATCTTTCTTAAAATATAATAGCACTCAATTTTACTTGTTTATATTTACTCAGAAAAGTTTATGCAATTTACGACTTGTTTATATGAGCTCGATCCAGTAATGTAGAGCTTTAGCGGATAATTTTAGTAAGTAATTTCAAAGTTGGACAATTTATTTTTAAAACAGTGAATATACCCCAAAGAAAGGCAATAATTACGTAAATGTATTTACATACATTTTTCCCAGATAACTAGGTAACGACAGACGAGCGGGAAACACACGCCCATTTTACAAATGAATCAAGTGACGCGGATACATATTCATGAATGGGATGTGTGATCGCCGCGCGGTATCTGACTAATTAATGTAACGCACAATCCCATTATCCGTGAAGCGTATCTGATTTATTTATTCCCTATGGGGGTTTTCAAAGAGAACTGAGCGCTAAACGCTACGGTCTCTACATACGTCTTTCGCCTCGTTCACTATCATCAACCTTTTCATACACGGGCGTGTCCGGGGGGTCCTCATGCTTTTTACCTGAACTTCCTCCAGTATTTTTGATACTATGTTTTCGAAGGTCAACCGGGGTTTTAAAATGATATTACCATAAATTGTTAATAATTTAAGCATCATGATTTTTCTTAGAAGCTTTATTCAAATGATTGCTTTATCTATCCCCAAGCCACCCCAGTACATCTGCGAAGGCTAAACAGATTATCTACTGCCGCCCGCCACCGTCGGGTCAACCGTTAATCTCAGCACAAATAGGCTCACGTACGCCGCCAGCCTGGGAACGGCCAAGGATTCCTCGCAAATTGTAGCCGGCAGCATTAGAGGACATTACCTACACGTGAAGCCTGATGTCGCTTTAAACGCTTACACCCATGTTTGTAGGCACGGTACGATTTATTTCAAGACAACTTATGTTCTTTAAGCGCTGTATCCTGTACACAGCAGGATAGACAGAGACACATAGTGTTAAGACTCTCTGTTCCCATATTTTGAATAAGATATTATTGTCTGAAAATTATCACACTTAGCAGCATAAAAATGTGATATGACAACATGCACTAACTATATTTACTCAATTCACTCAAATGCCACACATTTATTTGCTTTATTAATTAATTTTATTTTATATAGATATTTTTTTATACCACAAGTATATTATGGTTGATCAAGCAGAATGAAAATATTAGTTTGAAGTTCGATCGTATCGGGAAATTGCTATACGTCCAGTTATTTCCGTCCGCAGTGGCGTGGCGGCGACCTTCGGTCATGCAGCATCAACCTCTCGCTACCGTCCGTATGTCGCAACATTATACATAATTAATTTTAGAGCTTTCAGCCATTAAGCCATAAAAATTATAAGGCCTCATCTAAATAATGAAAGCGTACCAGTTGGAATTTATATAAGTAGCTAATTGAATTAACATGATTATTTTAATATTAATTGGTCATCATTATTTATCATTAATTCCATCATTATATACCATTAATTCGAAAGTTGAATTCATATAAATGTATTAAAATGATATCGTAATAATAACATCTTTTAATACCTCTTTACTTTTATCGACCAAAACTTGCTGTCACACTTGAATGTTCGCAAACGACAATAAATATTGACATAACAAATGTATAGCCAATAAGCCATGTTGGTAATTGATATTCACAAAGTAAATAAAGAACTTAACGTTGAATGATATTTCTGATTATATTCTAAAAAAATATATCCAAGCTTACAATATAAAATATAATTTAAGCATGGTATAAACGTTTGTTATATCACGATACGTGACGAAGTGTAAGGGGTAGCATCGCCACAGCGCATCGAGTCGATACCGCGCGCGTCCTTGCCCACCCACCCTGTCTCGCCTGTTACGCAGAAATGGGTGACCGGCAACGATGTACGAGTACGTATTGTAGTCAATATCTCTTTCTCAATATCTATCTATCTCTGTCTCGAGTGGGAGTCGAACTGACAACTTGTTGCGTTTACAATCACACTTTGCGCCCCTGGGCCACGACTCAGCTTTACACACTCAATCCAGCAAATATAATATATTACTAAAAAAATATGGAATGCTTTAAGTTAATGGACCACTTAGCGAGTGGGTTTATAGGACGTGGGGCGTTCAATTCGCGTAATATCGTTAAGTCTAGTTTGCACCTAGGTGCGAAATTACGCAACTCTCGTGCCATAACGGATTGTAAGCCTTCCTTCCGACTGTGAACATACCTCGATTAAAATAAACTTTCAAAACAAATGATAATTAATAATGATTAACAAATGAGAATTGTAACAAGGTATCCTGGAATATAACGACAGCATCAGCAACGTTGTTCTCGAGCTAAATGGGTAACCAAGGTTGAAACAATTGACGTTGGCCAGCCACGGTCACAACCCGCAGATTCGTACCATCCCACACAAGGATGGCAACTTGTAGTGTATCATTTTCATTATCTAGTGTGGAATTGTAATTTTTTGTTAGCATATACATAATATAATTTTGTGGACTGTAAACATTTTTAATTATATCTTTTTAAATGGCCATCGTGAAATATTAACTAATGTACAAATTCAGATTCTAACTGAAATTACAAGTTTTAACAGTTGGTGAACTGAGAGCGCTTTTAAAAATCAAAGACACAGTATAAAAGGATGTATAGAATAAAAGACAAAATAAATTATATAATAACTTATAATGGAATTCTTATGCTCTTGTTAATTATAATTGAGTTCTGCCACTCGAACACGCAATGCCTCCGGAAATCGGCAGAAAGTGGGGAACGGAGTGCCTTAACACTAGGTTCCCTCTGCATACCCTGCTGTGTGCGGGATACAGCGTGAAGCCGATTTGATTTTATTTTGATAATAATGATATAAGAAAAGTCAACATTTTACACGTTTGATTTTACAAAGAAAAGTAAGCATCATCGTCACAATGGGCAACAGCCAAAATAAAGACCGTTTATGTAGATTTATGTCACGTTCTATTTTGGGCTTCGGCCGCACTCGCCTGGATTTGTACACCGGTGCTGTGCTTGCGCCGGTTACTTTAAATAAATGCTCACGCAAGAGGACTCTATGGAATATTCAGAACAATAAAATAATCGAAAATTAAATTTATATCAGCTTCACGCACCCTCACCCACCTTCTAACCTGCACACAGCAGTGTAGGCAGAGAGTACCTAGTGTTTAAATATTCCTTTCCCCATTCTGGAGGCATTGCGTGTTGAGTGACAAACTCAACGCTGCACTTTACCTCGACAACCTGATATGGGTATATTTTTAAAAATATGTCCCGTAAACTATAACTCACCTAAGCCAATAAAATGAGCAGTTACATTCACGAATTGTATTCCAAGCGGACACACCAGCACGACGCTACATCCGTCTATACTCTATACATTAGTTAGTTAGTAATATCGTGTTTTTAAGCAATTAACGATGTTGGATTGTTGCTCAATACGTTGTCGAATCTCCAAGTTTCTAGCCGTTACTGTAACTGTACGATTCTCAACGCCTGTTACGAAACCTGCTAAACTGTTCAACGTCAAAGCCTCCGGGAAGTTAATTGTTTGCTAATTTATTGTATGTCAATTACTATAGATGGAATGTAAAGTGGGGGAACTCGACGTCACTAACTTTGCATTCACAAATCTTTAACATTTATATTATAAACGTAAACGTTTTATTGCACTTGGTTAGCGAGTTTTATTTTTTTAATTAAATAATGGTTCAAAATGTCTTTCAAATATTACAGCACAATCAAAAAGTTACTAGTGTTACAAGAACTTTGATATTATACACATTGATATGTTACTATGCTGTGCTGTTCACTCTAGCTATCAAGTAAAAAAGGCGGAAAGTGGGGAACAGAGTGTCTTAACACTAGGTTCCCTCTGCCCACCTTGCTATGTGTGGAATACAGCGTGAAGCTGATTTTGATTTAAGTTGAAAAATTATAGACAATATACAGAGCAAACACACGTTTGACTCACGTAAATGTGTATATTTAAAACATATTTAATATGTATATCAAAGCATTGGCTGTTTCAACACAAACAACCTGTTGCGTTAAAATAAAGTCGACAACTAGCCTTCGACAGGCATCGGGGACTGCCTTCAACTTTTCTTGACATCTCGCCAGCACTTTTACTTGAAACTTGTTAGTATAAATTCTACGAACACTACATCTTGTTATAGTTTCAAGATCGTTTTATTCGTAACAAAAGCAGGTGGCGCGGTCAGAAAATTGGTGTCCCGCAGGGTAGTGTTTTAACCCCGGCCTTATGTAACATTTATACAAAACCTGGTCAGCCAAAAACATTCAACACCCGCCAATTCCTCTATGCCGAGGAGCCGTAAACGCACTTCATTCATACTACGACGCTAACGCCCTTTAACCTAACCCGTCTAAAACTCAGTCGTGCGCGTTCCACCTGAGGAACCATGAAACAAACAGGCCTCTTCAAATATCTTGGCGAGGCGTCACACCCACGATACCTAGGAGTTACACTGGACAGGACTTTAACATTTAAACCTCAAGGGCTGTATACCAAACAAAAAGTATATGCAAGAAATAATCTGCTCCGGCGGCTAACGTGCTCAATTTGGGAGCCAGCTCCACAGGTACTTCGAAGAACATGTATCTAAACACTCTATGGCTAGACCGCACCTAGTGCCCGCTTGAAGTCGCCGGTTTTATAAAATCTACCAAAGCTTTAGATCCGAGTGATCCGAGTCGTGCTAGGGAACGGCAATGGCAGACAAACCAGACTTGACCTGTTCATATGACAATGAGACAACTCTATCTAAGGCAACAGATACCGCAGTCAACGCGGCTAAATACTGACAAGGCTAAATATGATCTGAATTTTCCAAGCATTGACACTGAGAAGACTAAATATAATTAAAAATAAGAAACAACTGAGGCCACTCGTGGTGCAGGGGCACAAGCGTGCAACTGTAAACACTACAGGATTCAATACCCATTCGAAGACATGAAAAATTTAATATTTTCATCTGTTGACTCTGGCAACAACAAAACACGAGGTTCAATTTGTAAAAACAAAAATAAACCATTATAAATTATTTGTGCTTTTTAAATGAAGTTCTAATGTATTTGAAAAGCTACACCAACAATTAACACGACATGCAAATTATCTGCCAAACTTGTCAAAAGCTACCAACATTTCAGCTTAAAAATATACTTAAACATCGTCGTAAAACGTCATTTATTACATTAATCAGTCTCAAGTTCGCCTCCTTTCCACCTCCTCCTCCTCCCGAGACTCCTCGAGAGAGATGACATCGCGAGATCTTAATCTTTCGCGTAATTGTTACCGATGATACGACAAATCCCTGGAGTCAGTTAAACGAGCTGTTAAGTTCAACGTTCAAACGGTGCTGCGCAAAGTAGTTTACCGATATATTAAAGTTTTCACTTAGAAGTGGCCATTTTAAACCGCACCCGCAGTGGAGCGATTAAATCATTAGTTTTGCGAAGGTTAACAGACTCATTTATAAAAAGTGTCTTCTTATTTAGCATTTGGTAATACGTGTATTTTGTATTTGTCGATACAAATTTAAAAGTGAATGTGTTATCTTATATACATTTATACAAGGAGGGATTATTATCGTAGTGCATAGTGAAAGATAACCATTATTATTAAAAAAATATATGTGCCGATGTAGTATGTGTATTCACTGCCCTATTTTTGAAACCTTACACAAAATCTATAATTGAAACAAAATCCAGATTACTAAAAGATAAGATCATTTTAAGAACTATCCAGCAACATTTTCCTACCTAAACAAAGTATAATAGATATCCACAATAAAAATAAAATACTCACGGCTAGCAATAAGCTCAGGAGCGACGACTCCATTCAGGTCCGGCTCCTCGCCGTACCAGAATATCCACAACTCTTTAGAGGCGCGGAGAGAGAGCGGCGGCGGCGCGGGCATGCCCGTGTCGAGGTCGTGGGGCACGCGCCGCCACACGCACAGGATGTCCCCGGCGAGGCAGCGCGCGTAGCTGCTGATGACGGGGTCCGCGAGCGGCGCGGCGCCCTCGTCCACGTCGCCGCCGCCGCCACCGCTCGTCTCCCCCCATACTAGCTTACGCCATTTTATGCCATACAGCTCCGTCTGGAACAAATCATCATCGCTCATTAGTTGATCATGTACTATACATATGTATAAAAATAATTCTTTCACACAACGCACCGCCAAAATACCACCAAGCACGCGTAGGGAGTTAGAGGTACTTTAGGGTAGCACTATGAGAGGTTTTCTCCGAAATCTCAATAAGAACGAAGGTAAAGGACTGATATATATAAAAAAAACTTGCTGATTATTAAAATTGGAAAAAACATTTGTGTATGTGCATAAATAGATATCGATGCAATTTGGCCATGTTGTAATGTTTCTTCTGTTGACAATCCTAAATAAATAAATA
Source organism: Heliconius aoede (assembly GCA_037355905.1). Taxonomy (NCBI): domain Eukaryota; kingdom Metazoa; phylum Arthropoda; class Insecta; order Lepidoptera; family Nymphalidae; genus Heliconius; species Heliconius aoede. The sequence continues at coordinate 957,164 of JBAIZZ010000342.1, read as the reverse complement.
ATAATATTCACGATAATAATTAATATTTAACTACAGACTTCCTCGTAGCGACATACAGAAAGAATACGAGTATAGTTTGTAAATTTAAAATATTTTAGTCGTTTCAAAAATCACGTAATTTGCAATTTTTTTATTTCTATAAACACCGGTCAAACGAGCAGTATTTTAAATGAAAGTAAAAAAATAATACCAAAGTGTACAAGGTCTTCCTGCTTGCGACACTCAAATTGCGGTTTCACACCATTTAGGGTCACTTCCACACAAATGATTTTGATGAAATATGCACAGAGGTTAACAACGTTTTCTAATTTAAAGATTTGACATAAAATGGCAGCTTTTAAGGTTAATTTCGTTTGTTTGCATATTATGTTAGAATGTAACGCATGACAAGGTACGAAGGTCGAAAGGTTAATCATCTTGTTGCTAAGCCGAAGGCGTGTTAATATTTATAGCCGCAACGCAAAGAGGGTCAACGGACTTCTTCCCGACGTAACCATCTGCAGCGGAAGGGGGTCCACGCACCTGGCAGACGCGCGTGGGGTCGCGTCGAAATGCAATAACAGGGGTTTAATTCTAACTAAAAGCTTTAGCTAACAGTAAGGTGCATAAATCCCAAGTAAATTTTACGGAATTAAACTATCTATATTTTACGGAGTCAAACTAGATAACAATATATACTTTTATCAGATTTAAATCAGGACCGTGCGAAGGTCAGTCGTATTATTTTAAAGAATGCGCGTACGCACTCCGATCAGCGTTTCGGTGCTCGGCGGACGTCTGAGGCGGGCCGCTTTCTAACGCCCGATGCGCTCGCGCGGGACCAACTCACTTTCTACCGTGTGACGTGACCACGCATTAACGTTAAAATCACGGGTCTACCAAACTCCAACTGTACATTACAGCTTAATCTACATACGGTTAAAAGAGATCGTAAATAGACGACATTATGCTATATTCAAAGAAATTATATACTTCATTGAAAGAGCAAGCTTGTACAAATGTCTTCACTCGGCGCAAATGTCTTTCCGATACTACGACAAAGAGGTCAATAGATTACGATGGAAATTCAAACGGTACATCAAAGCTCGCGCTCCGCAACATAGCGGATGGTAAACAAAAATATTCTTCGATAAAGCTCTCGAGTCGCGGAGTAAAAGTTGGTAGGGAAAATCTGCGAGTATTTGAATTTAAAATGTGAGGCGAACGACGTCGACGCTTGGACGAGCCGGGCCGGGGCGATAACGCGCGGTTGAAGCCGCTGAAAAGCCGGTAGTTTTCCGGGAAATTTCCACCCTAACCGGTCCCGCAGTGAACTTACGTAAGTTCGCGTAAGTTTGCTGACTGAAAATGGAGATGTTCGACAAAGCCTTATTGTTTTGTTTAATATAAATTTGTGGAACTGTGTGAAATATGGAAATTTAAATATTTGGATATACACTTTGAAAAGATGACCGTAAAATTTTATTATAGTAATTAACGTAAGTAATTGGTGAAAAACAAAGTAATTGGTGGAAGTTTTAAGTAAATCGGTTCAGTACTTTCAGAGATAAACGTGATCATACATACATACAGACAGACAAGAAATTTAAAAGATATATTTTTATTATTCTTTTTTAAGTATCCCTCTATCCACCATTTCAGTCAAAACTACTAAATGTACAGACTAAATATTTTTACTGTTTTATTACGTAATATATAAGATTTTTATTTTTTCGCTTCGGTAACAAGGCAAAGAGTGGCGTTGATTGTAGTTTCGCCATTCAATATGCAATGCCACGAATATTGTGCGGTAAGTGGAGAGAACGGTGGCTTAATACTAGATTCCTCTGCATTCCTCTGCTATATGCGATACACAGTACTAAAACACAGTTAAACAATTTTAACGTTTTTGTCTGTCTCTTTGTTTATCCGGGATAACCTCCAGACAAGCTGTACCGATTATTATGGGACTAACTCTAAAATATAGATGGGATTGTAGAGCAACATAAAGGCTATTTTGATACAATAAAAAAATTATATCAATTAAAAGTTTGTGGTTTGACAAAATTGCTATTTTGTAAGAGAGTTATTTTATACAACTGTTATATTGAATTGGGCAAATCTTTAGTTTTCAATGTTTCGTGTTTGATATTGTTTGTAAATTATATATATTTGTATGATAATAGAAAAAACTCGACATTATTTGATTATAATATAGATCGAGATTTCAAGATTTAGGATTCTCAATATAAGTTGACCCTCTCAAGCAGCCTCGTAGTGCTCGAAATTCTTCAATTGCAGTCCTTTGGAGCAGAGAAGTTAATCTTCTAATACAACGCGGTCATATTTTGAATGCATTTAGGAATCGCTTTTGCTTCATTTTGTATGAAATTCACTGTGTAATCAAAACTTATAAAGTACTTCCCGTAGACCCGTTACAGTGATGAAATTTATGACGAAATACATTCTTACAATACAAATAAAGAAAAAAAAACGAGAAGTAAAAATTATAAGTTATTTATTACTAAACAAGTGTAGGTACCCACCCACAAACTCATGCTTGTTAACTTTATTCGCCACATCATAAAAACCTAACCTAACTTTTCCAAGCATAATCCTGAAATCGGTACAGAACCCTCTGTTAGCAAATCTGACTTCCGCTTGGTCGGTTTTTTTCTCAAACACACTTGAATAAACATTTGTATATGTCAAGTGCTAAGTACTTAATAAATTGATATAAACTACAACTACTCTTCCAAGTGGTTTGCGTAACAATCCACCGGATCTCGCGTAAAAGACGAAAAAAAAAACCCGCAACTATAAAATAATATGCAGATTAAATTAACAGTTGACTGTAAACAATGTAGGTCCGTAAAGCCAGCATAACCGAGAACGGAAAAAACTGCACGTCCAAAAAAGTCGAACACCGCTAGCCGAGAACGAGGATAGAGAGAGAGAGAGAGACGGAGGCACGGCGTGCGACAGGGACGGCGCATCGCGAAAGTGAGAGGAGGCGAGCGCGGCGCGGCAACGGCGCAGTTACGTTACTAGCGGGGTAAACAATCGAGGATGATGTGACGGCGGAGTGCGCGCGCGCCCCCCTGCACTTCGCTACTGCATTTTTACCGTGTGACGTCACTGCTCTCTACACGGGGTGGCTCTTTAGTTATATACATCTAAACGTTTAGAACTTGTCCATACATTGTGAGTATTATTCGCAATATATTTGTTAACTATAAACAAATAAATCATTAAGTGATGGCGCTTTGTCTACACTCAAATACGTTTAATGTTGCATTGTTTTACTTTCAGTGGAATAAATTTCAATCATTATTCTGAGTATTAAAATTTTACTAATATATAAAAGTTTGATAACGGAGATATTGATACGATCAGGACGCAAGAGATAGACCCTTGAAGCTTACTTACTTTTTTTACATATAGTTATTATTATATTTTAATTTATACATAACAAACACGTTATATATATTTAGTATTTGTATTTATTTATTTATTTTTTAACTTTAACCTATTATACTCATTTATATTATGTTAACCAACGACGATGCATGATTTTGATTAAAATAGACATTAAGTTAAATTGTGTTATCGTATAAGTGACGTTGTGTCGATAATAAAGTTTCTTTAAACCTAAACCTATTTTTATCATTCATTATTTTAACACAAAATCGCCTCGAGAACCGCACTCGGTGCGTGACACGAGCGGCGCATGTCGGCCACTTCCGCGAACATCATTACTATGGATTGCGCGTATCATTTCACCACTTCCAAAGCTCCCACCCCGTTCGCGACGTGTAAATATAGCCTTTATTCATATACGGTAACGCTCTATATTCGTGACACAGCCTCGGACGCAGGTGACTGCCGAGTTTCTGTTACTAAGCGTCAAGTTGGAGCCGATACACATATATTCAGTAAATCAGTAATCAAGATAAGACATGTCGACATGTTGCAACATCTATTGTTTACAGTTCAGCTCGTTGTGAGTATTCAATGTCATTAGCATACGAATCCACGTTTGTGATACATTTGAATTTAGATATTATTCTTTATATTTTGGTAATATGTGCATCTGTCTCCTGACTCGTTGTCTTCCAATAGGACTGACACTTCTATGTAACTTGACTTAAAGTACGTGGGTACTTGGCCTGATTGAATAAATAATATATCGTTCCTTATTAAGATATTTATTAGCTATGCAAAAAAAAACACCCAATACTTCAAGACGTCATTACAATATTTCAGTTCACAATGCCATAAATTCGCACGTGGAGTGTACATTATGTAGACGCACTGTAAACAACAGTCAAAAAGATTCTTCCGACAGCTAGAACCATGTCACCGGGGGCGTGTGGGCGGCGACAACTTGCCACTTGCACCTCTCTCCCTCCCTCTCGTTCGTCGCGACGAGGCCGACGCGAGCGGGACAGTGATATAAGAGATGCAGCAAAGCTGTACGGTTATCTGCGCCAATATTAAAATGATAAAACAATTACCTCTGACCCGGGGGATTCAGATTATAGCGTGTCATACCAAGCATCTGTCTTCATTACGTTGACGTTGCCTCGTAAGATGGAAGAACCATTATTAGAGAACATTTTTTCATTCAACGAAAAAAATTAAAATTAATTAAATCTGCACATGTACGGAACATAACATACGAGATATATCTATTTAAATGTAGAATGCAAAAATCATATTATTGACATGAGAAAATATTCACACGATTATTGACCTACTCGTTTGGACATCATACAAAATAATACCTGTTCGAAACAAAGGAGGCGAGAACAAGAGTATAAATAGAAGGCCTCAATTAAAACCGACTCCATGTAAGCTTATGCGTGTATCTGTTTGATCACAGCTCCACTCGCGCTGAATACTGATTAATTACCAATATTACAGAATGTTGTCCAATAAAATCCAGATTAAATAATTTTACAAATATATTTCATCGTACAAGCATATACTGCAGTAATATAAAAGAAAAAAAAAACAATATAATATATATGTATAGGTTATTCAACGCAGCAAAATACAGCAATCAGAATGAAGACTGTATCGCACATTGGATAGATTGAAGCGCGAAGTGCGAACGAATCGATATTGTTATGCGGCAAACGCGTCGAGAGGCACGCGCCGGTGCGCCGCCCGGTGAGGTCGGATACAGGCGCAGGCGCAGGCGCAGGCGCATATGCGTGCCGGTATAATAACGACCTGGTGTACAACAATATTACTCTATGGGGTTTCGATCGTGATTGACGCTAATTTGGTGTGACTTTGTAAAAATTATTAACTTTATTTTTCATTATTATTATTATAAATATATTATATCATTAATAGGGATAATTTAAGTAAATTAAAAAAAAAACTAAACAAATTATTTATTTTCTGTTAAACCTTGTTATATGTACCTCATTCGAAATATAAAAAAGGAAATATATAAATATTGACGTTCTAACGAGTTCCAAGGCTATTTTCAAACTCATAGTAATCGACGTGGAACATATCGATCACAACTGGTATCAGTTGTCTTGTCTATTGTTCGCACGCTTTTGCAATGTCGTAACCGACCGTGGAATTAATAAGTTAGCAATACCAACCCCCCCTATCCCCCCACGGCCGTTGAACTGCGACACGTAAAGGCGCTAATTAAAACTTGCTGTCAAAATTTTGGCTCGCGCTGCTTGTAGATGTCCACCGCGTTACAATGAATTTGGTCACAATATTATTATAGTTCGACAAACAAGACGCGCTTATTCATGTATTACATAACAATTAGCTACACGATTCCATATATAACAATGTTTTAGAACTATAGCTTAAGTTTTTACATCGCATGCTATGAAAACAAGTTTTTGACAAATGTGAGGAAGCTTCGCAGATGAGACTGGCGGAACGAAGAAAAAGAAGCAAAACGTGAGGTCCGGAGGCAATTACACCCTCGCGAGGGTGAAGGGTACCAGGCTCAGGTAGGCTGCACTACAGTACGCTATCCAACTAACGGTAAAGACGGGCGCGCGCGTCCGCGGTCAACGAACCTTCAATACGAGAACATCTAGAATTTTGAGGATTTGGCCTAGTTTTTTCGGTTGGGATTACGTAACGCACACTGTATTACCACAAAACCGACTTGGCTACAATCATTTCTCGTTATTTTTATTTATTTGATATTTCTTATTGTTATTTCAAAATAAAAAATATCTGAATAAATATTTAAAAGGTAGCGGGTTCGTATCCATCTAAATATTCCGGAGCTCATATTGAAAGTAGTGTGAAGCGTGTGTTATCACAATGCGGACTCTGATTGGAGCGCCGCATAGCTTTTATGAATACAAAGGACCACGAGAGGAGATTGTGTCGAACGTACGCTACGGAATAAGGGATCATTTGAAATACAAAATATACAAATATGTCACCCTATGGAACAATTAGGACATTTTACGCGGAGATAGTTTTAAGAAATAAATGGAAAAGCATATCAAAAATATAATTTTCTTTTTTTAAAATTTAATATGTGGTGGCGATTATGTAGTCCTCATTAACAATAATTATATATGCATATTGTGCGCCCCAGAATGACAAGGTGGAAATGTCACCTCGACTGACTCTATGACATGTCCTTTATTTAAGGTCAAAGTGAGTCACCCCAGGATTGGTAGAATTGTTTGCATTTCCAAGTTAACGATGCCGCCTATTTATTTTTTTCCTGCTTATATTTTTAAGTATGGAAAAATAATAGTTTCCAAGTAGAATTTGTATTTAATTTTTTCTAGTCACTTCTTGTACAGATCTACCATGGTGACACGAAATATAGTGTGCTACGCACCACTTATTAAGTGTTACGCGGCAAACTAGGTACTTTTCTTGCGCTCAGTGGTGAATATATTTCATTCTTTGTAACAAAAAAATATATTACAACAATATTTTAGCTAAATACACTAGTTTTTATTTATTAACGGCGATGTCTTCTCGTATCATCCCTTGTCTGAGACATGGAAATTGGGGAATTCAAATTCTTTCTATTTAATAAAAAAATAAAATAATTTATAATATATTTCGTTAAAAGTGTACATAATTAAATTTAATAATATATTATATAAACATTTTATAAATTATGTATAATGAAGCAACAAATGGCCATAAAATGTGACGAATTGCAAAATAATAACTTTATAGAGCCATAACTTAAGCGGCGCATATAAAAGACAGTCGGCGAATTCATTGGGTGCAATCTTCGGCACTGATCGCAGAAACGAGTTCGCGTGTTAGCGACTGTGGCTGGTAGGGGGGGGGGGGGGGGGGGGAGCCGGGGGGGGGGGGGGGGAGGGAGAGGGGGTGCCTCGTTGAGTGAAAGCGTTTTAAATTGAATCGCATGCCCTCAGTCCGAGACGCTATATCGAGAGGCCCTTGTTTACGTGGTAACGCATAATACCTAATTGCGCAACACCGACGTCGACAATCTTAACCTAAATACATTATATATTCATCGAATGCACTTCCATTTGTTATATTGTACATCGTTGCTTACGACCTCATTACACCTTTTCACTTTTTAACCGATTAAATTTACCAAAATTTAATTTTAAAAACAGATAAGCATGCAGTACAACTAGATATTTGAAGTAAAACTTGTTTTCCGTGAGCACAGGGTCACAAAGGAAGGGCCAAGGCAACTCAAACATAAGGTTGGAATAAAAAAAAACAGAAAATATTTCATTGCTTTTACAAGAATAAAAAAAGTAGTTTCATACATTTATGTCTATATTAAGAAAAACAGTGATTATTACGATAACATATCGAATATTAAGATCTTCTCTGGTGTTGGTATTACAAAATCTCGCTATCAGGAAGAAGCCAACGCAAGGATCATCAATCAAATCTCCATCGTTTACCCTTGACCTGAGGTACAGTTGTTCTTTTCCCATACATTACCATGAGTAACATCCGGTCAAGGCTGCGATGACTCGAGGAAAAACTCGGCATTTATCGCTTTACACTTTGTTTTGCCTCATTTCATTACACATTAAACGCATTTTATGCAAAATAAAACCGAATGTTTTCATTATGACATGGATCATTCGCATTTAGATTTGATTTTAAAAAATTCGGGAGGGTTCCGTTTTTGTCTTAAAAATTACGGAACCCTCAAAATATATAATCTTTATGTCCAAACCAAGCAAATGAATTTTCAATGAAAGTGATAATATATTGTTAATAACATTGAGAATTATATTTTTATTATCTTAAATATAATATTATTTAGTAGATAGCGCAAAAAGTGACGATCAACAGTCGACAAAAAAATACTGTTAAAGATATATAAGAAATCAATATAATATTAAGAATAAATGTTTTACAATTACTACCAAAAATCTGTAGTAATAGTGTATGTACAACATCCAGTATGCTAATGAATGGTTTGAAGTGCCAATTAATGCGGTACGGTAGATCAGCGAGAGTGCGCCAGTGCTATTTCCCCGCGGCCGACGATATGTAGGTCGAGATAAAGAGAGGAACCCGCTACCTCCGCTCAATCACTCATACATTTGGTCAATCCAAATTTCAGTCATAATATGACAGCAATAAATATACAATAAATACGTATATGTGCCTAATTTCAAGTCGTTTCTCTGAATCCCCCTCTTTCTTGAAAACTTGAGCAAAGTTATGAAATGTTTTAAAGTTTGAATATATATTGTTATAAAAGTTGCAAACTTTGTGAGGTCGGCGGGGAAAGGATTGTTTTCAATGGGTGCGACGCTAAGAACTAGGTGAAGGACGCTTTCTACAATTGCTATTTATCAAGGACGTCCTCGCGATATCCTTGCTTGAGATGTCACATTATTTTATTATTTATTATATATTTTTTAATCCTTGGCATGTCTATATACCGACACGCATATAGTAGGGTAGGAAAATGGGAACGGAGTTTAAGACATTTCGGTTCTCCACTTTCCACCGAGTCCTGAAGGCCGCTCACTGCCACACTTTGCTTCGTTATTGAATTTTGTATACGACATTACAAAACTATATAAAAGCTATCATTTGCATTCAAATAATGTTTTTTATCTTTACTTATCCGTCGTTACTCTCCGCGAATTTTCATCATTCGTTACTAAATGAGTGATGCGTAGCTGGGCTGGCACTACTGGGCATAGAAAGCTGATATTTGGCATGATGGTGCCTTCATAACGAATGCACACAGCAGGATAGGCAGAAGGAATCTAACGTTAAGAAACTCCGATCCCCATTTTTGTTTAATTAATTTAACAATATATGAAATATCTAGATAAGTATATTATAGCAAAATTACAATACTGTACTATGTCGAACATGTATATATGTATGTATGTATAATATGTAAACGAAAACAAATGAGTAGCTCTGTCACAATTTACTTCAAGTGAGATTAATAAAAAAAATAATTTCATATTTTATAGATAACACTATCTCTTTGATAGTTTTCCACAATTGCAAGAACTCTTTATCTGTCGCGTCATGTAAGACAAAGAGAGGAGTGATAAATTTATGATGACGATCGATTCGTGTGAAATAAAAACTCAGATATGTCACAACTGTTAGAAATATCCAAATTATCACGTAAATATACAAACTGGTTGTTATTCTTTTATATTATTTTCACAGATTAAGTGTCAAAACAGTAATAGAGACGATGCTACAAGTATCTATAATTATGTATATATATATATATGTTTATATGCAATGTTAACGACAAAGTTTTTGTTATTCGAATTTTGATAAATGTAGTGGTACACTTTCGTTCTATCCTTTTGCTCAATTTCAAAATGTGTTTAGGAATTATAATAAGATTACATGTTCATACTAGAATCTCTAACCGCACATATTATGTTGTTTGGTTTTACTCTCAGTGTAAATACATATAAATATAAAATGCAAGATTTTTTTCAGATTTGGTAGCAGATTATCGGTACAATTCATATGCTAAGATATATTTATTTGTTATTAGCGGGTACGATATTATTATCAACACGAGTGATAACAGCCGCCACTTGTGCTCGCTCAGACCCTGATACTCTAGTGACATTCGCATTTATTATCAGCAAACGAGACCGCCCTTCATTGGTAAATTATTTATTATTTACGCGCATCCTTGAAAAATCCAAGGATTCTTACTCCTTAGTGCTTTTTGACTAATACTAACAGGGTTTTTTTTAATATTACTAAACACATATTTGAAAAAAACTAATGTAATATTTTATAATATAAAAAAAAAGAATGGTCTGATTATTAAATACGTCTAGTGCTATAACTGTTTATATATTTTTTTGCTATAATTTATACTTACAATTATCTTCATTACTTTGTTTAATAGAAAAAAAACAATCAACGTCTGCGCATTATAAAATAAAAATTATAAACATATATCATCTTTGCTTAAAATACTACAAACTTACATAGCACACCTGATATAATTTGAATGTTTTTTTTTCCACCTTAGAAATCGTTAATCGAATCGTTCTTCATATTGAAGATATTTAACTGCGAAGTCTCGCTCACGGTGTAGATAACTGCGATCACTTAAGGCCACATACGTCAGCTGATAAGGCATAGCTTTATCTATTCTCTAAGCAATAAACACTGACAGTGAATGTTGGTGCAGGAAATGTATCTACATACTAGGTACACAGTAATGATATCCAACGTATTATTTACTAAGTAAAGTACATGTATACTAAGAGAATAAGATTCTTTTAATTTTTTTTATATCAACAATTAGTACACTCACAAAGGTAGTTACTTATGAATAACATATAAAAACGCTAAACGACCAATCTTAATAAAAGTGAAATCTTTATAAATTTTAATTGTTTTTCAAAAAAAATACTACGAGCTGTGCAATTGAAATGTAAATTTTTAAATAAGAGAAAATAAACACTATGTATGTAATAAATAAGATTCATAATATACATTTGAAGCTGTCAGCGGTTTCACAGTGACATAACGATAACAGGCGCCATTCCCACGACAATTAATATAAACCGATATGGCTGCTATGTGCGATAAACAAGGACGATAGCGAAGGAACAAAATATTATTCATATATCAACCACCTGAGTTAATAGGGTTCCTGGTGACGAAGCGTGTCCCATTCAGGAGTAAATTGGTGGCGGGGTCGTTTATACGGAGATAAGAGGTCCAGGAGCCGAGATATCCCATGAATAACTGAGCGACGGTCTCGGACGGTCAATGGACAATATTGCCGCAACGATGCTTGCAGAAATTACTGCTAGAATATTAATCTAACGAAATATCAAAGGGAATTGTGACGCCACGAAGTTATTTATTATGTACTACATTTTCAAGTCACATAACACTACGTTTATTTCGAATTATGAGTAAATTATAAAACTTAGATAACATAATACATACATTTTGCTTTGAAACTTTGGCATTTCGTCAATAAATATATATATTTTTATTTTATTCAATAGTTAATATTTTTTTTAAATACCACTATCACGATGTGCACAATTGTTGTAGAGCAGTAGGAGGCGTCACGCGGCGTATGGGAACGTTAAAACTACGACCATTCATAATGCTTGAATGAGTCCGACGCGCAACGACCTGCGCCCGCGCAGGCCGCGAGCTGCGACGACGGCGGACATAACGCCAAACAACTAATAGGTGAATTAATTTGTACGAAAATATCTTCATATTTATTTAGGTGACATTGAAGTATAAAAAAACGACGCTAATAAAATGTATGTAATTATTTTTTTTTTAATTGGCACGTATATAATTGGCAAATGTATAGTGTTAACAAATTAAAGACAACTAGAAACGGTCCTGGATTATTAATAATCGTTAGAAAATGTGAAGTTTAATTAAACTTGTAGTTACAATAGAATTATCGATGATTGATTATGGTACTTCATAATATTATTGATCTAGCTGGCTCGACCAAGGCCGACTTATAAAACGTATTTAATGCGACCAACTTGGCATTTATGAATGTAGGTCTGTGGGTCATTATTAATCATATTGATAAAGACAATAAAGGCCAATGTTAAAAAAAAGAATTCTTATTAGAGTGCAAGGGGTTTTATCTTTTCGTGTTTAAAACTCAAGTATGTGTTTGATCTAAAGTGTATTGAACCCGGCGCAATGTCAGCCGTCGTAGGTCGATGCGTCACCGTCACCGATGTAAACGAAAGCATGCCGCGCAACAATAGCGGCCGTGTCCGCAAACGTCGCATAAATAATTAGACAATAAGCAGGCAGCCAGGCAGCCAGGCAGGCAGTCAGGCAGGCAGGCAAGAAATCAGTAATTTGTATCGTGGCGAGATAGGCGGAGCGTGTGGGGGGGTGGGGTGCGGGTGCAGGCGCGCGCCGCGGCGCGGAGATGTGGCAACGCGTCAGGTGGAAATGGCGCCCGGCTACTCTCCGCCGAGGAGCGCCCTCACCCTCCCTACGCAAGCCCCCTCCAACCTCCCCCCGCCCCGCACCGCGCGCTAATCCTTACTCGAACACAATCTGATAAAATTCGCGCCAGCTACGAATGTTACGCAAAGCGACTCCACTCTACGGGCCGCCGATAATGAATGACCCGACCCGCGACGGGTCTCCGCCGCCGTGCCTCCGTGCCGCGGCCGCACATAAACATTCCCACTATCTATCATGAGCGCAACTGTAAGAATGCAAGTAACAAGAAAGTTATTCTCTCGACCTGGCGAAACTAGTCTCGCGGACGCATTACGGTCCGCACTCCGCGTTACGGCCGGGTGAATTCAAAATGACCTCTATGGGCCTGCGGCTCCCTGTGGCCTCGCTCGCTGGCTGCGATTACCCCGAGCGGGTTAGCAACGCGACGTGACTCCGCTTCTTGGAGTACGATGCCAGGATGACTAACGGTCGAGCGTCACGACCCGACCGATCGTGGATTCTTCCACACTAAATATTTAACGCAATTGATCGATTTCATTACCGTATCGCATTAAGGTGAATTTTGTATATCACCGACAGCCAACGATAATTGGACCGTTTGGTCATCGTGGATTTATTGTTGACTTACGTAGAATTAAACTATTTCAAGTTCTATAGTACCGTAGCGCACGATAATATCGTCGATATAGTAGTAGGGATTTCGAAAGAAAAGTACCTATGAGTTCTTTCATCAATGTAAAAGTGACTTACCAAGGCGAAGAAGTTTGTGTGGCAATCCTCGAGACTTGCACCGTTTGTTTGGTGATTTTGATGCGTCATGGTAGTCCGAGGCACTTCATTTTCATTTCACAACACTAAAAACTGATTCAATCTTAAAGAAACCACTCAAAATCTTAAAATCATCACCGACATTTAGTGAAGTTTTCACCTTTCAATGGCGACTGGAAAATGGCGGATAGGAAACAACAACCCAAGCCGACGGTAGCGCACGTAGCGGCACCAGTAGAAACTAAAAGATATCGTCCAGAAATATACGTACGTTTCATTTCATGCATAGCGCTTGTTTATGTTAAAAGTTATATTGTCAAATATAAATTTTAAAATACACGCAATGCCTAACTACAACGATATTTATCTATAAATTATAATTTCACTTTTTTTACAACTATTTTGAAATAAAATTTGATGTGAAATAATATGCTTAATTGAAAGATTTATAATGATAACATATCTAAATTTAGATAGTATGCGAGCATTGTAGCGAAAAAATTGACATGTCAAATTTATGTAGAGCATAAATATTTCTTAAATTATATTGTATTTGATTTTTTGAATATAAAACGCAATTAACAATATAAATATATACTTTTATAAAACAATGTTGCGTAACATAGTTTTTTCCAAAACCAGCAAAAACTTCCAGGTTAAATTGAATTTATGCTTAATCTTATAATATGTTTTCATTTATTATAACCTTAACCGTCTATATTTTATAACTTTCAGATAGTATGTGTTAGACACAAGCAAGCGAAATTTCCAAAAATTGATAAGAAATTGCAAGCCGCAGCCGAATCGCTCGCTTCTAGGGGGTAATTACTTAAATAAAATGAATAAAAGTAATCTACTCTCTATTTGGATAAGGTCTATCAATACTTTCAAAATAACTTTAATTATTCTAGATTTCTTCGCCCTAACAAGCCTTGGGACCCACCTGCAGACATTGATAAAACTGTTTTAAAAGTCTGTTCTGAAAATGGACTCCAAAATGAATCTGAATTTGATTCTCTTGAACAAAAATATACAGTATTGAAAGCTTGTTTTGATCAAACTGGACATGGTGTACCAAATTCATTACTTCATACTATAGAAACTGTAGGTAGGTAAATTACCAATTAACACTATTGCTTTAAGCAACAAAGTAAGTATATGAATACAACAAAATCAGCTTCATGCTGTATCCTGCACACAGCAGTGTAGGCAAAGGGAACATAGTGTTCAGACACTCTGTATGTGTACAACTGTATATTTATTAGTTTAAGGAAATAAAAACTGTACTTTATTTATGCTATTGAGTATCAACAATTATAATAATAAATTAATTGTTTATTGTAAATGTTACAAGTATTATAATTATCTTATATTACAATTTTATATCATAGTAAAGATAAAGTTTAATAAGTTATTTTGTTAAATATTTAATGACACATGAAGTATTTTTCTCTTATGTCTTATAAAGTATGTGTATTTTTAGATGACTTAAGAACATTTTACGAAACACCAGTAGATACACTTAGCCCATTTGATAACTTGAAGAAAATCGACTTGCCAAAGAACCTCCACATCCAAGAAAATTATGTGCGATACCATCCAGGTAGGTGTCTATTGAACATAAGACATGAGACGGACTGTTTAGCCTTCTGTTCTGTTCTGCTCCAGGGAAAATGCCAGTTGAACACCAATCACTTCGCCAAATTTATGCTTTATAGAGGATACACAAAAGAAGCTGTATCCTAAATAAGATCTTCAGTAACTAGTGTTAACCATTCTCCACTGTATTTTTTTGGTTTCAAATTTTGTTCTACATATAGCTTGGTAGCCACAAAAATTATTGTGTTAAAATAATCCATTCTCTGTTTCACCGTACTGTATTACATGTTGGCAAAATTCAATGAGAAATAAGAATGACTTGCACTCTTATGTGAAGGTAAATTCATAACCATTTAATTTACAGCCTTTCTCACTATATTATAATTATTATATACACATTGACAACTGAAAGTATAAAAATTAAGTATGTTTACTAAATAAATTTTACTTATTTTCAGATAAAGATACTCTGTTTAATGGAAAGACAGCATTCCCTAAGAGTTCAACTATAGTATCAGGCCTAAAGACTAGAAAGAAGTATGAAGGTTTTACTGCAAAGACATCATGGCCTTAATCAATATGTAAAAAGTTATGTATATTAGTTAAGTAGTGTATTAAATGTATAATGTTATCTTACGCTGTCTTATTATTACACATATATATGTGTGTATTCTACTACATACTCATTAAAAATATAAATATGTACCTATTATCAAAAAGAACTAAGTTGAATTGTGACCTGTCATAGTGCAGGTACAGAGGCGTGTGACTATAATCGTGACTGGTTGTGGGTTCGATTCCTACTTGAGGAATTGAAATATTTTCATTACTTTGCTCTGGTCTGAAGTGAAGCACAGCATTGTATTCCGCTCACTCAACCAGCCATGTCTTGACCCTAAGCTTCTAATCTCTGATCTTGTAATATCATAGCACTTGCTTAGAGAATTACTGGATATATTTAAAAAAAGTGGCAACTTATTTAGGATGCCAAAATATTCTTTATTATTTTTATAATGTACACTTAGGTTGTTTTTTATTTAGTTTACTACCCCTGCTGAGATCCTTTTGGTATTGATTTTCCTTACTGAATGAAGCAAAATAAATACAAAAAATAAAAACTGTGATAAAGTATAAAGAACTTAACAGAAGAGACTTAATTGAGAACAAAATAGTTGAACCGCTTTTAAATAATTTTAACGACATTACTAGTAATGATAAAAAAAAACTATTTAAATTGTTAGATCTTTATGTTTTTTAGAAGATTTATAATTTAACTTCCAATTAGTGTTTTATAATTACTACTACTGGACGTCATGTGAAATTTCAATTTAATATGGCGTTCGAAATTTTTGACATTGACACTTGACAGACTTCTGAGTAATGCACGAATACACTTGTATTTAATATTCCAATAAGAAATATTCAAAAATGAATATATTTAATTAAAGTAATATATATTAAATACAAATAAAACATATTAAAATGGATATACTTTATATTATATTTATATTGTTTTCTATTGTTCTACTCGTTTACTCATGTGTTTCATGGTAAGTTGATGTCAGCTTTCTGTTTATTTTGCATTTACTATGTACAGCGGCCTAATTAAAAACAAAAGTATGTTTAAAATTTTTAACTGATTTAAGAAATGAAATCTTATTTCTATTTCTTAGAAAATTTTAGGCTTATGATGAGAGAATAAATTATTAAATCTAAAATATTTAATTTGTTAATTTTTGATCATGTCTAATTTGATATACACGTACAAATATGTATTTGATAATAGTAATAAATATACTAACTTAACATTTTAGCTTGTTGCCAGTTGTATTAGCTTGGCTTTTTAAGAGAAAGTTTCATATTAAGTTAAAAATTGGAAGAATATCAATACCTAAGTTGATATTTCATGATGTGAGCCTGTCAAAAGATGGTTATTTTATGGTAAGTATTCATAATAATGACCTTATAATTTTTTTTCAAAAGTAACACTTGATATGCAATAAAATATTATTCTTAATATAAGACAATTTACCTCTATTAAGAAACAATTTATGGGAAATAAATGATTTTTATTATATGTTGTTTTTTTTTCAATTCCAGACAGTAAAAATAAACAATTATATGTTAATTATACAGTTTTGAATTGTTTATCTTAAAAAGAGGCCATGTGGTTGTAGTGGGACACAGTCAACTATATATGTGATGGCTGTGAGTTAAAACCTTATTCAAACTGAGGACAATGTAATTGTTAATGTTCATAAAATTATTTTTAATTTTCTGCTCTGGTAGATGAATCTGGCAATAATCTGCAGCTAAACACGCAACTTTCCAAATAATCAATAGAAAGTGGGGAATGGTGTCTTAACTTTTGAAGCTATTTCTGCATATCCTGTTATATTTTTTGTAGTATTTTTAATAAATTTTTAGAAAAAAATATGTATAAATAACTTATGTTAGAATTAAATACAATAGAATATTATTTATTGCATAGACAAAAAAAAATACAAATAACACAATACTAAAAATATATACATTTTATAAGAAGAATGCAAAAGAGGTCTTATTGCTGTAAGCAATCTCTTAGAGATAACCCTTAGTAAATAAAGAACTACTTTTAACAAAAGAAATTGTAATAATGAGAATAGGTTGTGAATCGTGGTGCAGGGGCACAAAATGTGGCCATAAATGTGACTGGTTGTGGATTCAATCCCCACTTAAGAAAATGAAATATTTATTTAAATTTTACAGTGCTTCACTTTCAATTCGAGGTAAAAGGCCTAATATCTGCAAAATGTCTCCAGAATTTGGTGAAAAGTGGGGAATGGAGTGTCTTAACACTAGGTTCAATCCGCCTACCCTGCTGTGTGGGGGATATAGTGTGAAGCTGATGTTTTTTTTATAAGAATAACATAATAAAAAGTTTATAAAACATGGTACAGATTATTTTTATCATGTACCTAAGAAATTAAATGAATATATATGTATTATTTTTTATTAATAATTTTTTATTAATCTATTTGTTTTTCTACTTTTCAGCACATAAATGCAGTTAATATTCGAACTAGCTTTTTTTATTCAGACATCAACAAATTAGTTTCTGTAGTGATTAATACTATAGTAATAACTAATAATGCAGAGGAAAAGAGAAATGCCGTAGTTGAGACAATATTGAAACCCTTATTATCTAAACAAAATTCAAGTTCAAGGCCAGAAGGGCTCAATGATGAAGTAAATAGTGAAAATATCAATGAATATGATTGTAGTTCTGTTGATTCTAAACAGTTGTTGGACTTCAGGGATAAAAAGTTACCACCGGTCCTTATTATGTTTGCACAAGTAATTTGAAATTGTTTACTTGAATTTTGTATGATTTTAATATTTTCCATATATACTGACATTGTATTGCAAAATGTACAATAGAAAACTGATTTTGACTAAGTATGGTGCTCAACCAGTAATTGAGAGTAACTAGTGTGTTATATATATATACGATAGAATATATATCTATATTAAAAAAGATACCTTCACTATAACAAGTTTTGTACTATTTTGAATATAGTGTTGTGTGTTTGTTTGTCTTTTAAGCTTATATATTTTTGGGTGTTTGTCGAAAAAAACAAAAATTATGTGACATTTAAAGAATGTTTGTGTTGAAACATAATAATAAATTCATATCTTGTTCTTCAGAATATAAACATAACATGTGTTTTTAAAAAGCAAATGTACTTTGTGCTTACCAAAATACTTGATATGTTCTAGTTTATGGGTGTCCATATTTACGAAGCTATTATTAATATAAATGGCGGTATAGATAGTGCATGGTCTTTACTATCTGCATCAGCCACAGAAATCCACGCAGATGGTGCGGCCGGAGGTCCGGCCAGGACATTAGTGTTCTCAGCCAACATAGATAATGCTAAAGTGAAGTTAACCAGGAATTGTAAAGAGCTAGCTGATATATCTTGTTCTAATTTGCTGCTTGAAGGCACAGTCAAAGCGGAAGGACCTTTGAATGTAGAGGTTAGTTGATGTATAAAGCTTATTTTAATTAGTTTTGGTGCTTTTATGATTTCGATTATGATTATAATAATAGAAATAACATATTTTCACACAAGTTACTAGCTTTTCTTATGCATTGTTATATGATATTCATATCTATTTAATCTTTTTTTTGTGTGTGACATTTTTTTTAATTCACAATTTAAACATTTATGTTAGGAAAAAATTATGATTTATGTGTTTTAATCCAATCCAATTGCAGAAAATTCATACATTAATATGCAGTCCAAAACTATTAATTGAGGATGAGTTGTATGCTTGTTTCCAAAAGCACAACAAGAGAAAATACTCTGTGGTACCGCAAAATACTGAACATTACTATGATACATTGTTACTAAGACTCGCTCCTGCTATACCAAAGGTATGCTATTTTTTGTTTCATACTGTATTCTGTATAAAGCATGATAGACAATGGTATCCTATAAGTTAAGACACTTCTCCATGCACCACTCAGCTTTGTAGACAGTGGCGGAACACAAAGTCCACCAACAGGTATTTAACCCATAGCTATTTTGTTTACAGCCAGATGCTGTACTGCTGCATCAAGAGGCCTTAATATAATGATATTATTTTGATTACTTGTTAATGATATTATAAATTTTAATTTTAATAATGATATATTTGGCAAATTGTTTTTTTTTTTGTTTTTAACAGATATTTAGTTTAAAAATAGATGATACGAAAATTGGTTATAAGGACAACATAACAGATACTAATTTTGAGATGAATTTGAGTAGTTTAGAGGTAACTATTTTATTATTCAATGAAATTTCTTTATTTTTTAATTTAAATAAAGATAAAAACTGTTTCTCAAACTATTCATATGTATTTAGAATTTAAATTTCGTAGGTTAATTCTAGATTTAGTGTAGCGTCAATAGTATCCAGTTTGCAAATAGGTCCCCAAATGTATGTAGCGTTCCAAATGGACGCGCTAGAGTTGCGTACTGATCGACAAATACGACCGATGTACTTGGATAAATTGAAATTGGATGCAAAGGTATGTATATATAAAGGTATATTTTAATATTTATAATGCAGTTACAAATTTTATACACATCCACATTGTGTGGTTAATTTGGTCACAAGATTCTTATCTTTTATAAGACACTCAAAGTAATAACCTTATTGCAGCTGGAAAAAGGTGTTCTCAATTTGTATCTAATTATTAGCACACTGCATTTAGTGTATGATCATAGCAACACGTTTAAATGGTACAGAGCGTGGAAGAAATTAAAGAAATCCAGACCTTTGGTTGTAGAAACACAAGATAAATGTAAGTTTCTTGAGTATTTTTTTTAAATTCATGCTGTATCCCGCATATAGTAGGCAATTGTTAAAACACTTTGTTTCTTACTTGTTGCTTACTGACTGAGACATTGTCCGTTGAGCGGCGTACTCAACACCGCAGCGTTGTCGTTTGTCATACCATACCAAGGAATGATAATAATTAATTTCGCCGAATGGATAACTGAGACGTTGTGCCC
>JBAIZZ010000342.1:917510-936723 GCA_037355905.1 Heliconius aoede | reverse complement strand
CCCCCCCCTCGTCGTCATCATTCATGGAACTCTGCTTTGCTGGCAGTAGCTCTTGTGAAGTGGGGTACACATGGGCCTAGAGATTCTAAGGTATTTTATTTTAATACTGAGATCGTCATAGCGTATTACCACAAGCGCGTAACGACTGTAAACGCGATGGTAGTGGGTTCGATTCCCACTTGAGGGAATTAAATAATATTTATTAATATTTAAATTTCTTCGCTCTGCTAACAAGGCAAGGCGCGGCGCCACTCAACACGTAAAGCCTCGAAAATTCGGCGTAAAGTGGTGAATGGTGTGTCTTAACAATAGGCTTCTGCCTACCGTGCTACGTGCGGGATACAGCGTAAAGCTGTAAAGATTTTAGAGAAGAAAAAGAAAATTTACATATAAACTATAGTATAAATTATCTATTATTATATAATAATAGATTTTATTTATTATCTATTATTATATAATAATAATTGTTGATACAGTTTAGAATATGTTTTTAGTTCTAGATTAAATTAAGTTTTTTTATTGGAAAAATATTTAACAAAACACATGACAATACTTAAATGCAAATTATAGCCCTTGTTTGTATAAAAAATATATTCATGACAGTCATATCCTGAGTATAGAAATTAAATCTATAAAATTAAATATAAAATATATTTGGTTATCTATATATTTTTTTAAAGTATTGCTATAACACATGCCTCAGATCGAAGCCATGATGGACTGTCTACGCTTCGAATGGAGCCCAAGGATCGCAAAAACTATTATATCATTTGCGGACTGTCTAAACGAATATAAGACTAGTACTACACCCACCACTCCACGAGAGACTGTAGGAGAGTCACCTGCCAACCTAACTGTCAACGTGGCTTTATCTCATATAAATATGTTCCTAATAATAAATGATAAAATGTGCATCATGACGAGAATAGATGCTGTGACTCTGGAGAAAACTAATGTTAAGTCAGGGGCGGTGGTGTCAGGACTTAAGATGACGGAAATGGTGCCTTACACTGGTAATAAAATTATTTTATAAAATTCGTAGTTTCATATTTTAATATTTTTGTTTCTACTTTTAGGTATTCGAATTTCGCAATGGGAATCATGGAGTCAAATTATTTCTAAAGGCCTTCAATATCAACTTTCTTTTCTTCTTCTTACACAGTTATAGAATTTGTTTTTCATCTCATCGTCACGCTATATCTCGGATAAAATAGGATAAGCAGAGTTGATCCGTTGTCATGAAGCACCGTCACCGCTTACCGCCCGAATTCGAGAGCGAACCGACAACCACTGTTCTTAGATTAGCGTTTTCCTAAAGCCTATGAAGGCTTAATTTTAATCGAAACAATATAGTTTTAAAATCAAACTAATATAATAATTTCTAATAAACCACAGGTGTTGTACACTGCCAAAGGAGCGATGAGTTGCCGACATCTTTCTTCCACGTTCGTCTCGCGCGAATCGAACACGTACCTTCCAAAGAGCGCCACTCAGTTCTTTTAGACTTCCAGTTTCTAGAAAGTGTCGATTTCGAATGGAGTGCTAATTTACATCGCAAAATATTAACTTTAGTAAGAGATATTAGAGACTTTAGAAAAGAACTGAGTATAAAGGCTAATAAGGATGGATATATACAGGGATCGGAAGGCAAGAAAAAGAGAGCAATAGATTGGAGGGTGTCGTTCAAGAACGAGACTAACCTAGTTCTTATTTTGTCTCAGGCGAATAATATGCTTTTTGGTACAGGTTAGTCATATATTTAATTAAAAATATCTGTAATTTTCTTTAGGTTTGTGCTGTTTTCGGTATATAACATTTAAGGTACGCAAAGGTTAACAAATCCACTTTCCTCTAAGTTTTTAAATAAATAAATGAAATATATTTATAAAACAAGTAAAACAAATCATTCCCCAGAGTGAGAATCAAATCACAGCCGTTACACAATTACAGTAAGAAGCTGTGCCGCTGTGCTCGCCAGCTGTCTTAACTATACACATGGCCTCTTTAGTGTATTAAATATATATAACTGTTTTTGTCTATGTGAAATAATGTTAACATTTGGTGTCTATTTCGTGTTTTGTACGATTTTCGAGACAAATATTACATTTCTAATATAAAAAATATATAATATAAAAGTCTTTTTTATTGACGTCATTGTATCAGAAATAGAAACTTGTGGATTCCAAAAAAATATTAATGTCTATTATATTTTTGTTTGCCTGTTCTTACTTCAATATTTTTTTCGTGTCTAATCTAAAATCCGCTGATTTTAATTAGAAAGTTTAAATCAGCGGAGACTTCATGTCTAATGTCACTTTAAGGTTTATTGTGTTTGATGTTTGAAAAATGTCCATCTCAACAGACGACATGACCATATCATACGACCACGAGAAAGGTTTATCAATAATCTGGAGTCAGCTCAAGCTGGTGCTCAACAGTGACGAAATCATCACCGTGGGCGGGTTCTCCATGTGCCGGGCTCATGATGATCACGACGTGAGGGTCGAGAGGAAGGCCAGTGAGGGCTTCGTGCTCATGTGGAATAAGGTCTGGTAAGTGGTGTGCTTTTTTTTTGCTTACTTAGTGCCTTAGTGGCATAACCGTGAGGCTGTAAACGTTTATGGGTTCGATCCCTATTGGGGGGCATGGATTATTTAATATTTAGCTCTGGTACCTAGCTCTGGTAACGAGGCAAAGCGTTCCGTTGAGTTCCGCCACTCGACGTGTAATATCTATAGAATTCAGCGAAAAGTAGGGAACGGAGTATCTTAATACTACGTTCCTTTTGTCTACGTTGCTATATGAGCTAAAAAATCCATTATTACTATACAAAATATGGTAAATGAGTAAGAATTATTTATTACAGGGTGGTCAATGTAGGTTTAGTCAGGGTGATATTTCCTTACAAGCACCGTTTTGCTGAAGCTGTCCAAGGGGAGTTCGTGTCGCTTTTTAAATGGTTGAAAATAATTCACGGCATTAAGAAGAAACCCTTCACCGCCGACAGTCCTCTGCCTAGCGATCTGCATATCAAGGTATTATAAATAAATATAATAAAAATATAACTGATCGCTGTCTGTACATAGAAGGTATATGAATAAAACTATTATTGGGGGCATTTATTAATGTAATAGAACTCTAAACAATAATATGTAACATTTATGTGTGTTTGTACTGTGTATTTACAAAAACTTGTCTGAGAACCTGTTTAAGTGAGTTAAATGCGTTTAAACAGTTTTTAATATTGTATTTTGGTGAACTTCCTTTAACATTCAATGTTTTATTTCAATTGGTCCACTAATAAAAAAATATATTATAATAAATTATATCATAATATGAACTACTGTGTTCGAAAAAATTATTGTAAATTAATTGTTTTATTGAATTGGCTGAAATGTTCTTCTTATAATGCATTTAAACATTATATAATAGGATAATTATTGGAATACAGCAATCAAATAGTAAGTAAACAAATGTCTAGTTCAAGCGTTCGCAGTTGTGAACAAAGTAATATAAAGTAAAACATGGTTTTATTATGCATTCGTAACAAATGGAATAGAATACGAATAAACGTTAATATAAAATACGTATTATATTTATAACATTTTCCGTTGCAGATAGATGAAATAATAATTGAAATGAGCGACGATCCTTTCGAGGTCCGATTAAGGGACAATTATGAATTATTAGAAGACGAGTACAAGGAGAGTCAAAAGCGACGAACAATGTTAGACGCAAAGGTAATTTTTAAGTTGGTATGTTAAGCTTCTCGTTGTATTTTGCATATAGTAAGGCAGAGAGGGTTTAATGTTAAGGCACTCCGTTTCCCACTTTTCGCCAAAATCTCGGGGCGCAGCGGCACAACTTCTGACTGAAAACACGACGGCTGTGGGTTCGATTTGAGAATCGACGGCTGTGGGTCTGGGTGAGCTTGGAGGAATTAATTATTTTACATGCTCTAAATATAATAAAGAGCGGCGTTAACTCCCGCCGCTCAGCACGCAACATTTTCACGTTGGTAACGAGTGTTTTAACAAGTAGGTTCCCTATGTATAATCTGCTTTGTGATCCTGTACATGTCGACAACAGGTGCAAGAGTTGTGCAAGCCCCACCTGTTCTTGCCGGCGGGCAAGGTGGAGCAGCTGTACGCGGCGCTGCGCCACAAGGATGCGCAGATCTACGTGCAGCGCACGCGCGCTGCGCCACCGCCACGCACGCGCCTCGTGGCCTGCTGCCTCAGCGCGCTGCGCGTACTGGCGTTGGCCGACCCCTCCCTGCACGGGAAGGACAGGGCGGCCGACAGGGTCAGGAAAATCGATTGTGATAGGTGAGCATTTTAGACTATGCGACTCCTGTATCCTGTATCCTATCCTGTAATTTTTTGAATATTAATCTGTGCTCATATCTACTACTCTTTTACCTACTAGCTAACTTCAAGGCGACCACAATTCGTCGACCGTACTGTATTTGACTATTCGTTACACGTTTATCATATTACCATTTAGTACGTGAGAATGAGAGGATAAGAAAGATTGCTTCTGATATGGTGATAGAGTAATGTGGAGCAGACTGTATAACCTTATACATTCTACAGGCTTTTGTCACATAGACGTGATAATTTTCAACCACCATACACCATTCTGGGTGCATTACTAGTTATAGCTCTAACTGAACCTTTGTACATGAAAACGGAGTGCAGCGGCGAAAATAAGGAAGATTGATTGCGATAGGTTTTTTTATTAATGTATCATAGGCCAGCCTGTCTACTTAAATTTAAAATTATCGCTTAGACTAGGACAGAACAATCCATGTAATTTATCTCTGGATCTTTATGACGAGGAGCTACCCTTGACATAAGCAATGTTAAATTATAATAAAACTAAACAAAACTATAATAAAACTCTCCACAGCCCCTGGCCAGAAGACGGCCTAGACTTCACTACTCTCTGGTGCCGTTCGGTCAGTGTGAGCTGTGCGCTATGGCAACTCAGGCTGAGGGACTTTCCTCAACCGCTGCTCAGCATGAGCGAGCTCAGGCTGTGGGGTATGCTGTGTGCTGCTGAGGAGGCGCCGCCGGTGAGAGGTATATCAAAAAGAAAAAATGTGACTTTATGATTTTTAGCAGGCAGCACTCTGGTTTTTGCGAACTCGAGAAATTGTGGGTATTGTTGTTTGTCGTTTTTATAGGTAATGGGAGGGAATTCTATTTGCGCGAACCCTACTAGCACTTGGTTTTAAATATCGGTAAGGCAAAATGTAGTAGTTTATAACTCTCTTTTATTTCTCACCCTAGCAGCATTGTTATCGGGTTATCTAACATTATATTTTACTCTTATTTCTAGTACCAGATCACTTGCCTTGAAGTGAACCTTATTAAAGATACTTAGCTTATCGCATTATTAATGAATTTCTCAAATTACTCAGCTGTCAGAACTGTGGTGATAGACCAAGGCGAGCCGTGGGGTAAGGTCGAACTAGAACGCAGCATGATGCCTCTCAAGTGGTACTACGATTTGTGCTGTGAGATGACGGAGTACAGTTACGCGTTCGGACCCTGCTGGGAACCTGTCATAGCTCATTGTAATCTTGGTAAGTTTTATAGATAGTTACGTAGGTTTTTTATTGAAATAATTTAAATAATAAACAATATCTAACCATTTATTAGGCAGTGACTAAAAATAAATATTGTATAGCTTCTATTTTTATGTATGATTACTGCCCAAATAAAATATTTCGATGCCAGAATTCATTTTAAAATTATTTACATCATGATTTATGTAAGTATTTTTTATATTCATTGTTAGAACTTCTTTCAGAAAATAGTCAGGCTGTTAAGCTTTCCTTCTGCACATTGTACACTCTCGGGATTTAAATAATGAAAAGTAATAAAAAATCTTCATCGGGAAGGCCAAGTCTCATTGACCATAGTGTATAATATAATTTAATCTTATTCAAGCCATTGTCGGCAGCATTCGACCAAGTATCGCGTCCGTCATTGGACCCTTCAGCGCCACTAGCGTGGTGGGACAAGGTGCGGCTGCTGTTCCACGGCCGCCTAACCCTCAACTGCGCCAAGTTCACTTGCCTCCTGCACGTGTCGCTGGACCCCTACAACACCACCGAAGAAATGGAGCTCACGTGGACTGACCTGGTGTTGGATTGGACTAATGGTGAGTCAGTAAATGAATGAATGAATTGGATAAATGAGCTTGGACTGCTAGCTTTTTCATTCGAGTGTGTCAATCAGGGAAATAGATTGTAAATGCTGATCTATGATTATATTTGCGCTGACATTATAAAATGCAGTATTTTCCATTAAACTTGTCTGGCTATAATTATATTTATGGCATAGGAGAAGTTATAAGATAGTGTTCGCCTGAGATCTGTCTATTGGTCATGTAAGAACAAAAATAATGACGGTAGAATTTAGATCTCTCAGAATATCGACTTAGTAGACTAGTAGTATTAGTACTAGTAGTAGTATTAGTAGTATATACGACTAGTATTATGT
Organism: Heliconius aoede; assembly: GCA_037355905.1. Classification (NCBI taxonomy): domain Eukaryota; kingdom Metazoa; phylum Arthropoda; class Insecta; order Lepidoptera; family Nymphalidae; genus Heliconius; species Heliconius aoede. Next base: position 930,211 of record JBAIZZ010000342.1, on the reverse strand, counting down.
GACTTGACTATTCGGCCCTGGAAAGCCGTAAGATGCGTGCAGCAAAGGACCGATCGAGGTGTAGTCCAATGGAAAAAAACAAGATTATAAGTGTAGTATGTTTATTGATAGTTCATTCCGCCCACTAGGGGAAACCTGGCTATTTTAGTAGATATTAGCGTAGACGTGAAAGATGACAGAGCTATCTAGTTGTATTGGCATACACTATATTATCACCAACTAATTTAAAAAAACTATATGCACGAAATGATTCCACAGGCAAGCTGGGTTTCCTCGGAGAGCTCAAAGTGTTTGTGCGCACCGCTAGCAAGTACGACGACTGCCGCGTGCTGCGCGTGCCGGCGCTGCGCCTCGCCGTCAAGCTGGGCTGGCAGTGCGTGGGTGACGCGCGGGACCATCACGCAGTCGCGCCTTGTGCGCCCACACGTCTGCCCGAGTACTCGAGCAACCAGGTGAGTGAATGACTGACTGCAAGTACGACGACTGAAATTAAAATTAAAAACTCTCTCCTTAAGAAAATAAATTATTGTTAAAATTTTTTTCAAACAAGCTATTTCAAAAGTGTTGCAAAACTACAGCATAACAAAATATTAATATTGTTTCAGGAACATGACTCCTACAGAGCGTTCAGATCACAAGGTCTAGATATGCACTTGAGTATGGATACCAAGCCTATCGAAGGAGACGGACCCGTGTTGTTGCTTTATGGAAGCACTTTGAGGTGAGTGACATTGATTTTTTATTTTTTTCTATTTATATACTAATTTCATATCTATACATATATAGCGAAATACTGTCATAGGCATCAGAAAACTTGACATCGTTTTCTTTTAAAAAGGCTTATTGTTTTTAAAATTATAACCAGTAAAAAAATTATGTGGAATGAATTGAGTGAGCAGAACTCGAAGACTTGGTATTGTGTATAAAATGAATGTACTTAACAGTTCCTTTCTATTTTCTTTGTTACTGATTCACACACAAAACAGAAATTTAAAAAATATTGAAAAATGTAATATTTCCATTACATTTCCAGATGGTTTGAAAGTTTAAAGTTAATCCTTTCTGGGACCACCCGTCCAACGCGACGCGGCCGCGTCTTCAACAACATGCGTCCGCGGAAACCGCAGTTGTCGAGACACTATAGGAACGTCAGCGTTTCACTTACTTTACATAATTTACAGGTAAATCTCATTTAAGTTTTCTTATTTTAATATTTTTGCACTTTTCGAGAAAAAAATGTTTCTCGAAAAGTGCAAAAATATCATATCATAAAATATTCACTATCTACTTTCTGCCGACTAAGAGTGATGGTTATAAAAAAATATTTCAAATCATATTCAAGTTGTATACCTCCGCCACCAGGTGTTCTACTGGTCGTCATCATCAATGCAACGCGGCATAGAGATGTTGGGCGTGCGCGTGACGTGCGGCTCGCGGCACCGCCTGTCGCTAGTGCATGCATCCGACGCGCTCATACGACGCGCGCGCGCCGCCTGGGACACGCTCTACATGAACTGCGATCTCAACGATGCTGAGATCTGGCTCAAGACGCCCGCTGTCGCGCCTGCTGTTGGACCTGGTGACGCTGAGAGCGAAGAGGTTAGTGTTAATTAGGGATTTCTGTTTCTAGTTGTTTTCAATTTTATTGCATAGCAATTCTGCTAGCGTTAAACTATTTTCAAAATTCTCCGTCGCCCACTTTCCGCTCAATTTTTGATATATTGCATAGCGAAACTCAATTTTGCAATTAGTGCGATTGAGTTAGGAGTTAATCTTCGTAGTCGTCATCGTGTAATCTTCGATCTGTATCGGCTATATCTCTCAAATGAGACAGAACAAAATGACTATTATTAGTCAATTTCATAAAATGTGGCTAATTTGTAAAATTTAACAAGTAATTTCTTGAACAAATTATTACAAAACACACAAATAAAACTACTTAAAATAACTTTTTTTATCTTCACATTATATTAGGTATAGCAGAGTGGGCAGACGGAATTATTAAAACTTTGCGCATAATTTGATTTTATTTTGAATTATATTTAAATCTAATATAAATATATATCAATTGTTTCCACAGAACACTCGCTCAAACACAGGTGCAATGGAGAAATGCTACTGTCTGTCCGTACGTAGAGTGTCGTACGGTCGCGAGGCGGGCGGCGGGGCGGCCCCCGCGCCCACACACCGCCTCGCCGTACACGATCTACGCGGAGCTTGGACTAAATTGAACAGGGATCTGGCTTTTGCGCTTATTGATACTTATATTAAGACTCAAGTAAGTTAGTGCGATGATAGCATAATAATATCGTTAGCATCCGATGCTCATTTATAGACGTAAAGTAACCAGTGTAGTTATAGTCTTTAGTAATATTAATTTGTATTGTTACTAAATATAATAAATATTTTAGTTTGAACAGAATGTAAATTGTAATTTTTGTTGAATTTTTTGTTCAGCAACTGAAAAAGAATCTGTCAACAAAAGCATTGAAAGAAGAGGACAATTCTGCGACCTCTCCGCAGCACCAACGCGAAACGGATGTAGTGTCGCCGCCACCTGCGCCTGCACAAGTAATACAAAATAATAATTATCAGTTTTGCTAAACAGCAATTTTTTTTTAAATTGGAACAATAATATCAAATCAGAAAAATGTTTTTCCCGTTTAAAGTAAACGAGTTGAGAAATTATAGAAATACATAGAAATACAGAAATGAAAATACGGCAATTATGACTTGAATTATAAAACTTGAAATATAATTATGAATTATAATTCAATATAATTAAAATAGTATTCTCAATTTGTTATTCCATATTGTCCCTTAGCAAACTACACCACTGAAGTCGAAAATTGACGGTTTTTTACATTTGAATGCCATTGGATAGCTATACTTATTGTGAAAATACGCATATAAGAAATGCCAATTGATGCCTGAATTCGAAAAGTAATGACAGCCACGTTAGTTATTGCACAAACAAAAAAGTCTAATTAATCTAATAAAATATCAATCAATATAGCTCAAGTATAACATTTAATGAGAAAAACATAAATCGTTAAAATTAATGTTTTTATAACCAAACTCGAGTAATACACATAAAATGTATTTCATTTTGAAATAGTCTGTTTTTTGTATCCTATTGTCAAGTTGGCGAGTACGACATGGGTGGTGTTGTAATACATTCTAAGTATACTTTTTTTTTAGTTTCACCTTGTCTTCCATTCTAAGACATTCTATTCCACACTACCGCCCAACTTTCAAAACGTTACTTGTTAAGTTGCGTGGCGTTGCAGAGCGAGGAAATATCAAATAAATCATTAATTTTTCCACTTATAAGTAACAAATCCACGCGGGCTGTATCGCTGCGCTATAATCGTCTCAAATTATGCTAAAGTGCTTCCAATTTATAACGTACCTAAATATTTCTCCAGTCCGGCAGCGTGAACTCGTCAGGCGGCGCCAACATGCTGGCAGCACTAGTAGCGGAGGCCGGTGAGGCGGGAGGCGAAGCGCCCGTAGTATTCAGCGACGAGCTAGCGGGCGCCGACGACGCACCCCCTGCACACACCTCACACTCACATCTCAAGCACGTGCTGGATGATGACAACTCACACACCGCTTGTTTGAGTATGTAGTCCTGTTAGTTTTGATGAATTGAAAGTAATTTGTAAGTCTTTTGCTTTATTTTTGTGTTAGATTTTAATTCAGCACCTATCGTTGGACGATTAATATTGAATATGGTATAGTTTTCTATTTAGGTTTTGACTGTATCTTTATATACTACATAGTCTTTAGATGACTAAAGACTACACCAACATTTATTAACAATAAAATGTTTTACAAAATAAAAGCAAACCAGTCAAACTAACAAATAACTATTTATTCCCCACAGTCGAGCTAGTAAACTCCCAAGTGGTGCTCAAGGGCTGCGAGACGCGGGGCTACGTGATCCTGTGCGCCGCGCGCGCCGAGGTTCGCCAACGCGTGCGCCGTGCGCCCGCCGCTGCCGCCTGGAGTGGCGCGCTCTCCGCTATGCAGTACTACGCCACTGTCAGTGCGGCTGATAGGGATCAGCTGGATGGTGAGTGCTGTGGAGCGCGACTTAACGCTGTTCCTTCTCTAACAATAAAGACTGTTCGCCGCTCGCGCTGTGATGCCATGCTGGCCGTGAGTGCATCGCGCGCCTGTCGTTGCTTCTTGGAGCGAGACTCTATCTGTCAATCAGAATTATGCTACTGCTAGTGCTGCTGGTAGAGATCATCTGATTGGTGATCAGAATTTATGTATGACATATCCAATTGTCTGTTGGTAGTCTTAAATAAAATGGTTATAAATGGTTATGTTATCTCAGATCCTTAAGATCTTAGTGACCGTTATACAGTTTTAAACTACAACTGTTGTACTGAAAAAAAAAATGTTATTTAAAATACATTTTTCTCTTAAACAATTTTTCCTATTATTTTAGTGGATTAAATTCACTTCTTATTCCAGAACATTAACATAAAATTGCACATCCTTCCACAGAAAACATACAATGGGTATCAGTGGAAGAGATCGAAGAGCGTTGGCAGGGCGCAGAGATCAGCACGCTGCCCGACGTGCCACGCCTCGTGGGCAGCGGGCACTCCGCGGGCGGCGTCATAGGACGCACTGTTGGGCCTTCTGCAGATGCTGGACTCGCTCAGGTACACACTACTTTTAGACAAAGGGAATCCATTGTTGAGACACTCTGTTCTTTAATTTTCAACAAATTTTAAGAGATTTTGTGTTAATGGCAGAAGTTAATGGCGAGCATTCTCCTAATAGAGCGTGAAAATCATAATGATAAAGTAGGCAACCTTGCTGTATATGAGATACATACAACATTAAGCAAAAAAATATACATACAACGTCCGAATCATAGCCGCACTGAACTTAGATGGAGATGGCTGCGCGTATTTGATGTTCGGATTTTTACTTAAGAGACGGCTACGACATATCGCCCGTAGAGTAATATTAATTAAAATACAATAAAATATATTTTCAGTTACAACGTATAGTGTCGCGTTGCGCGTGCGAGTTCCACTACGTGTCGCACGAGGAGAGTGAGGCGGGCGGGGGCGGCGTAGCCGGTGGGGCGGAGCCCTACGACTCTTTTACGCTCATGCATCACGATTTGGACGTCTGTACCAATTCCTTGCAGGTTTGTACTTGGTGCTTGAGTTGATTTAGTAAGTATTTGCATTGGACAATTTGGAGAGCTGTAAGTTAGTCAAAGTAGTGTTTGATACTTCACGCTGTATCCCGCACACAGTAGGGTAAACATAGTGTTAAGACACTCCGTGCTCCCCTTTCTGCATTATTCTGAAGGCAATGCGTGCTGTGGCTGAACTCAACGCCGCGCTTTGCCTTGACACCAGAGTGAAGAAATGGAAATATAAATAAATATTTCATCTCCTCGAGTGGGGATCTAACCCACAACCAGGCGGTTTGACAGTCTCACTTTGTGACCCTGCGCCACTACTGGCCTCGATAAAAGTGCTTGCAGCATTTTTAATAGATAAGGTAGTCATCATCATTAACAGACATGTATAGTATGAATTTTCTTAAAAATTTAATTAAATACTTTTTTGCAAGATCTTGAACTCTAGTTTCTAGTCTTCAGTTCGTCCTTATATTTTCAGTACGCTATGCTACTAGACGTGGTGAACAACGTAGTCCTCCACGTGGAGCCGGAGCGGCGTAGAACGTTGGAACGCCGCGCGCGAATGCGCTTCCAATTGCAACTACACCGTGACACTGACCCCAGACACCTCATACACAAATTGCAGACACAGGTGACACTTGTAAAATTTTATTTTGAATTAATGTCTTAATGTTGTATCACAATTAAGATATAAACACATCAATAAAAAGGACGTTAAAAAGATCTACATTTGTATGAATATGTATGGAATGTAAGCTATTTTATATTCAATTTATTTATCATGTATGAGTTTTTAACCGCGTCACATATTGATAGGATGACAGAGAATAAAGTTATGTTAAATGCATTTTTATGCGTATTTATGCGTTACCTTTTGCGTCGTGTAATCATTTTATAATAAATATTTACATTTAATTATATTACTTTATCAAATAATAATTAAATATCAATATCGACTATTTGAACCTATCAAAGACGTTCTTTGATCTTACGTTAAAATTATTTAATTTCTGTGAATTCGACCCCTACTTAGGTAATTCACCTAAGAAGAGGAGAAGTGAAATAATTCTGATTATTTTCAATTCTATTTTATTTTTCTACACGTAGTTTCTCACATTTAAACACAAAGCAGGGAACAGAGTGTCAACACTGGGTTTCTTTCTGCTTACAATAAATACAAATAGATATAAGGATAAAGTTAGTAACATAAAAAAATATCTTAAAAGTATTTACAATAATAAATTATAGCTGATGATCCTTGGGTTCGTAATTATGCCGATACGTACATTGTTTTTAGTTTATTATGTACATATCTATTATTTTATGGCGCAATCTTTTTATTTTCTACACGATGTAGTACTTTTTCAAATAATTTGAGTGCATTGTGTACATACAGCTTAAATTCTGAAGTAAAATTTAACTATGTATATTTTTGTATTATAGGTTAGGGAATCATTGGCAAGATTGAGGCGTCTGGAGAAAGAATACTACTTGAAGAATCGATCCATCAATGGAAACGACCCTATTGCTTTGGCCGAACTGAAAGCACTTGATGATCAGGTAATTATATTATTATAGGTGTTATACATTATGTTTTTTAAAATTTTTATTTAATTTAGGAATTTTGAGCTTCGTGGTGAGCCAATGTAGAGGAATATGTCCAGCAGTGAACGCAAACAATGATTCAATTTATTTTGCCAGTCTAGGAACTGTCGTATGCAAGTGCATTGCTATATCAGCCTCAGAAGTGAGACATACCCGACGCTCAAAGAAGTGTTGGTTGAGTGTCGTGATTCAGGCCATGACAGTTAATGGTCTAACGTAGGGTAGGGTACGTTCAGTAGGAAAGAAGACCCTGGTAAAAGTCAACAAGAACGCTTCTGTTATAATTGATGTAACATACATTTAACTTAAGAATCATTTAGCTTTTTGTGTTGATCTTTGAAATGATCTCCGTATATGTATGTCTAGAGTTATAGTTTTTTCTTGTAAACTATTCTATCATGTATATGTGACAGGTAAACGAATGTAAAGAAGCGGCGTGGTCGCTGGGCGAGGAGTTGGACGCGATGGTGCGCGCGTGGCGCGAGGCGCGCGTGGCGGCGGACGCGCCCGCTCCGCGAGCGCTTCACGCGCCTCCGCACCGCTACAACGAGATATGCTTCAAGTCCGCGCGCTGGCGCCTCACCGACGCGGATGGCCAGCTCGGCATCGCGGACTTGCTGCTGACCAACTTCTTGTAAATACGCTTTATGCTTTACAACGACTCTACCCGCTAAACGTTCACTGATCCTGATGGACTAACTTTTTAATTTTGTTTTCACCATTTAGCCATAAAAAACCGGGATAAGTACAGTACAATACGAATTATTAGCCGCTGTGAAGAATTAGCTGTAGATGGATGGGCGCTTTAAATTTTTCTTTCCGATCTAAACTAATCTTGTTTCACGCTGTATCCCTAGCGGGGTAGTCGGCGACACAGAGCGCCAAACTCTATGGTCTCTACCTACCTCTTTCGCCTCATTCATCAACAACTTCTTCATACATGCCTTCTGGGTGGTCCTCATGATTTATACATGACCTTCTTTTCATTTTTCTTAATAATTACTAATCTTACACTAATAATAAAGTGAATGCGTGTTTGGTAATGTATTAATAGGGATTCAAAATACGTAATTTTAGTGATTTTACTAGCTGTCATCACGCGATGTCTGCTTGTGAAATCAGCACTGCACACATTTAAACTATACCCTCAAATTAAACTGGCCTCACAAAGTAAACGTGTGAGTTTCTATTACATAATGTTACTTAGAATTCTTATAATTATTTTTTTACTAAAAATGTAAGTAGCAATTAATTAATTAGAAAATTGTTCATATAATTATCTAATATATTTATAATTATAATGATGACATTCATTAGATACACAAAGACGTCGCGGTCCGATGATTCAGTGGAACATCAATTAGAAGTTGGCTACGTCCGCGTAACAAACCTGCTGCCCAATGAACCTTTCCCAGAAGTAAGCAATATATTATATACACTAAATATTTTATTATTATATATGTAATAAAATATTTAGTGTATATATTATAAATAATATTTTAACACATTAAATAAATAAAAAATATGATAAAAGAATATTAAAATGGAAATGACAATCCACCGAGTATATGCTTATTTTGTTCACTTCAATCTGTATTTGGCAGTGTTGGTAGCCATGGCCAGCCAGTCACTAGTGTCAAGTCATTTTTTTTTGCTTTCGTCCGAAATCAAACTGCATGTTCAGTGGCGAAAGTTAACGCCGGTCTTTGTCTTTCCAGACCAATCAAAAAGACATTTAGTAATTTAATGGTGATTGAAGTCACAACGCATTTGCCTTTACAGTTTACTGTACCAATATGTTTTCATTGACTTATTTGTACAACATACACTATTAACAGTAGAATTTATTTTCCTCTTTTTAGATTTTCTATATGACGAGCTATTTTTTTATTTATTATCATTTAGTGTTTTAAACAATCTTTATACAATTTATTTATTACATAAACCTAGGTGTTAGCCCCCCAGGCTGCATCAGGTCGAGCGCCAGTGGCTCGCCGCGCAGCGTTGCGTGTGTTTTGCCGCGATCGTCCTCCAGTGGGCGGTATTTCTGTGAAGGAACATTTTGAAGTTAATATAGTCCCTATACGGATAGGTAAGGGTTTTATTGTAGGTTTTTTTGTTAATATGGTTTTGTATTCTAATTTTGATATAATGGTCATAATTTTCAGTTAATTTTGATAATTTTGCTCTTAAATATATAAAATGTAGCTTAGATCAACTAAAGATTTGGACACATAGTAACTGGATAAATAACTATCACGTAGCATTTATTTTATTTTATTATGTATAATGACCGACAAGTTTATATTTTTATAAAATCAGCTACACTTTGTATCCCGCACACAGCAGAATGTACAGAGGGAACCTAGTGTTAAGACACTCCGTTCCCCACTTTCTGCCGAATTCTGGATGCATTGTGTGTTGAGTAGCAGAACTCAACGTCGCGCTTTTCTAATTTTGAAAATCATAAATGTATATTTATATTCTCCACACTAGGACTTACAAAGAAATTCTTCAACACGATACTCAAGTTTTGTTTTCCTGAACGCGACCCTGATGCAATAGAAGAAGGCGAAGAAGAAGGTGAAAAACCCGGTTCAAAGAAGCTGAAGAAGAAACCCAAAGATTCTAATTCTAACTTCTACGTGAAACGAGATAAGAAGGATAAAGATGATGTCGAGAAGATGAAGGTAATATTGTTTTACGTTTTTACGTTACACTTTACTGGTTGTTTTAGTTCTTCAAATATTGTTACACCATTTGACATTGATGAGGTCTCTTTTTCTCCCCTAAACTGTTATATATATTATCTTTCAATAAACAGGAGCGAGCAGAAAAAAACAAACTGTTCATCTACATCAAAATCCCCGAAGTTCCCGTACGGGTCTCGTACAAGGGTAGCAAGGAGAAGAACCTGGAAGACGTCCGCGACCTGCCGCTGGTGCTGCCCACTTTGGAGTACCACAATGTTACCTGGACGTGGTTAGACCTGCTATTGGCCACGAAGAGTGATACGAGGAGGTTAGTTTTATTTTTGGTAATGTACTCGCGGTTAATAATTTAAATAATACATTAATATTTGGTATTTAAATATATCTAATATTTGTTTTTATATATATGATAATATTATTTTTATATATATATATATATAGTAATAAGTTGTGTCACGAGGATATTTCGACACGTAAGAGAAATTAATATTTAGTCGATAAAAAAGTAATTTTCTAAAGTTCTTGAATTGTGTCCAAGAGGCCATATTTTACTTTTCGTTATGTGTATGAATAAATTGAGAAATATTTATATCGAACAGGGTAATAGTATCTCAAGCTATACGGCAGAAACTGCAACTACACCGACGCGCCGCCGCCGCGCCCGAGCCTCTAGAAGAGGATAAGGCGCGATTGTTACTGGGGGATAGGACAGTGAGTATGGAAATGGCCTTTATTGCAATTATTGCTGTCATAATGTGCAGCGTTAAGCGAATGGAGAGTGGAAAGTTTTCTTGTTTATCTGTATATTGCTTCTTGAATTGAGACTTAATCAGGATAAAGAGTAAAGGTGAAAAATTGAAAACATTATTACTTAGGATAATAAGGTGAACGGAGTAGTTGAAATAAAATGAATAAAAATTTTGCACTTTTTTGAAATTAGTAATTTGTGTATTAGAAAAACATAACACTTTTTTTTACTGGTCTATAGAATATTTTTATTATACTCTTTAAATTTAAATTCAAATAATTTTATTCAAAATGAGAAGTTACATGCTTCATTTTGTGATCATCAAATAATTTACTTTGATATTTTAGGTATTTACGTTTAGCCATTATATTACTTCAAAAATTTAAGCCATATGTAGCCATGAATGATTAAGCCATACACTGGTATGACTTGATCCTTGAATCAGTCAAAGTTGTGTCAAACCTAATGTTAAGTCATTCGCCAATATTAGCAGTTTTGAAAGCTTTGCGTGTTGAGCGGCGGAACTCGACGCCTCGACTTGCCTCGTTAACAGAACGAGGAGATGATATTAAATATTTCCATATCTTCGAGTTGGAAACGAACCCTTGGAACCCTTGATCTGTCGCTTTTACAGACACAAGCTTGGTGTCATGCGCCACGACTGGCCTCAATTATTGTTTGTGTTGTATAAAGAAAAATTAAAAAATATTTTTGTTATAGGTTGCAGAAAGTAAACCGCAAAAGAAGAGTACACCGAGCGTATTCAAATTTTCGAAATCATAGTGGAATTTTGAGAAAAAGAAAATAATTTATTTAAAAGACTATTTCATTTCTTTTATGTAAAATGTATGGTCTGCAAGTATATATCTACATATATAATATATACTCACAGTCTATAATATTTTTGATATAGGCAAAACCGGTGCTTAAAATCACTAGTAAAATCATGTAAATATAATGTAGCTAAAACTGAATACTCTAAATAATCGTGGATTCAAATGTAATATATTATATTTAACAATATAATATATTCCTTAGATCTGGTAAGGTAAAATATCAACATGAATCTCTAAGAATTTTATATATATATTTTTTCTAGCTTCACGCTATATCCCGCACTTAACAGGGTAGGCAAAGGAAACCTAGTGCCTTAGCGCTAGATGCAATATCTTGTGTGTGTGTTTTTTTACACTCCGTTCCCTATTTTCCCCCAAATTCTTGTGACATTGAGTGACGCCGCTCTTCTGTCTGAGCCAGAGTGAAGAAATGGAAAAATTAAATATTTTATGTCGTCAACTGAAAATCAAAGCTACAACATGTCGCGCGTACAGTCGATCGCTTTTGTCCCTGCGTCACGACGGCCTCTACATTCTATTTCAACAGAAAATTATTTATATATATTATTTATAAAAGAAGTTTTATTTATATCATTTTCTGTTGAATTGTTCTTCCTTGACAGGATGTTTAAAAACAGTGTATTCGAAGAAAAATTATTTATTTTTCACTTAATATAATTTGTCAGAAGAACATACTTTTTTTAGAATTTTAGCGTAAACTAGTAATTATCATATTAAAGTAAAAATTTCAACGAATTCATAAATAAGTTTTTGTTCATTCCATAAAATTATAAGTTAAGATAACTGCTTTTGGAAGCTGTAATTTAAAAAATAATTATTGTCGACATATTAAATATGTTTTCAAGTCCATATAATTGTAAATATTTTGAGTTACATTGTGCTTGTCGTAGATTCGATTTCATGAAGATATTTAGAAATTTAAAGTGTCGAAATGTATGCACGAACGTTAGTTCGATTCCCATTGGATGAATTTATCTTTACCTCTCAGGTGAAGATCAAAGAACCAATTGAAAAAGTAACGCAACGACGTTTTATATAAGATTATTTTTTACACCTACACACAAAAGTCCATACGTAACAAAGTTATGGTACATTTCATGACGTTATTATAATTTTTTTAAAGAAAATATAATCTTAATATTTTTGTATAATAAACAAAATACTATGATATAAGCACACCATTTATATTGTCAATTGTAAGTTATCATAAAAATATTTATATAACAAGGTTTATTACCTCTTACATATATTTAATAAATTCATAACTTCATTTATTTCAATTATTTTTGATAAGTATTTTAAATTATTGCGTTTAACTCTGTGGTATATTTAAATATTGTATTTCTTTTATTTTTATGAAAAGGAATATTAACATATGCACAATATAAGTTAAGAAAAATAATAATTTAGCGCGTTATTTAGTTTATTTAGTGATTTTTTACAGAATAAATGTTGTATAGTTCACAGTTCCCTGTAAAAGACCCACATCATTAGTTTCAATCTTTCTCTGTTTCTTTTATTTTAAATTTAAATTTTAAATAATTTCTTCATTTATTACATCATACTGTGCCTGTCTGCACGTGGTAGTTGTGAATTCC
>JBAIZZ010000342.1:790532-917410 GCA_037355905.1 Heliconius aoede | reverse complement strand
CATTGAATAATTGAAGGAATTATTCATAAAATATTATTATAGTAAATCTTTATTCAAATAATTTAAGGAAATGAATGATTTTTAAATAAATAAATCGTTTATATTAAAATGATGTTAACTATCAATAATGAATAATTATTAGAAAAGCAGTATTTGTAATGTAAAGAAACATATTTTATACAACATATGTTATTCTTGTAGCAATATATTTGTACACTTAAATGTTCATGTGTGTTTTATTTTATAATAAATGTTTCTTGGTATTTTATAACTATATTAGCCATCAAAAAATATTTTAAAATTCTTTTTATATCCTCACTAAATTCCATAATAGTACTTTCCAAATGCTACGTTCCAAATTAATAATTTTTATGAAAATAATTTATTAAAAAAATTATGAATTCCCGTTTAAATGTTATACAGACATCCGATCCCCATTCGAGGAAGTGAAATATTTATTTACGTTTATATTAATTTCCATTTCTTCGCCCTGATTTCGAAGGAAAGTGCGGCGTTGAGTTCTGCCACTCAACACGTAATGCCTCCAGAATATGGCAGAAAGTGGGGAATGGAAAATATTTTTACGAGCAAAGGCGCGGCGTTGAGTTCTGCTCCTTAATCTACAATGTCTCGATAATCTGGCAGAAAGTGAGAAACAGAAGTGTTTTAATGGAAACAAAGTTCCGCCTACCGTGCTATGAAAAATAATAATGAAAAATTAACTACAAACGAAGTAAAAAGCAAAATAACTTCCGTTTGTAGTGTGTTTTATATAACTCGATGTATTTTGTACAAAAACACATTACAAACCTACAATATCAACAGTATTAAAAATTATTAAAAAGCTATAATAGTACTATAAATATTAAAAATTGCAACAAGTATCTACTTTTCAATAACAATCCAATTCAAAATAAAAAAAGGAACATAATCCGCATCTACCGCCATAAACGGACACGCTGCCACTGAACCAGACAGCTGAATTCACAATTGATTGCTTGATAATAGAAAGCAATTCATACAAAGTGGATGTAAACAAAGCGTTTTTTTTACGTCGCTTCAACATTTTACAGAGTACGAGTGCGAGTACGAGAGGAGGCTAATTGAAGAAAATTGGTGGAGTGGCCGGACGAACTAACTCGTTTGACTGTTGCTAGCTTGTTGACGGTCGTGTTTTTTTCTAAATCGGAATGACTAGGGCATCGCAGCTTTCTTACATTGTTTACGAAATTTATAACTTATTTGTTTTATTTACTTCGCCGTTTTTAAGGACAATATATATATATATATATACACACACATATATATATATACATTCCGCTCGCCACTTTCCGCCGTGTTCTGGAAACATTGTGTGTTGAGTGGCGGAACTCAACGCCGCGGTTTGCCTCGACGCTAGAAATATTTCATCTCGAGTGGGATCGAACCCACAATCAGTCGGTTTTACAGCCACACTTTTTGCCCCTGCGCTATGACTGGCCTCTGTATATTTTTCATCAAGTCTCTACATTTTGTTATTATTGTTTGTTTGTTTCATTTAGAAGTTAAATAGCTTTGTATATTGTTTACTATTTATTTATCTTCTTCTACCGCATGCAGAGAGATGAGAGAGATGGTAAATTAGTGTACAATTTACATGTAAATTCAGAACATATAACATAAATAAGTTATAAAACAAAAATGATCGAGTCATCTATAATTTTACGGTGTTTAAAAAAACCTTGAACGTAATAAATTCCATTTAACATAATAGAGTCACAATTATTCTTAATATTTTCATATAATTTTTTATTCATTAAAATTGTAATATTTCAACAAAACAAATTCATCCTGGAATTAAAATCAACAATTTAAATGGTGTTAAGGTCTAATTCTGTAATAACACACACACTATATATTTTAAAATTCTATGGAATTAATGGAATACGTGTCAAGGTAATGGTCACTGGACGTCACACGAAATACACAATAAGTCATCTTCGGAGAAAAACGCGCGAAACTGTGCTAGAGTCATTTTCCAGAGTTATTTTACCCGTTACCTCACTGCCCTCGCGCCGCCGCCTCAGTCAGTGTAGCGCCGACCGACCGCCGCATTGCACGCACTGCCGCTGGTAGAGTCGTCGCGATCTCGAACTCGAGAAACGAACATGAGGACGAATTATATAGTTTATTCCAGTATATAAATAATTATTAAAAAAATAGTGTTTCCAATCTGTGCAGTGACTGTTGATTAGCTATTAAAAATGGCTCTATTTTTGTGTATTTTTGTATGTGCTTGGGCGGCCGCCCTGGGCTTCAATGTGGACATCCCTTCGAGGGTAGTTTACACCGGGAACTATCAGTCCATGTTTGGATTTACCGTGCAGTCTCATGTCGACGGCGATAGCAAAATGTGAGTATATTTGCATATTAAGCGAATAAAGCGAATACATTATATATTTATATACATATAAGTATATTATCACGTCTCATGACTCGAATGTAAACAATCTCGACTATTCAATTACATTTTTATCATTATGTTAATAAAATATTTTAAACATCTCTTTCTCGACGATAATATACTTAAGCGTTTTTTGACGATATAACTCGACCGAGATTTATTGTGCGGGAACGGGAACGCGAGGTCCGGACGAATAATAAAGTAAAATTTTTGAGAGTACATAAATCCTTGAGATTAAATTTTATGTTATATGTTCGACGTGGAGGTATAAATGGTAATTGTGAAGGTTGCGGCCGGCGCGGGCGCACAGCTATCGGCAGTGACATCATCGTTCAAGAAGTTCACAAGTGCGATTTTTAGCACGCATTCAAATTATTCGCCAGTACCGACATATTAAGAAGACACTTTTATTAATTTATCTATAACTTAATTTTAGAATTTGTATTTAAGTAACAAAAATTAAAAAAATATATAAAACTATTAATTATAATCGAGGAAATATTAAATTACTTCAACACAATAATTAAATGTAATTATCTAATGAATAAACAGGTAATTACATTTCTATATATTAATGACACAAACTAAAAAATATATTTCTTTTACAACTTTTTTAAAAGTGAAAAACTCTATATGCTTGCGACGGATATAACATTGAATTGTTATATTTGCATATCTCGATATGCATGTATGTATGTATGTATGTACGTAGGAGGGTCTAGTATCTGAGTACAAGACGACAGCGTTTCTTTGATATGTCGACCGAGCCTCGTCAATCAGTCCACTAATGGATCGTATCATATTCAGCGCTACCAACACTTATAACAACTGCTGTATAAACATAATGTACACATTCTTATAATATATGTGCAGATACTTTATATATTTTACACTATATAAAGTATCTGCGGCGTTTAGTTCCATCACTAGACGCGCGATGTCTCAAAAATTCGGTAAAAAGTGGGCAACGAAGTGTCTTAGTGGTAGGTTCCCTCTGCCTACCCTACTATATGCGGGAGATTTATCCAATTAATAGTGGTATAGCGTAAAGCTGAAAAATTTTTATCTAAAATTATATTCACTAAGCGCAGCGTTTATTATAAATAAATAAACATCATTCATCATAAGTCTCTACATCCGTTCGGGGTAGTTGTCAAATATTAAAAATTAATATATTCTGTGGATTCGATTAAATTTTAATACAAATTCAAAATATTAAAGCATTTTTTATTCTTAAAAACATTGTTGTGATGTTTGAGGTCATCGTGGCGTAGCAGTGTATAGTCGAGCTGTAAATACGACGGTTACAGGTTAGATTTCTATATGGAGAATTAGTGATTTTTAACGAAAATATAATCTAAATACTTGCCTCTTGCAGCGTTGAGTTCCGGAAAATAAGATGCAATGTATCCTCTGGTCAGATAATAAGGACCGGCGTGTCCTAAGAACGGTCCACCCCGTCTTTTCTCATGTACTCTAACTGTACTAAGTAATCACATCCCATTTCACACGTATGTACTTAATGTGAGCTGACAGGCGTCTTATTGTTATATCTGCATATTATTCTTCACGTATGCCAAAAGTGAAAGTTCATGTTTGTTACTTGATCATGCAAAAACGGCTTCACAGATTTTGATGACATTTGACACATTTTATTTTATAAGTTACATACTATTTATTTCATCTAACATATAGATTAAAGTTAGATAAAAAGATTGTGACAGGGAAAGATTATATTCAATCTATTTTTCACACATTTTAGAAGAATTGCCTGTTGAAAAGTGGAACCCAAATAGTACTGTACTGACGTACTTCCAATCGATGAAATTATTTTTTTTGTATAAAACCTCGTTTCGGGAATGTACTCACACCCCTGGGAAGTAAATATTTAGCCCTTCTTGAACTAGTTCTAAAATTTTAATATATATTATATAGAGTCAATGGAGGTAGACTACTATTAAAAAATAACCTTTCCTATCTTAATAAATGAACTCTATAACACTAAAATATTTTTCAATTCTAAACAGTACTTCATGAAGCATTGCGGCGTTAAATTTCGCAACACGCAATGCCTCCAGGAATTGGAGTGATGAAAATGGAATTGGAATTAGGAAAATGAAAATGGAGTGTCTTATCATTAGTTTCCTATGTACACCAGGGTAGATAGAGTGAACACTCTGCCTACCCTGGTGTACGCGGGATACAGTGTGAAGCTAAAAAAAGTTATAAAATAAAATAGGTATTGATGTATAGATATACATATATATTTGCATAGTTATATAGCTCGCGGTTCGCGGGTTCGACGAACTTCAATCCAAAAGCCAGTGTGACATTTCGCTTCACCTGCCGTGGGAATCTGAACTAATATTTCATGCTAATTATTATATATTTCGTGTATATATTTGCAAGCGGCATCTTTGAAGTGCAAAATTTTCATTTGATTAAATATATTTAAATGTTTAATATTATCAAAATTTGAGGTTCTGAGTGTGTGACTGTAAATCACGGTTTTTTTTTATGGGAGAGGACAAGGCAAACGAGCGTTCGGGTCACCTGATGGTAAGTGATCACCGCCGCCCACGACCCCATGCAACACCAGAGGAGCCACAGGTGCGTTGCCAGCCTTTAAGGTGGAGATGAAGGGCACCGGGGCCCGGCATTACCTAATGCGAAACGCAGTGGCAAGGGCCACTACTTCACGCCGGTTTAATATGCCGGGGGTGGTATTAAATCCGGTCGAGTCTGCCCATGCGTGTTGCCATTACTGGCGACGTGACTCTACCACACGTACTTTAGTCGCCTGTTACGACACCGACAGTACCAGGGTGATCTCCTATTCTAAGCCGGGACCACACGGCTGAATTCACCAGAGCGAAGAAATGAAAATATAAATAAATATTTTCTTTCCTCAACTGGGAATCGAACCCGCAACCAGTTGATTGTGCAGCACAATTTGTACCGCTGCGCCACGACCAGCCTCAGCCAGGTTGATAGTTCTACCTTTGGAGAATGAATTTCCAAGAGAAAGTCTCCAGCTCTGGCAAGTTATAGTACTGTGTTGAAACTTATTAAATTAGATTTGGAAATTTCAACATTACAAACTTACAGACAATATAGTATATTTGTAGTAGATACAATGGAATTATATAAAAACATTGAAAATTTTCATTATATTGTAAATATGTATTTAAAATAAGCGTATGAGTTGACAGATATTTACATGGCAATTGGTTTAATCGGATGATAATAATCGAATTTGTAACCAATGAATGATGATAGTAAGGTAGTTAGTACCAATGACTATTGTCACGTATTCCACTAGTTCCAAGTTTAATGAGTCAGCAATTACACTTGCCACGAAAATAACCTTAATTGCTGTGACATTCGTAAACAAAATTACACAATCTTTCAATTGGTCAGCGTTAAATGTTCTCAGAAAATCAATATAATGACACAGAGACAATGGCGTCATAATTTTTTCTTATTAAACAAATTAATATGTGCATTTACCTATTAGGATATTATTTACAATAAACAATCGTCGAATTTGAGTAAATTTTTATAATTAAAATTTTAATAGGTAAAATATTTAATAGGTTTTTAAAAGGTTCCATTTATTGGTGGTGAATGACGCAGAGTCTAATCTATAAAATATAATACTAAGTTTTCAATTATTCACCTTTACAATATAAGGTAAATTAGATAATGTATTGCTTTGATATATACTTTAATCCCTTTTTAAAAACAACACAGTAAAAAACAATGTTGGACTTTATCGTATGATACATCATAATATATAATCGAACCTGCGACCATCGTGTACAATACAAACTCATGTTATCGTTCTAATCGTCTTCTTCATAATAAGTTATTCCAAAAGACATGCAAAAAAAGGGAAAAAATAACTAAAGGACAGTGACGGGGGGGCCGCAAAAATTGTGGAAGCGGAAATGCATACAGCGTCATATGTCCGACACATGCGCGTGCGCTCCCTTTTTAACCTTTTTTTAATACAACACATCTATTCTTGTTTGTAGGGTGATTCTTGATTTATGTTTGCGTTTACTTTAATTTACATTGACGTTCGTTTAATGACCACAGCTTAAATTGCTTGGGTGCATTTATTCATTCATTTTTGTTTAAGCAGTACCATATGTAAACTATGTCTTAGTAAATTAGTTAATGAATGTATAGTATATATTTTTTATTTATTATTATTGTTTCACTTCGTATCCTGCACATAGCAGGGTAGGAAGAGGGCAGGGTAATCAAGACATTTCTGGTGCCCATTTGCCATCATCTCAACGTCGCGATTTGCCTCGTTACCAGAACAAGGAAATGCAAATATTAAGTTTTTAATTTAATATAAGAATTATGTTATATGGTTAGAGATAGTCTGTATCTCTACCCATTCACACTTTCTACTCTACGAATACACTCTGTTTCCCATTTTTCTACATACTGTGTGTTGGGTGGCGTAATGAATATAAACATTTCCTCGAGTAGAATAGATCAGTTGTTACAACTATAAATCTTGGCCAATTATCATAGAATAAAATATTATACTTTATTACAAACAAAGAGGAAAAATGCAAATAACACGGAAAAATATGTAAATAAAAACAGTAATTTATGCATACGTGCTCTTATTGCTTTAAACAATCTCTGAAAGACACCTTTGGCAAAAATAAAAGGACATGCAGTAAAAACTATTATAATTATATGATCGCGTCAATTAATAAATATCTTATAATTAAAAAATGCTTCCGAGGGCAGTCGCGGCACAGAGGTACATACGTGCGGCTGTTAACGTGGCAGGTTGGGGGTTTGATTCTCACTTGAGGAAATTACATATTTAATATTTTCATTTCCTCGCTCTACTAACGTTGCCTCGTTAAATCACCATCGAAAACTGGAGGACGGAAGTGTTTTAATGGAAACAGAGCGTCTTAATACTAGGTTCCCATGTTCAGGGGGAACATGGGAACCTACCTTATTATCTGAGGGACACAAAAAAAATGTAAATATATATTTAAATGTAAATATCAATTCACATATCGTTAAGTTAGTGCATGAAGTAAGTTCCTTCATCCTATTAATGATATAGATAAGTAATGACTCTGGACGTTTACAGCTGCACTGCGGTCAGATGGGTTTTTTATCGATATATTGATGTTTGTACAAATGTAGGCCTAGTGTGGTGATTTATGTGTGGCTGCACTTTACTCGGATGCTGACCGAGTTCATCTTAATAATGACGCTGGCTGGCTGGCAGGCTGACTGCTTGGGTGACTCCGTGAATGTTCAAATTTGAGTGTAAATGAAATGATGTTATTAATTATACAGTGAAACTAGTAAATTCATCGAATATAACTCGTGAGCAAATAAATGGTTTTATAAAAATATATATTTTATTAACTGTGTCGATTGAGAAAAAAGTAGAGCTACGCGATATACGCATACAAGTCGAAACTTTATCGTCTCTATAATATATTATTATAAAAAAAAATATTATTTAATACGTGGTTTAGTCAACATAGTTCCTCTCCTTGTTTAATCTACAATAAATTAAAATTTTAGGGCATAAATGATAATGTTTTTAGGTTACAAAATATTGACTCTAGTAATCTGCCTTATCTGAGGTTGTCGCCCGTCCGGGTACAAATTATCCTTTCATTTCATTACTTTTATCTTTTATACTTTCGTGCCACATGCGAAACGAATGAAGCATCTCGACGATGAATGACGAATTTTAAACAAAAAAAAAATTTACGTTTCAATATTATTACTTTTTGAATGTAACAGCATTTTCTTGTTTTTTTTTTTTTTGTAAAAAAATTATCCAAGTAAATGAAAATATTTCCGGTAGAATTCGAACCCATAATCATTGGACACAATCTGACATTAAGCAACTGTGCCACCAAGAAAAAGATGAAAAAGATTAATGACTTATGTAATTTGGAATTTATGTAGATACGTATATATATATATACGCTCGCGGGTAATGTAAGCTCATTTTTCATTTGTTTCGACATGTTTATTAAAACCCGTTCATGTTTTAAACGTGTGTAATATGAATTGATACAGTTTCTTCTTTTTGTTACTGACCCTAATGGTCCCAGGTCCCAGGTCCTAGATCCATGTCCCTAGCGGCTCAGTGGTGCAGTCCTTACTGTGCTTAGGTTTATTGATGGTGGAGTCCTATACCTATATGTATTATCTTCATTTCTTATCTGGTAAGAATAAACGTGGCATTATTTGGTGGCATTTATAGGATAGCGGGTTCACGTCCGGATTGGGGTTCACATACATATTGGAAGTATAGTAATAACACACATTATTTTATTAATAAATGGATATAAAACAATATTATAATAATCGCGTTAGTGTATAGTTTGCTTTTCACTCACTTTCAAAGTATTTATATTTTGTTTACTCAGTGCCTACTCGTGTCTTTGTAACTCTATACTAAGGATAAGAACCAAACAATTCTATTATATTTCAAAGGAACAGAGGCATATATTGAGCTTATTTATTATTAATTATTTAAGTTGCTTTATTTTTTTTTGTTTATAGCGACATAACGCTGTTCGCATAGCAGGGTAACCAGAAGGAACCTCGGGTTAACAAATACCTTCAGTACTTACATCTACACGACTATGACGTAACAAATATTACTTAATAACGATCTCTTATAGACCTTCGTTCGTATGTAAATCGTATAAAATTATTCTCGAAAGTTTCATACAAAATGTGTGGCGTCTGCGACAGTATTGTATCCATGGCCCGATTACGGATATGGCGTTTGACCTCAGTTTTACTTTGTAGCTGAATGACCAGTATTGAATATATATATATAATATGACTATCTTTCTGAAAAACTGTGTGACTTACTCACTAAAGCGGGCATTATACTATACTAATATTAATCCGCTAGGTTAGATAACTTAAAAAGGGGTGGTTTCAGTTTATCTGTTAAGTTTACAACTAGAAACAGCGATCCAATCGCCGCTTAACTTATATTTTTGATGTAAAGCTCTTGAAGTAGTATTATTGAAAGTTTTTAATCGTAGACAGACAAATTGCGTGTACCTACTCAACGCCATGCTTTATTTTATATATTGAAGAAATGGAAATCGAACCAACGATCGTTGCGCTTATAGTTAAAAATTTTGCCGCTTTGCGCTACGGATGATTGTAACTTAATAAAACTGTAAGGAGTCACTATATTCTCTCTTCCCAGACCTCAAACATGGGTGACGCGTTAAATTATAAATGATGTAATTCGCGAAGAGCACAGCAAGTTCAAAGTCATATATATTGGGTTGATGAGTGTAATGGGTGCATTGTGCAACACATACATTATATGTAGTTACTAACGCTAAAATATGTTACGTTTTAAATGTATATTAATACAAATATTCATATATTTTGTTTAATTCATTCATTTTTCAATTAATTTATAACAAAAATACGGAGGCCGTCGTCGTCTTTTCTCTGGTATCGAGGCAAAGCGTGGCGTTGAGCTCCGCCACTCAACACGTAATGCCTTCAGAATTCGGCGGAATTTTGGGAACGAAGGTCTCTTAATGGGAACAGTGTCTCAACGCTAGGTTACCAAGTTCCATCTGCCTACATTGCTATCTATTCATGTGCGGGAGAAATCGGGACACTAATAAAAAGAATGATAGAAAAATTAATATAATGTAGCAGAATCCAAAATGCAGCTATATTAGTAAATAATAAAAAATGGACTTCATTGAGACCACAGTAAATAATTATTATATATTTACTATGTGAATCAATAGATTACGTACATATCAAGATTATTAATATATTATCGTTATTTCTAGAATTATTTAATGGTTATCGTTATATTATTATCGTGACAAATTAATGGAAGAACCGGTTATTGTAAGTGAGTAATTTCAAAATATTTTATCCTTATTTCATAAGATGCGGCGTTACGTTCTGATCTCTCTCACTGATCGTGAAGATAAAAAAATAAGGACAATAAAAAAGTAATTATTTACATTAATTATTATCTTTACGCTA
The DNA here is from genome assembly GCA_037355905.1 of Heliconius aoede. Taxonomy (NCBI): domain Eukaryota; kingdom Metazoa; phylum Arthropoda; class Insecta; order Lepidoptera; family Nymphalidae; genus Heliconius; species Heliconius aoede. The sequence goes on along the minus strand of JBAIZZ010000342.1, from coordinate 906,912 downwards.
TAGTCAGAGGGAACCTTTACAAAAGTTATTAATTTTATCTTAACTCTTATATATGAAATTGAGATTTCCACGTGCCGATCATTTCTAGACATTGCACTCTGTATAGTGGAATTCAGCCAAGAATATTGAAAATACATATATTTTCACCTGATGGAGGATGTAATTGAACAATCCTCATTCCATTAATACCTATATAATTTGTGAAAAACATTGATGTTTGTATGCACCTATACTTATTTCCTCGAAACTTCTAAAGATATTTACATACTTTTACATTATTTTTTTGTTATACAATTGTTAGGCCTGAAAAGGACTAACATGTATTTATTTCACATCAGGAATTCCAGTCTTCAAAATCAATTGTATAATTGGTTTTAAACCATTATAGGCAAACTAATCTATGAGAGATGAAAATATGACTTCTTAGCAAAAAATTGTTCAGTGCGTTCAGGGTATATAACGATATACAAGTTATCAATCCAGAGCATTTCATATGGAAATTTGAATTAGAGAGTCTTACAGTCACACGCTTGAGCCACTGTAACACGACGGCCTCTAAGAGATAAAAAAAAACTATATATCATCATCATCATCATCATCATCATCATCATCATCATCATCATCATCATCATCATCATGAGACCTTAGATTTTCGCAATTTTTATACAAAATGTATAAAATAAAATGAAAATCTTTTGAAAATCTTTTTAATTAGTACTAAGACACTCCGTTCCCTACTTTTCTCACAATTTTTCGAGGCATTGCGTGTTGAATGGCTGTGTCATGACGGCCACAAAAAATATGAATAAAATATACGTAATTAATCTGGATTAAAAATATAAAATATAAGTTTTATTAAAATAATAGTTATAATATAATAATAAATGCAATCTGCCTTTTTTTCCCTACGTAATACATGAAATTGAAGCAAGTTATTTATACAGCGGAGTCAGGGCGGTGAGCGTGGGTTTATCAGTCGCAGCAATAACAACAATGTAACCTTGAATTCTGATGTTTACACTAATTTTAAGAATTATATAATTTGAAATAGAGTTTTATCTATTTTATATAGAAAAAAAAAATAATAAAACGATTGTTCTTTTAAATATAAATTGTATTGTAGAGACGATTGTGTGTTCAGTAGAAAAGAATTTGTAATTATATGTACTTATATTATAAAAATTATAGAAATTGTATGTACTGATAATAGTCTAAATTTAATTTAGAATGGATGCTTATATTTTCTATATTCTCTTTTCGGTTCCACTAAATGCGGCGTTTATACTCTAGTATTAATCTAGTATTAATTGATTGATGATTAAGACTAGAAAGTACTAGTCGCGGGACTCAACACTGCGCATCGCGCGTTGTCTCGACACCAGAGCGAAGAAACGAAAATATAAATTTAAATAAATATTTGATCGAACCTGTGCCCCTGCGCCGCGACTGGCCTCTCTCTACATATAAGATGTTTAAATAAATCATGTTCATTGTAAAAACACAAAAAAACAACATAATATATAATACTATCCCCGCGGCGACTCCGAGCGAATTCTCAGAGCTTACGCAAATTCTCCATGACCCAAATGCGTGCGAGATCGAGCTCTGAAATGATATCATTACAAGGCGATCCTATATGTTTGGCTTTACGTTCATTATAATGCACGGGCTTCTTCACGTTAAATTACTTGCATTTTTCTTTTATTGTGGTCAGTTTCACGCTATCACGCGTTTAGTAGGGTGGGCTGAGGGAAAACACGATTGAGACATTGTGCTCTTCATTTTGTGCCTAATTGTTACGAAAATGAAAGTGGAATGTCTTAATACTACAGCCCCAGGTTACCTCTGCCTACCCTGCTATGTGTGTGGGTACAGCGTGAAGCAAAAAAAAACCAGGAATTTGACCTGTTAAAAACAATTATTAATTGCCTGCAATAATTATACGGTTGACATTAGACTCAGAATCAGAGGACAATATGCTATTAGACTTAAACTTACCTGCTTATATTAAATGTTTTTTCTACCGGTTACTTCGAGGCGATAGCGGTATATCGACTGGACATTATTATTTAAGTAGATCAAGAATATCAATATTCACCAAAACTTGTTTTTTTTATCTAAGAATTTTAGATAAATGGCGTCGTTACATTTGATATATTATATTTTGTTCTAAGCCAGTTTAAAATTCGGTTAATTTTTTTAATAGTATGTGCCTGTCGTGGCGAAAAGGTACTGACAGACTCCAATCGTAAAAGCGATTATGGATTCGATTCTCACTCGTTGGAGATTCGGTCATTTCTTTTTCGCGGTGGAAAGTGGGAATGTGGGAACCTGGGTGTCTTAACATTGGGTTCCCTATGCCTACTTTGCTATATGCGTATATAATATAAATGTGTAATAGGTCCCCATTATTAAATAAATGATCGCCACCACACCACGACGTTCATTTATCTGAGTTTCTAAAACAAATGATAGGCGTTATAGGGGTGTGCATTCTTGTAACACAAAAAAATCTATTATATCAATAATTTAAATTAATTTTATAATATATATAGATATTTATTATACGTATTTAATGTTCACGACCTCCATCGACATGTCTATGTATTCTGTCAGTATGATTTCTAACATTTTTTTGGCATTTTATTAACATTTTTCATAGCATAGTTAACCATAGCAGGGTAGGCAGAAGGATACTGGGAATCTAGTGTTAGTAGACGCCGTTCAAAAAAAAAAATCAAAATATTTTTATTCATATAGACCCTTACGGGTACTTTACAATAAATGTCCAACAAGTAAAATACTCAGAGAAGTAGATTCTAGGAATATTTAATCTATTTAAATCTATGATAATTCTTATTAAAAAATAATTATCACAATCACATAGAATTTATATAACATTTTGTATCAGAAACAAAGACGCGCGACCCTAACTGATAAAGACAGAAAGGACGGACCGTTGTAAATTTATATTTGTTTAGTGCAGACATCGCGATCTGATGCTGTCATGGTAACTTGAATCCTTGTTAAATTTCAATATTAATATGATTTTCGTTTAAACTTTATAGTAAAAGTTATAGAAAAAGAAAAGTAAAAGAGAAAATCAGCTCGCAGAAGGGTTGGCTGAAAGAAGAAGAAGCATAGGAGACCAGACTATGGGTCTCCGTTATTAACTCAAATTTTTGGCATTGCGTATTAAGTGGCAGAACTGAACGCCGTACATTATCTTGCCAGAGCGGGCCTAAATGAGGAATGAATATTATTAAATATAATGTTGTTAGTCCAAGAATGGAGATAGAAGCGAAAAATCATTACATCCAGGCCACGATAATCTTATTTATTATGTAAATGGGACATTGCGATAGTGCTATAAAAGAAAATTTCTAGAAATTTATTCAGAAACTGGAAAGAGCGGGATCCTCCATTCTATATCTTCCACGCGGACGAAGTCGCAGACGACGACTAGCTTAGTATATTATATGGGGGTAAACAAATGTGTAAAAAATTAACAATATACAGCCAAGTGTAACAGTCTGTATTATGTCTGCTTACACCAGAGTTATCTAAAAATAAAAAACTGTTAGAGAGTTTCCGTTGAGTAAATAAATATTTATCACTTCGGTTTTATGTTCTTTACTTTTTTTTCGGTCTTCGAATTTGTGGCTGCTTCTAGAAATAGTACAATTGAGAAGAATAGTAATTGGTACATTATGACGTTTTCATGTTCTTCATCTTCACAATAAGAATTTTGAAACGTGAAGATAAAAAAACAAAAGTTAAAATTATTCTATGATTGTAGTTCATATATTACTTCTAGAATGACACTGCGCGTATTTCTGTAGTAAACAATGCTCTGCTAAGATATAATTCGGTGTTGAATTACGCCACTCAACTCGGAATATTTCGAATTCTGCCGCAAAAACAGAAAGCTAGTGCCTTGACACTTCATTATCTACAGTACAGTGTGAAGTTGAAGAAAATAGTTTCCGCTACTGGGAATTGAATGGCCAACCTTCGCGTAACATCTGTAGGTCTGTCTTTCAATTAGTTAACGTCTAGCTATATTAAATTAAAAGTAGCAGATTTTTCAATAATATTAAAATAATTATGACTTCTGTTATAGCTTTAGAGGTTATTATGACATCGTCGATGAGTCAAGGTGAGGCAGGTGAGTGATGCTGTGCTTACGCAACCACTACCTATAGATTATACAGTATAGGCCATTACAGCGCATAGGTGGCGTTCTTTGTCATCTGACTGATTCATGTGCGGCACGATGATGTTGAGCGTTGAGCTCGTATAAATATTTATATACATATATATAATTTTATTAAAAAAACGTACAGTTTTGAAATTCTCCCAGGTAAAAATTAAAAATACAAATTACTATTCTTCAAGCTAGAGACGTGTCTGATGGTGGAAGTCACTTTGTGACTTTTTGGCCAACCAGATTCTGTAGTTGATTTTATTTTAATAATAAAATTATTTTGAAGGCCTGTTACCTAAATGTATTTTGTTTTAATATCGCTTCATTCGCTTTATATTCCTTTTATCACGGCACTTTGTCTTACTATCATACATGACGGTGTGGAATTCATTTTCCACTCGGCAAATATCACTGAATTATTAAAAAAATCGATTAGCACAATCCTACAAGACTAATCAATAACCACCGCCGGTTCGGCAGACACTCTGCTGAGAAGAATCAGTCATTCACAATATTTACAATCGATAAAAAATCTTAAGCATTATTGTATATACTTGCGTAAGCGCATTTCACACTTAAACAAAATTTAAATATTCGCAGACCGCAGCTCGTATCCGTTTGCAGTAACGATAGATAGCGTATCCGATTGTTGGTTTATTTCAGTTATATATATATATATATATATATATATATATATATATATATATAATATTGGTATAATGCACCGGCAGGATCTATTTGTCTAAATATATTTTTTGTACAAATGATTCTGTTTTTTTTTTCAAATCTTATAAAAATGTACTCAATACTTAAAAGTTAAACCCCGAATAACATAACTTATTTTACTAGATAAGAGTAAAAATCCTAGGTTAAGTTTCCTCTATTGCCCAGATTCTGGCAAATTTTTCTTTATCTTGCTGCCAGAGCGAGGAATCGAAAATATTAAATATTTCACTCCCTCAAGTGAGAATCGAGCCCGCGACCTATGCTTTAACAGTTGCATGCTTGTATACCTTCGCCACGCTTGCCTCAATTTACGTCAATATATATATCTAGTCTTTGCGTCTCAATATAGAGACAACAGCCAGACACCTACAACGGCAGATGGCGCCACAGTATGCAATTTGTATGCACACGAGCATGTCCCTAAGGAAGTGACGCGACGGAAGCTCCTTATGAAGATTAATTGTAATCCAAATCATCAGAATGGTAACGCGTTCGATTTAGTTCTTATAATCGCTTCTAGCAGTACTTAGATTGTCGCGCTAATTTTTAACGATTTAGTTGTCAATCTCGTCAAGCGGTTAGTTTTTAAAACAGTTTATTCCGTTTTTTATAACTTGCAAATTTGTTGTAACGTGCAAATTTGTTTGTGTAGACTGTGAACTATATAAAAATAATTAGGCTAATTATATTAAGCGTGGCGTTGAGTTCCGTCACTCAACACGCAATTCCTCCAGAATTCGGCGGAAAGTGGGTAACGGGAGATTCTTAATGGGAAAGGAGTGATACTAGGTTCTCAGGATCCCTTTGCCTACCCTGATATATGTGGGATACACCGTGAAGCTAGAAACATAGCAATAATAAACTAAGAAAGTTAAATGTAAAATATCAATAGAATATACGAATTAACAATTGAAATGATAAGTGAGGGTCAGGTCAGCGACCCATATTCAATTATAATACATCAGCCGCGTTATCTCCTTTTGTTTGGATTGAACAAGTGCTTATATTTTATTAAGTATATAACTCCTTTCTTACTTTACCTCCGGCTTTATCCCCTTGGGGACAAAAAAATATAGTTACAAGTATGTATGACATATGAAAGTGGCACACCTATTGTATGTGGCCGAGGTAACACTATAGGTAACCTGTGACCCTGTGGCCTTCCTTTAAATGGACTAAATAACACAGGCCGTCGTGGCGCAGCGGCACTAGAGTGTGAATGTAACACGACGGTTGTGGGTTCGATCCCGGGTTGTGGGTTCGATCCCCACTTGAAGAAGTGCAATATTTATTTGCGTTTATATTTCTATTTCTTCGTTCTGGTGTCGAGATAAAGGGCGGCGTTGAGTTCTGCCACTCAACACGCAATGCCTTCAGAATTCGGCAGAAAGTGAGGAACGGAGTGTCTTAACACTAGGTTCCCTGTGCCTACCCTGCTTATTATTATTATTATTACCCTTTTATGAACAAACTCTAGTTATTATATTAGTATAGATAACTCTTGTTAGGGAAAATATTGTATTAAATATTTATAACGGTTCTAGTCGTGGGTTTTATTATTGCATGACGTAAATAGTCTTTAAAGCGTATCAATGTTTTCATATATTATTGGACAAAAAGAAAATCGATAATCTGTAAAAGTATATAGACATTGTTATTTACCTTATAATTTTTTTTATAATATTTTATTATACAATATATACGCTAGTAATATGTACGCTGTACGCTATCCTATTTACTAGCTGATTTGACTTCTACCCTAAATATAACATTAAGTTACGTTATGATCAAGTCCCATAAAAGTTAAAAAATGATTATTTTTTTATATAAGGGGAATACAGAATGCAGGGGTAAAACTACACCGCCATGGTTACAGACTACAGTTAGTCCGTCACGCAACACCGGGTTTTCACGTTTCAAAACAATGACAATTACATTTACGTCAATTTGAATGATAAATTTATTAGTGGGGAACTCGCAAAGTCAAAAATATTTAACTCTTTAAAATAACATAAATCAAAAAAATATAAAGAAAATGGCGAATTAAGCCCAAAAACCAGATTGCTTTTCTATGCACATACTAATGAATACTCAGTGAATAATATTGATTTGTTATAAATGATATAGACTAATTGTAACAAGTAACAACAAACTTGGCCATGTGAGGCCAACGCACACCTCTTAAAAAACCTTTTACCGCGGAATAACGAAATAATGTGTAATTGCTACCGTCGCGAGGTGATTTGTACAAAATATTTTAACCGATTACTCAATTTAAGCTTTAACCAAAATTTTATTCTTTAAAAATTTGGTGCTGAACAACACAAAAAATATAAATAAAAAGAGCAAAAAAAAAGTATACAGAAAAACGATGACAAAATAAACCGAATCATGAGTAACACTTAAGTTAACAGATTATGAATAACACTTAAGAATAACAATATATATTTTCATATAATTTTACTATACGTGATCGGAGGTGCGCCTGCGCATGTCTTTCTTAGAAATATCGCGTATCGGGTGCCCACGCGTATGACAGAACGAGCCATATGGCGCTGCCGTCACCGCGCCGCGCCGCGGTGTAAACAACTATTTTATTACTAATACACTTATAATGACACCTGAGGACACATTGTAGTGTTGATAATATATGAAGCGTAATAGTTTAATGCAGTTTCAAGTGGATGTTCATATTATATAAATAAATTACTTTTTATAGGAAAAAAAAACTGTTTTCGTTCGTAAAACTTATCAAGGCCGTGAGTCAGTTTAATATATTAATTTAAACACAGTCTCTTGGAATATTAGATTTCTTTTTTATCATAGACACGACATTTTGTCTATTAATAATTTTATTGTTACATGGCAAATCTAACCTTTATAAGTATAACGTAATTTGCCTTTGAGGTTTACATCTACAAATATTTAAAAAAAATACCTGAAAATTATTTATATTTGATCAAAAAAAAGACATCTAATTATTTTTTTACGATTAAACTCTCTTCATGTCATATTCATCATTCAACTATTCTCGTATTCTAGTATTAAATAGAAGTGATGGTACGTCCATACAGTTTAATAAGAGGTCAGCTAACACAGTTGAACTCACCCATCAGCTACCGTGGTGGTCTGCTCGTTGGAAAACGAAGCGTTCATAATGTATTTGACACTAGATGTATGAAAGTTTTAAATATATTTTTTTTATTTTTGTATTCTGTATTTAGTAATTTAGTAAAAAAAATGTAGTTGCTTATATTATATATATATATATATATATATATCATTCTTACTAAGGTGCGTGTAATCGTGCGATCGTATAAAAAATAATATTTTTGTGTACAGAAATACATAATTATTTAAGGTATTGATATACTAATATATATACACAAATCATCGCTCTCATTAAAAAAGGCCAAAATTCTGAAATTCTTTGAACAACCTTGATCGTATTTGAATAACAAACTGTTAGTTTACGGGAGATATTTCTAGCTGTTATATTATATTACCATGAAACACGGTTATAACATGCGTCGGTTTCAAATATTCAATTGTTTTCAATTATTTTAAAATGTGCGATTCCACACTAAGGAAAGAAAAATCCTTATTTAGTGGCCGTTTAATAACTTTGAACGCATTGGGATTTGAACCCAGGCTTCTTGCATGACCGTTCGCGTTCCCGAATTTGGGAGTTGCGTCACCATAAAAAATCTATATATATAAACACAAATATCTGTTTGTCTGTTCGCTATAGACTTCGGAACGGCCAAGTCGATTGGCGTGGAATTTCGAGGAGTTGTTCCCTGCCTTCCCGGGATGGTTATAGGCTAGATAGATCCGGAATTCAGAGATGCATTTTCTTTTATTAGCTTAGCCAACAGGTGACTGCACAAAAGTTCGCGCGAGCGAAGCAAGCGGGCTCAGCTAGTGTTATATAACAATTGGACATACATTGTTGTCCTCATAAGTTTACAAGCGTATTGTTAATTGGTACATATTGAACTCTCCTGCAATAATAGACCCTCGACTCTGGATAGTACTCAAGTGTTTACACCTTTCTCTGTTTAACAGATCGGGCACAGAGTAACGTGGTTTGAAAAAGTGGGATTAAACTATCTTCCTTTTTAATTTTTATGATGGTAGATGCCGTGGCTTAGGGAACTTAGAGTATGTCGAGTTTGGAATTGGATGGAGATTGAACTTACTGAACTCTTAGTTCTCAAGAAACTGCTTGATGGGTGTTGGACTTCTTATTTCAATTATTTTTTAAAGTAAAAAATATTATTGTACATAATTTTAAATACTCTTCGCACATAGGTAATGTGTCTTAGATGCCAAATGCTTGCATTTTTCATATTTGCTGTAATATAATTTTATTTTAAATAAAAACCATTTAAGTATGACTAAGGAAAGATTAATTACTTCCTTGCACCAAGAGAGCATGACACCAATTAAAATAATATAAATGTTATTAGTGATTCTATTTTTGATTGTTTCATTATAATTAAACGTAATAAAAAAATAGACAATTTAAAATAAATAAGTTAATATTATATTAATATTTAATCTAAGAACCTGATGTCATTTCCAATTCCTGTAACTCTACAGCACGCTTCAAAGCTGTATTGTTTCCATTATGCCGGTGTAAGTGGGTTGTGAAACGTCGGCGGGGTTTTTAGAGATCGTTTATTTAGAAATTTCGATATTTAGGTAAATTAGCGCTCATTTGATCTTTTGCTTATCTCGTTTTGATGTTGAACAGATGAAGTATATCTTTAACAGTATATAAGTGGTATTATATGATAAGGACGGAGAAGTAATGTTTTTCAGAAAATATGTACATACGTACTATAAATGATTTTAAAAAAAAGTTATAAAATGATAATCACACTCAAATACAAAGAAAAGTTCACTTCGTTCGCCCCTTCAACGTGAGCAGGGCAAATATAGTAACGCGGGTTAGCGTTCACTGAGGAGTGTTAGTAGTAGACAATAATTATAAATAAATATAGACTGTCTGTTTATCATGTAATAATTTGAATCAAAACTTAATTGTGATATAGTTAACATATGATTTTTTGAAATATTAGACTTAAAATGTAAGAAAATAAGGCCTTTTTATAAGTCCCTATTTTTGTTTAATATATTTTTTAAAATAATCTTTTTCAAAATGGTTTTTCAAAATACGTAATTAGTGAGTTTGTTATAATATATAAGTACGCAAGTATAATATAGTCGCGTGCGTTCAAAATAAACGATATGCCAACACCTGCGGCCCAGTTGAAGGCTTTTGTGATGCCGTATAATGATAAAATATTTGAAAAACAATGTAAAATGCACTTTTTTGAAGCGATATAAGGTATTTTTTTCATTGGTACAGTGATCGGGAGGAAGGAAGGTGCGCACGCGTGCATCCCACGAGGAATGACAGGTGGCGACTGATTTAATTAGGGGACGAAGTACGAGTAAATGCTAGTGACCTTCCTGTTAATGTATGGATTGAGGTGTAAGGAGAGATTTTAGTGTAGGAAGTTTTTTTTAGCTTCACGCTGTATCTCGTACATTGTAAGCACCTGGGAACTTAGTGTTGATACACTCCTTTCCCATTAAGACTCTTCCGTTCCCCAATTTCCACCGAATTGTGGAGACATTGAGTGTTGAGTGGCGGACTTCAACACCGCGTTTTACTACGTCACCAGAGCGATGAAATCAAGTTATGATTGATTGCTGCTGCTGACGACATATTTTTAATAATTTACCATATACAATGTTATCTTTGACCATAAATATGTCTTCGATCTAAACCATTATAATTTTATATAGTCAACACCTGTGGCATATGACGAAATGTTACATGCTTAATGGTCATAATTAGACATCGGTCAAACGGTTTGAATAAAGAATTATAGATAATAAATGGCTACTAAAATTCAAAATTAACAATATCTAACTAACAAGATTGTATAAAAAATAAATAAATACGTAAACAGCGGATGGATTTATTAAATAAGATTCGACATTTTATGTAAATTTTTAAATCTCCTATCAAAATGTCGGCGGATATTTCGAAAATCTGGCTAATAAGCGTGAAATTCGGGTGTATTAACATAAAACTTTAATTGTACCGTTACCACGTGTTGTAAAATTATAAGGCACACGGGTGGTCGCACCGACCGTCGCCGCCGTTCCTGTAGCTCATAAATATCTACGCTACACTTTGGTATCGTTAATACAGGAGTAGTTAGATATTTTTTTTTAAATAAATCCCTGATTAAATATTATTTATTTTTCCTGTTTTATATTTTATTTATGGTAATTAAATTATAGTATTATGAAATAGGAACTGGAGTACCCTTTTTTCCGCACATCAGGATAGGTGTTGAGACACTCCGTTGTGTGAACGTTGTCGGAGTACGAAGTACGAATATGGAGTGCCTTGACACTGGGTTCTCAGGTTGGGTTGGGGTCTATGTGCTGGAAACAGCATCAAGCTAATAAAGATAAGACTGAGTTTATTAATTCCATTGTAGATATTAATTTAGATGAGGCGTGAAAATCTAAGCTATAAAAATTAACTTATTGTGTGTAATATCATAAGATTCCATTACTAGATTGCTAAAGAACTGGATGAGGTTATAACTAACTTAATACATTTTGATCTATTTTGGTTACTTAGATCTAAAGAAAAACGAAGTGGACTCTATTGTCATAATAAGTATAAGGGCGGCATTGAGTTCCGCCACTCTACACGCCATGTCTCAAAATATGGGCGGTGTGTGGAGGAATATTTTAACGATACTTTCTCCCTGTTAATTCTGCTATATGCAGGATACAAAAAAAAATTGATATATTTCCTATTGTATTAAATATTCCCCTGAGGCGCGGACAACAACGAGAGCCTACAAGCCTACAAGGCTTTCGTCTTTTCCTTTCAATGTCCAGAACCCGAAAGAAGAACTTTTAAACTTTTAGTTATAGTTTATTTATGAGTATTTTTCAAGGGCACTTTCATTTGTATCGCACAAAGTAGGGCGCGCTCACTCCCACGCACCTGAGACGCGAGAATTGGACATTAGCACGTTTTTATCTCTTCGCTTTACCAATCATGATGATATAAGGCTATTATAGCCATGTATTGTCTTGCTTCGCTTCGCTTTGTGACATTTATTTTATTAGGTTACTCAACTGATAATATGGGAGGGAGCGATGCGTTTTGACACTATATTTCCTATGCTTATCTGTGCTATATGGGGAATTTATTCCTCATATTATCTTATATTTTTTAAACAAGTACAAGGTATAGATAGGTATTTAGTACATTGTGTTGCGTGATTAGTGTTATATGTATAGAGCGACATTTAAAAAAAATAGATATTTTCGAATATTTTTGAAATTTGTTTCTTAAAGTATAATTTTAAGAAGAAGAAGAAAAAAATCTGCCTATATGTTATGTTATGTAGAGACCTTTATCATGCAAATTTTTAAACCGACTAAATAATTTTAATTTCTTTTTGTACTCCTGAAAACAAATAACTTCTTTTAATAACAGAATATATATTTTCGAATTGAAAACTACTTAAATATTTGTCCTATATCGAAAATTATATTACTGAAGCACTTAAAGAATCGTCAAACGTAAAAGGCTTAAGCCTCTTAAGTTTACAGGTGAAAAGATTTAGTAAGAGACGAGGTCAGCCAGAGCTTACCGGCGATACAAAGTAACGATTTACACCTAACTCGCATATTTTAGTTTATTATGTATTTTAATATGTTATTATTTGTAATAAAATATCAAAAAAAAATTATTTTTTTTTCTTAAAATAACTTGCTTGTTTATTAGACTTAATAGGAGAATGGTCTGTGTGAAGAGTTTTACTTTTATCTTAATATACTTTTTCGCTAAAGTTTAACATAAAAAGAGCGATACATTACTAAGTTCACTTAATAAGTCACAATTTAAGATTAGGAAATTTGATTTGTCTAGAAGAACTTTTACTTAACGAAAATGTAGGTAACTCGAAATTGACATTAAATAACAATAAAAACGCAACCCACGCCCACTTTCTCTCACATTTGCATTAGGACCAGCTAATATCATGTATTTTTTATTGTGAATGAATCGGTCAATTGAATGTTGCGTGCGTAGACGTCTCATATATCTTGTTAAATATCTGAAGATTGCACTTAAGACTTGCTCTAAAACTATTTCTTAGCACAGAAGAGTGTTCGTGGTGCATTAAGGGCTATAGAAGCGATGGCTCAATCTCAATTCGATCAAGACTTTTATTTTTCTGCTGATGATTATTTTCTTTACCAAAGATTGCGGCGTTGAGTTCCGCCACTCAAAACCAAAATTACATGTTGTTAGCAAATCCAATCCAAGCGGAATTATTTATATTAAAAATACACTAATATATAGAGCATAAAACGTTTTAACTTACATCGTAAAATATATGTTAATATAAAAATAAATAATAGATTAAATACAAAATTACTAGGTTTATAACTGTCTCTTATATATATATTATAAATATAATTTTATTTTAATTTTTATTGTTAGCCAGTCCCGCATATTTTAAAAGAAATGTTTCACATTTATTAGATTTTAACAATGAGTGAAGAAACCGACGGGTCTTAGTAAAGAGATTTTGCAGTACGTAGCATTTCTCACGCGGTCCCTTGCCAATTTTGTCATTGAATCAATCAGGGAGAGCCACCCTATGCGGGCAAACTTCTATTGACGATGACAGTTTAATAGACTTCTGGAAGATTGGTTTTGAAGATAACTACTATTGTAGGCTATAAGCAATTTTATCAATGAAGTAAACGTTAGAAATGCTTTTGTTTAATAAGGCTGACTTTTTAACCGTTCTTTCCATATATTAGCAACATTTAAAAGGACCAAACAAGAACTGCTTTCTTCTATTATTCAAAATAGAAAAGAAAAGCTACTGATACTAATGTCAAAGATAAACTTTTTTTATAATATAACACATGTAAATAGCTTTAAGAAACCATAAAAGCTATAATCATGAGTGGTCAAGATTGAACGAAAAAGGGTGAAAATGGAAATATGAAGCGTTTCGGTAAGGCTTCCTATATAACTGTGAAACTGGTATATTATTTTTTTTTAGGTGGACAATGGAGATATAATTTCTTTTAGCTTCACACGTTAAGTCGAATTTACCAGGGTAGGCTGAGGGGACCAAATATTAAGACTCTCCGTTCATCACTCTCCGTCTAATTTTCGAGACATTACAATTTGATTGGAGAAACTTAACTTCCTCTAGAATATTGAGCAATCTCCTCTATAATCGTTAACCAGCAGATAATTATAAAACACATATATATATAAAAAAAATTAGAAAACAATGCGAAGACGTCAATTCAATGACGTGTCAGTCCATCAGAGTTCATAACTCTGAACAATTAGTGGTCAGTAGAAACAGCGACCTTAATAGGAACGAATGTCGACCTAAATCAAGGAACACATTATTAGTTTGGCATGTGGCTTATTTTATTTATGCATTAAGAATAAGAAATGCTCAGAGAAGTTGAGGAGTGATGGGTTCGATTATGTTAATTATTCTTCAGAACAAAATTAGGCGTTTAATTTCGCCATTCATCATGCCATGTTTTGAACACAAGTGGAAAGCGGAGTGCATCGACACTAGGGTGACACTATTTATGAGTAATTGAAAAAAATACACATTTTGATAATATTATTATTGGGTGGTGATAATAATATATGTACATATAGGCAAAGTACACATAGTGACAAATTCTCTTCTTATCACTCTTTGTCATTATTCTGTTAAAGAATGAGGTGTATATATATATAAGAACAAATATTTACAAGTAGTTACATGAATGACACTATTTTCTAATAAAGCGATTGTACAAGACATACATACACTGTTTGCGAGAGATACGTACTATCATGTTTGCTTTACAAGTGTTGCAACGCTATAATAAAATGTTATATGATTCTTTTAAAACGTTTGTAGTACAGTTAGTTTGCTAAAGAGATAGTTGTGGGTTCGATTCGCGCTTAACGTGTTTCTAACAACTCTTTTTTTTGTTTTTTTTAATGATTATATTTAAGTTTTTCTTATTTTCTCGCTCTGAGCATGTATTATCAGTTCGCTGTGTATTAAGCATTTTTTCGTGTCATTTGCAGGATCAGCTTGTAACTAAAAAAATATAATAATATTTTTACTTAGCAATATATCTCTATCGTAGTTTTTTTTTGGAATAATTGTCGTAGCGCTTAGTTCAGCGCTCTATGGTTATGGCTTCAAATTACATTTAGAGAGGGGGTTATATTTAGAATATAGTCGTTTCGATTTGGCTTGACAAAGTGTGAGGCGTGCCACCTACGCTGCTCTGTATATTTTCAATCAAATATGTGTTAAAATATATCACTGCAGATGCAGGGTAGACTGGGAGAACTCATAGGCTTCATGCGAACATCGACATCTGCAGCAGGACGGCCTCGGCATTTTTTTAATAACTCCAAAGTCATATATGTATGTGGTATAAGTAAGAAATCAACGTATATTAAATTGTAAATTTTAAACACACTAAATACTAAAACCAATTGTACAAATAACTTGTCATTCGAAAGTAATATGTGTTTATATATGTAATACTTGCCACATTTTCAGGTAATTCTTCTATTACAATGTTGAAACACTTTCTTTCTCTCTTTTTCTCTTTTTTCTTTTTAACTTCACGCTGTATCCTGCATATAGTAGAATAGATAAATTAACACTCTGTTCCTGACTTTCCATCAAATTATAAGAGAGATACCTCACAAGTTGATATTAAAATTAATATTCATTTTCCCGCTCTGGTTAACACAGCGCGGCGTTGAGTTCCGCCAATCAACACGCAATTTACGTATATTGGACAAGATGTCTTAATATTAGATTCTCTCCACCTTTACTGAATAACAAAACAAGTGTGACACTATTTACTATATCAGATTAAGGAAAGCAATCTAAAAAAAATTTACTTTCTATCGAACCTACAACCATCAACTGCCATTACTGTGCCACAATGATATTAAGTAAGTATACAGTGCAAACAAAATTACAATTCTAAATAGATATGAGGCAAACAGTGTCGTAATAACAACAAAAATAAAACCCGAGCCAGGTGGCGCTTGCGAGTCGAGTCGTGACTCGTGAGTCAGTCGCTGACTCAACTATAGAACGATCGGTCACGTCTACTCGACGGTGGAAGTCAGGAAAATCTATTAAATTAAGATACATTTTGTGTATGATGTTTCGTATTTGTCATCAAAAATCTTAGATGCGTTGGTTTCAAGACGTAAAGTAAAAAAAATATTTACACTCGTTCCAGTAGATAGGTAGTACTTTATAAATCCAGTACTTATAATGATATTAGTCCCGAAATGACACAGCGTCTGATAGTCAATGTGACAGTTGCGAGTTTGATTCCTACCCGGAGATATAAATTATTATACAACAATACAAAATGCGGCATTGAATGCCGCCACTCAACGCGCAATGTCTAAAAAATAATGTGGAAAGTGGCTAACTTAGTAACCCTGCTATAAGCGAGATCCAGGTGAAGCCTAAAAAGACGTAAGTTTTGCAAGTATGAGCTGCATCCATTTATATATATATATATAGGAAGTACGTCCGTACGTACCGTCTAAGGTGAAACGCTCGAAATAGTCCCCTCTTCCGCCGCCCAAAATATCTCCGTCGCTACAAACCCTCGAGAAGAGACTGTCAAAAGTGAGAATATGTCATCTATATAAATCTATATATATTTTAAGTGCGTAGAGTAACAAATCTGTTTTTTTTTTTATATATTTGTATGTTTTTAACTAGTTTTACGTAATATTTTTTTACGTAATAAGCCCAAATTCTATATTTTTGAGTGCTGTTTTATTTTTTTATGTTTAGAAATTAATTACTACAACTTATAAGACCTTTATTTATTAAATCTGTTAAGCAAGCTATAATGTATGTTGCGATTAGGTATGCATATTTTATTTCATAAATAAATAAATCAATGTCAACATGCGCCAATTATTTTTGCACTTTTATACAACAAATAAGCAATAAAAATATTAACTCAAAACTACTAAAGGATATGAGAAATAAATCCATTCTCATCTCTCTCTCTTATTTTAATATATCCGAAATCGATGTCCACAGCATCCAAAAGAAAATGGGGCCGCATGAATACGATTATATAAATTGATATTACAACGAAAAGCTACAATACACTAGCTATATAAACATATAATTACTGTCAATATGAGTCAGTTGTATAGAAATACGTTTGGCGAATGTATCCGGGGATTGAACTCGGTTTATTTGCGTGGCTGGCACTGCGCCAGCGCACCGTTGTTGTATGACCTTATTCATTCTATAACGCGTTCGACGAGTCGTGGCCGCCCTGATGATAGATCTTATGAACTTTTGCGTATATTCACGCGGGATGAAACTAATCAAAAGTAAGAAATATCCCAAAATCAAATATGCGGGGCTGTCTACAGCTAACTTCACGCAGCCACAACTCGTCGACTGTACTGTATATATTTATGATGTTCGTGAAACCGTTTCTTGTATGAGTATAGATGGGTGCTAGTGATCTAGTTTTTGATTTTTTGGGTTGAGTAGTTAGTGAAGATGTCGGTTGATGTCGTGTTCTTTATTAGAATAATAGAAAAAATATATAACAATTTTTTTTATATCCTAAATTAACTTAATTGAAATACTTTTTTTGTAAAGGAATTTATTTTATTTATTACAAATATCAAAAAATAATAGTATTATTTTCATATAGGTACATATTCTGAAATATAAATGAAGCATAGATTATTTTTGTAAAAGTCAATTTCCTAATTTTATTATCAATCAACTTGCAACTAATAGCAAAAAAACATCTTTCCAGGATATTGGTAGGTGCGCCAGAAGATGAGCCTTACCACATCAACGGCGTCAAACGCCCAGGCGCAGTCTACCGCTGTCGACCTGGACACCGCGGTGCAGTGACCGAGGGCTCCGGGAATCCGCTGCAAATGTGCTCGCTTATGGATTTTGATAAGAATCGATGTAAGTTTTAATTTATATGTGCAAGGGAACCTAGTGATAAGACACTCCATTACATTAAAACTTGCCGACTTTCCACTGAATTCTGGGGCAAGGAATAGGTAGTGAAAATATCAAATAATTCACAAAAACACACAAAAGATCTCTCAGATTCACAATAATAAGTACGACAATGTTTGAAACGTCTTGTACAAGCGTGTGTCATATGTCATGCCACTGCTCCATGCTCTCGTGCACCGTGACCGTCTTGAGACGTGATCTATGGTCATATTTATAACTTTACTACTACTACAATAGGTATAAATACTACTAGAAGATACAAGAGACCGATGTAGACCGATAATGTTTTTAAAATTGGCCGTAAAGAACAGAAAAGAATATTTTAACAATAAGTTCACTCTGCTATTCACCTTCATTAGGTTTTTTAAATTCTAATATTATTTGTAGTTGTACAATATTTGCAGTTTTACTTAAACAGATGGTTAAACTTTATAATATGTCAGGTTATAAAGGAAAGCGAGGCCTTAGAAGGTTTTAGTAAATCCCGATTAGGTCTTGCTTAATAAATGATGCTTCAGATTTGACTTGAAAATTAATATCTGTCCAGATTTCATTGTAGAAATGGAGTTTGGTGCAAAATTATAAGTATAACGAATATTTAAGCTAAAAAATGAAAATAATTTAAATTTTGAAATAGAAATAGTTTTTATTTAATATATTTATAATTATATTGAAGGCCTCACATACGCTGCCTGATGACACTACTAAAAATATTTTTTATTTTGTTAAAAACACACGCAATGATTAGTTAAATTGGACTTATTTTTAAAACACTTTCGGCTCTCTACTGCAAAAATAACATACGCCATAAAACCACCATAAAACAAAGTGTCTATGTGTTTTATAGAAAATTGTGTAACACCCGTCGTCTACTAATAATGTTAATGGGTTTGTACCCATTACATCTTAAATCTATAGTTTTAAGATTCCAACCGCGAATATATGTTAGAACACTTGTATACGTTGCACAATAGAGTGAATGTGACCAGATTGTTACGAGTCGAGCTTCGCGGATGAAAGAATTACTTGTTGTTGGGTTCCGTAGAAGAAATACATATGTTTAATTTTTAAGAGATTTTAGACACACGTCAATTCTCTCTCCATAATTCATGAAAATGATACGCAAGTAGATACTTTTCCACAGTTTTCTATACCCTTCCTAAATAACGTTAAACACAAATTAAAGTAAAATTTATTTTATGTCAATTTAATGATTTATTAGTAAAAACTAGTATTTTTTTTTGCTTTGGTAGATAAAACACGGAAAGTGATGCGATGAAAATAAAAAAAAATTAAGATATTTAATTATTAATTAATAAAACTTTTCACTACTTGTCGTCGTCAGCCGCCTTACAAAAGCCTATGTGAATTAAATTCATTAGAAATACTAGCAGCACTAAATTAAAATAATTAACAACTAAATATTCCAAATATTTGCTTTCTCTGAACTGTGGCCTGTTAATTCGTTAGTATTTAATTAGCGTGTATTGGGTATTGGGTGTTGAAGCGTGGGCGGCCGCGTGGGCGGCGCGCGGGCGGGCGGTGCGAAAACCTGCGGAGCTTTAGCTGACTTACGCAATTAGCTTTGTGAATTTAAACTTATTTTAATTTCACATTGTTCGATTTCTGTATTTACATACATTTCTGAGTTTACATAGCATCACCCTATATCCCGCAAACAGCAAGGTAGATAGAAAGAAGCTGGGGCAATAGTGCCGCGTTTAACCCAGAACCGGTCGAGCTTACAGTCGTAAGCTTGCACGGCGTGCGCCTGCACCACGACTGGCCTCAAACCGGACCATAGAAATTATAAATAAAATATATAATTAAGATTGACAAGTATATGGCTTGGTAAACTAAAGCAGATTCTTTGTCTAAATAGCACGTGATCAAATCCATGCGAGTATATGTATATCTATTCAATGTTTTAGTATATGTATATCTATAAAATTTATCTATTCAATGCATTGGTGGGATTTTAATACATTTTAAAATTAGTTAAACCTTTCATATGTATATTATAAATTTAGTCAATAATTTAATTTGTTATCAGTAAAGTGCGTTATTACTACCATTGCTGTAGAAAGTCGGCGGCGATTGTGTTCTCAAGGCGACGTTGAGCACCACGATGGTAGCTTGTGAAATACCACCGCCGTTGATAAGATACGGGTTAGTGATGTGCATACTTCATATAAATATGCCATGCGGCCAATCGTGGTGACTGGTTGTGGGTTCGATCCCCACTTCAGGAAATCAATTAGTATTTATTAATATTTTCATTTCTTCGCCGAGTTGCGTTACTCAAGACGAAGTGTCTTAATCTTGTGTTGTCTCTGGCTACTTACTGCATGCGGTACACAGCGTGAAGCTGATTTTTTATGATATGATTTATATTTTGGAAAATCTGGAACGCGATCTTATATGAGGTGAACTTTCAATTTTACAAAAATGGAGATAGATTTAAAAATAACAATTATTTATATATAATAAAAAAAAATAATAAATATTAAAATATATTTTTATAAGCTACGGGGTTAGGCTATAAAATTTAGAAATAGTATTGTATTTTACTTAGATTTCAACTTGCTTAGTTTATAATACGTATTAATTAGGAAAATAATTTCATATTTTTACATATTATAGTTTTAAGGAATATTATTAAGAGTGTCACATCACTATTTATTTGCGTGCCCTATCAGTGTTATCAGTATCGAGTGGTTATCTAGTGCGGTTACACATAAAGCTGCCGAGATGAAATGCACTGAGGAACTTTGAACTTATGGATCCATATTTTTCATTGCTTATCATTTTGTGTAGTTCTTGAGGTATAGTTTAAATTGACAACGCATATACAATCTCACATTTTTTTTGGTAAGATTTAATTGGATCAACCTGTTCATATTTCTATATACAAATGTAAAAACGAAGAGATGAGTCACTACTAATTGAGTACACTATGCTTGAAAACGAGATTGATCTAAGTTCGATCCCCATTCGGGGATTATATGTAAAGAATTTTTAAATTCTTATTAAGTTAGTGTAAATGTAAAAATTAGAAAAATAAGAAACAGAGTGTATTAACACTAATAACCCACACAGTCTATGCGGGAAAAAGTTTGAAATTTCTTCTTTTAATATTTATTTTCTATGAAAAAATATGCCTCGTTATGAAATATAAATCGGTTTTGTAAGAAGCAAATATTCATTCATAAAAATTATTTATACTGCAGTGACATGGTTTATCAATTATATGTGGTGGTGGTGTGGTACTTGTCGCCACCGACGCAACACAGAAACTGGTGCAACTGAGCTATAGGTAGTACTGTACTGTTCTCATAGTTATTAAAATCAATTACGTGGGATTGATATTTGGGTTGTGGGTTGTACGTGGGCTTTCAATTCATATATATATATATATATATATGTATTATAATACTTGTGACAAATAAGATTTGTACAATATATACAAAATATGATAGGTAAGAAAAAAAATTGGATCATTTTCAAGTTTTTTTGTCCTGAATGAAAGGATAATCGAGTCAATTAATATTTGTTTGGAATTTTCTTGTACTTAAAGTTGAATGTTTTTTGGTAATACATATTTATAATATTTATACATTTTTTTCCTTTAATATAAGTTTATTTTATTCAAAACTATCTATTTTATGTGATTTTGCCTTAAAAATTATAGATTATTCTTAGAGGTCGACGTGGCTGCTACTGTTAACGCGACAGTTGGGGATTTGATTGCCATTCACCTGGCAATTATATATTTAATATTTTAATTTCCTCGTTCTGGTCGGTACCAGCTCGGTAGCTAAAGCGTGGAATTGAGTTCCGGTACTCAGAACGCAATCCGTCAAGAATTCGGCGGAAAGTGGTAAGAAAACAAAAAAAGTATTGTATTTGACTCCAGTTACCGGCATCGTATGAAATATTTCATCAAGACTTATGTGCAATTGGGAGAATGCTCCGTACAGAGGTCCGAAGACATTAATTTAAGCTTATTATCACTTGTCTCGCCACTTGTCGAATTAATAAAACATTGGACGTGCCTTTTATGAGACACTGGGTGTCACCTGCGGCTTCGTCTCCGTGTGATGACACTTCGTTCTCATTAAGACACTGCATTCCCTACTTTCCGTCAAATTATGGAGGCATTGCAGAGCGAAGAAATCATAATCATACTAATATTATAAACGTAAATTTGTTTGTCACGCTGTGGATGTGTTTTAAATACTATTATAGGATAATATAAAAATAAGTTTCTAGTGTAAACATATATAAAAAAAACATGCTAGCTTGCTAGTATTGGATATTTCTTTGCTCGAGTGGGAATCGAACACACGACAAGTCGCGCGCAGTCGCACGCGCACGTGACCTGCGCCGCGACTGGCTGGGCTGTGTATTCTAACAGAATTGTGTCTAATACATGACACATGTTATTAGTAACAGGTACAGTGGGTAACAGAAATTTTTAAAAGTAGTAATATAAAGAATTTTTCAATACGAACCAGTAGTTGCTGAGATTAGCGATATGAACTAAACAATCAAAACTTTCAGCTTATTATAGTAATAATATAATAATAGTATAGATCTGCAGTTGTCTGCATTTCTCGACATTTCTTAATCTGATAATTACTTCGAGTTCGACTTTATGCTTAATAAAAAATAATTCTAACTATATTGCCGCTTTAACCTAAATATTCCGGAATGGGAGTATATACCCACTATCTCCGTATAAATATTAGCTGACATGATTACCAAATAGCACTCCTGCGCATCTTACTACGTGACATTGGTTCTCTTGTAACTGCGCGTGGGCAACACTGTTAGGTGTAGCTAATACCGTACATCCGGTGTATATTTTCTTAGCGCAAAAAAAAGCATCGAAATTGATTGAGATGAATAGTGTTTATTTTTTTATTAAAAACTTGAAGATTTTTTCTGTTTGTTGAGGTGTAGATGCGAGGATTGCGGATTCGTTCCCCGCTCAGGGGATTAGGGTTTTATTATTTCCTGTAGCCTTTCATCAATTTCTATTAGTTTAACCGTCCAAGTTGTATATATTGTAATAATGTAAGCTATTATTTTATCACGCTAATGTTTATATAAGGAAATATATAAATAAATTTCATTATTCAGTTAAATATAGCGCGGCGTAGAGTTACGCCACACAGATTGTATAGATTAACAAATAAAAATCTTAAAAAGGACATATATTAATTCAATTTAAATTATTACAAATATTACTTCGATATGTGTACGAGATGTGGTATAACAAACCCTTTTTATAACCGCAAGTCGACTGCATTCAGGTCGTTTAAAAATAATAATATAATTTTTCGCAAGATATTGTCGGCCTTGACATTATTTTGTTAACATTATGCTGATATATGTACAAACATTTATATTTTATAAGTTATATAGAACTGGTTGTGTCGACTGTATGTGTGATGACTGTGGGTTCGATTCCCACAACTGGAAATAAATTATTTGCGAGGGAGAAAGGGGTGAATAAATTGTATCATTAGGTTCCCTCTGCTTACTGTTTTGCTTATGATGGTAGTGAGTTCATTTTTAATTTATAGTCATTTAGGTGAATGTTATTGTTAAATGTTCTTAAGGTCCTTCTGCCTACATTGCTACGTACGGGATACAGCTGAAAAAAAGTAATATAAATATAATTTAAATTCTAATTAGCGTCTCTGAGTGTGGTATTAAGTAGGATTACGTGTTGTAATACGAATATATTTAAAAATGACAGCCAGTCTGTATAACCGGTATTGTAGATGACCAAATTTGGGTTTTCGTTGTTGATGTCATGTTTGCTTAGTTTGAGTAATCTGGAGGCTTGTAGCCGATCGGATCCCGTTTCAGGGTCAATGAAATAAGGACTAAATATTTTATTCAAAAATTTATATTGATTTACATTACATTTACCATCAGACTTTGTCCCAGTGCGCGACAACGGCTTCTCGCACATTGCAGTGTAAACAGAGAGAGAGAGACACCAGGAAACTTTGTGAAGACACTCCGTTCCCTGATTTGCGTCGAGTTGCGCTACCATCACCTGAAATATTAAATCTTTCATCCCCCTGAGTGGAAATCGAACCCACTACCGTCGTGTTTATAGTTTCCACATCTCAATATTTAATCTTCATAACTCACTACTGACTTATATTATATTAAAATAGTATCTATTTAAAAATGAAGAGATAATATAATATGCGCAAACGTAATCCATCTTGTGTGTACACGTCGAGTCGAACGAGAGAGTACCAAGTGGCCCTGATTGGGGACGCATTCAGACCGTCTTGAAAGCACCAACATCAACGCATCGAGCGTTGATAAAACATAAATCAATGGGTTGCCGCGGCCAGTAGGGTGTTCGTGGGTTCTTTTTTTGGTGAAGTATTTTAAATGAGTTAATTATTGATTGCATCATTGTTAATTTTTTTTTGGGAAACGAACATAGTGTTTTTTTTTAACATTTTGAAACTGTTGTTCCACACTTACGAAAGAAAAATACTTCTTAAGAAAACATTATAGAAATTTGAACGTAGTGGGATTTGAACCCGCGCCTCTTCGGAAACCGTTCAAGCGTTCTAACCAAGTAAGCCATGCGTTCTCATCGAGCTACAAAAGATTCCAAAGTGTTTTAAAGAATAATTATTCGATTTAGAGTAAAACTTGTGAATTCTATGACTAGTTACTACAAGTATATACTTAAAAAGGAGTGTCGCAGTTTCTTCTTTATTCTGAAATTCCGTATGATAAACATTCAAGGAGCTTGTGGAATCTGATAACTTTTGGAAGAAAATAACCTCAATCTATATAATATTTTAAATTATTATCATAAACCTGAAGCTTGTTACGTAGAAAGCGGGAATATCTTTTTATGTCCAAACATAAAAAGATAAAATATTTATCTTTTTATGTTTGGACAGACAGTTTTTGAGAAAAGATTGTAGAATCATTACATTAATAATAAATATTTTGACTATTTCGATTGAAATTCCACGTCCTTAGAGCGCCACTACGGCGTCTATTGAATAAAGTTTATACGAATACTTACATCGATAATATGTGCAAGTAGGCCAACCAAACATAACGCAGCGTTAACGCCGCCTTCATTGATTTATAATAAATAAATTATTTGCATTGAATGCTTCTAGGTTAACCTTTTAATGGTAAACCGTCTCGCTCTTATCTTCTGAGCTAATAATAATATACGTTATATGAATATTAATATACTTAAAGATGGAAAACAGGAAATAATTGTAATATACTAATATTTAATATTATAATGTCTTATTGAGCGGCGAATTGAATCGTCGCACTTTGCATAAAAAGACTGGACATATAAAAAAATCTTTAGCACATTATATCCTGCAAATAGCAGGGGATGTAGAAGGAGTTTAATTAAGACCATCTTCTCCTCTCTTTTCGCTCTACTTTCGACAAATTACCTGCTGAGTAGCAGATTTCAACGTCTCGATCGACGAATCGAAGACGCTGTCATTGCGTCACGGCGGCCTCAAAAAAGGCTTTTGTTTTTTGTTATTCCCGCCAACTAAGTAAGGAACACTACATAAATATATTTTTCATAAAATTTATATCCAGTATTTCTGTTAACTCGACAATATGGTCACTCTATTCCACTGTACTGCACATAGCGCCGCAGTATCAGGGACGACTTTGATGCTTCTCGAGAAGCGTCAGTTATTTCATTTCGATGCAAGGGCACAGGTCAACGACCTTCGTAACAAGTGACAGACCCAGACTCACTTAGTACCTACTTATTTCATGAAAATTAACTCTATTATATTTTTTTTTACAAAAAGTAAAAACAAAAAATAAATCAGCTGACGCTGTTCTGCCCACATCAAGATAGGAAGAGTGAACCTAGTGTTAAGACACTTAGTTTGTCAAGTTTGTAAAATACACTCTTACTCTTTTTCCTTCACGGTGTAACCCGCACATAGCAGTGTAGGCACAGGGAATCTGAGAACCTGACGTGGACACTGAGAACGGCTCATTAAGACAGTTCCGTTCTTGACGAATTTCGTATTACTTATTTCGTATTAGTGAAGGAACCCCGTGCTCTGCCTCGTTATAAGCAATATGAACGGGAATCGAACGCAGAACCGTCCCGTTTACAGTCGCAATCCCCTGCCTTTGCACCGCGTCCACCTCAAACACGTGCTTGTGAAGCTAAAGAAAGAAATTATTTAACATGACAACGACAACCAAGGTTCAGCATTTGCCCAAAGTTCTCTAAGCACACTCTTGACTCGTGCTAATAAACAAACAATAAAACAAACAAAGCCAACGTCGGCAAACATCGAACTTGGCTGCACTTGGCCAAATTGACCAAACCAGTTACGACAGTCAAGTGGTCGTAACACACGTTTCAACAAAATTTATACGTCTCATGATTTCTGCTAATATTTGACTTGTATTTGAAAAAGAAAACGGGATAAATGTACTACTCGGTGTTTATATAGTGTTGTAAAATTAATATGAGGCGCAGTGGCGTAGTATGGGATAAATGTGATGATTGTAGGTTCGATTATTTATTACTCTAATAATCTAAACTAATATTATAAAGCTGTAAGTTTTATTTGAAGCTTCAAATTAAAAAAAGAAAGATTTCTTTTATGGATAGTCCACTTCTTGCGTTAGGCTATATGTATATGTAATTTATAGACTATTTAATAATTTCATTGATATCTTATATAGAAAATTTCTGCATATATCATACAATATGTACGTTAATATAATTTAAACACAAAATAAAGAATTTTCATAATTTTTTAAATAAATGATATAATTCCTCAGAGGTAATTACTGGCTCCCCTCTATATTGTAATAAATTAGCAACAAGTGGGTCGAAGTCGGAGTCAATTCGTCCAATTTTACGTTCAATTGAGTACATACAGATGTACAGATTGATGAAGTACCTTTTGAAATATGAAGTTAGATATAATTAATAAGCAAAGCGCGGCGTTGAGTTCCGCCACTCGTACGGTACGGAGTGTCTGTGTGTATGCGGGATACAGCGTGAAGCTGGAATACAGCATAATTTCTATATGAAGTATTTTTTATAATAACCGAGACTGCGTACAGGCAGAAGGAACTCTATTTTGTTACGACACTATATCTTTTTTCCAATTCAATTTCCGAGATAATGCGTGTTAAGTGCCCAGCGCCGTTATCAGTCTGGTGACAGAGCGAACTCATTTTCTCGAGTGAGAATCAAAATCAGTATATTCTGCTTCCAATAAACAATTTTATTCATACATTTCATTTCCTCTGTCTCTCTCACTCTCTCTCTCTCTCTCTGCCATTTGTAAAATATAATAAAAAATAAAGATGTATGTTTGTAAGTCACAACAAAACTCATGTTCTCAGACAACTTTATTGTAAACAATCTTCGCGTGAGATCGTTTTTATGCAAATTCAACAATAAAATTCGGTCATAGCTCTTTACAATATTATAAACACTAATCGTCAGAAGTAATTAAACATGTGGGAATATAAAATATGTGTGAGCTGTTTTTAGGATAATATTGTAATATAGTGATTTAGTTAGTAGTTAGTTAGTATAAAATTAGAGTGAAACTAATCGTGGCGTATGGCACAAGCCTGTACCTGTAAACACGACAACTTGCGGGTTTGATTCCAATCGAGGAAAAGATATATTTCGTCGACGTTGAGTTCCGCCACTTCACAATACTTCCAGAATACAGCTGAAAGTAGCCGGGTGCTTTATATGAGGCTCTCTCTCCCTATTCAAGTACATGTGGGATACAGCGCTAAGCTGAAAAAGAATAATAAAAATAAGTAACGTTACATGTTGAGGAACAAGGGCTGTATGTAAACGTGACGGTCGTGTATTCGATTCTCATACGGAAGAATGACTTTTTTTCATTTTCTAGTTCTGATGGACACAACATGCAATGTCTCGAAAATAGAGCGTGTATGTGGGGAGGGAGTGTCTTAACACTAGGTTCAATCTTCCTACTCTGGAATGGATAGGACAGCGAGAAACCTAAAAAAGACTTAGGATAGAAAGGATTAAATATTATATTTAATATAAAATATTATTATAACAAATAATATTGTAAGTAATATACGTAATTATCGAAATAATAAATTAAACTAACATCTAAATAATGTTAGTATTGATTATTAGAACGTCTAATGAACTGTGTAAAGGGACTGCTGTGTTTTTACTTAATAACGCGTGTCGGGAAGGGGTCCACCCTATATATATATTATATATATATGAAGAGACGTGGCCCACTTAGGCTAGAATATATGATATTCTGATACAAGTTGTTTTACTGTAATGTTATTTTCATATAAATCCTCAATAGTTTTGTGTGAGTGTGAGACAAGCATTCACCCTCATGAGCATGTCATTTATACATAATATGATACTACAACTAATTACATCAGTTTACCAATAAGACAACGCGGAGAACGGAGCCACTGGGAGACACAAGGTTCTCTCTGCCAATATACATAGCATGGAGCTAAATAAAATAATAAAAAGAAATTAGTCATAAGTTTCTGAGTTGAAACATTATAAACTCATAACATGTAATTGGTAAACTTACATATTATGAGGGTATTTTATTTGAGTCAGTCACGGAAGTGCATAGATTATAGGAAGGGGATAGTGTTTGGTGTTGTTTAAGGAAGAAAAATATTTTTATTATTATTATATATTTTTATGATATATATATATATATATATATATATATATATATATATATATATATATATATTTATTTGCCGTGAGTGTGTTGTGGTAGCGAGGCAGAGAAAAGAGAGAAGCAGATAAATGTGGGTTTTATTCCACTCAAGCAATTCTTAGGTTGTCTTCATCTGCCTCCCTACATGAAGGAGAAAACGTCAAGTATATGGATATATACCTACTGCTCTTTATAAAAATATCAACATATGTAACGATGGTACATAAAGTAACTGTACGTTAAATACAATCCATCATGTTATTTAATTACTACCTGTCGAGCCTCACGAAAGCTGAAGCTTAATGTCTAAATGTTACCATAGATGAAGATTACCGACTTCCTTTGACGCGCTGTTCGTTTTTGAAGGTTTTGAATGATTTAATTATACTTTTGCAATGGCAGACGATAATTGTTTTAAAATTATGTATAGAAAACAATACATTATGTATCTACGTATTTATATATGTATGTGCTAGCTTTCATCCGTGGTTTCGCTCGATTTGAAGTTCTTAAAAGATTGCCAATGACCATAAAATAGGAAATTATTATAAAATATAATATCGCGTGTTTTGCTTTAAAAAATCCGAAAAGACTGGGAACCTAGTGTTGAGACACTAGGTTCCCAGATTCACTTTGTTTATACTCCTTTGTACGGGATACAGCGTGAAATTAAAAAAATGCTAATATAGACCATATACTATCTCTATCCTTTTGACCACAAATTGAAATATTTATATGACAGACAGATATTTTAAAAATTTTATTACACAATTTTATAGTATGTGATATGTACACCATGTAGAAACCATTAACGTTGGTTGATGTACTGTTTTAATTTCTTCATAAGATAACGGCAAGAACAATAAAGGTAACCTGTAATTTACTCCAATAATCCCTATAAGGTACGCATTAAGAGCTCGTGATAAAAATCAGGCCTTACATAATCGTCCACCGAATTTGTGAAGCGGAGCTATACTTACGCTACAGAACAAAAAAAAATATAAAAGAAATAATTCTTTTATATTTTTTTTTTGTTCTGTAGCGTATTAATATAATAATTTTTAAGGCTGTCATGGCAAGGGCACAATCGTCCAACTCTATACGCGGTAATGAGGTTCAGTGCAGCGTTGAGTTCAGCCACTCAAGAGGCACTGCCTCGAAAATTCTGCAGAAATTGGGGAAAGGAAAGTATCTTAATGGATGCGGAGTTTCTTAACACTGGTTTGTAATGTTCACTCCGCATAAACTGCTATGTGCGGGATAGGGCGTGAAAAAAAAAAATCATTTATAGCATCATAAATTGACCAAGGCCCCAGTTTTTAAGCTTTCGGGTGGCGTTGAGAGTAAAACAAACAGCGGCGTCTACTGATTTAAGTGCATCAGGTTTTATGAAGAAAGCCCTCATTGTATCATTTGTCAGTTTCCTTATAAAGGATTAGCTGGTGGATAAATGTGAAATATATATTTATAATGCCTTTGTGGTTCAGTGGAGTATTGAATGAAAAAATGTGTAGCGATGGTAGTGGGTTCGGTCCGGAGGGGAGTCTTATTTTAAATGTTATTACTGCGATCGAATGTAATATTTTTAATATATTATTTATTGCTGATTAAAATTTCATTAGTCAATTCATTAATTATATGTATTAAATGAAATCTGTATATTAAAAAGAATGAACCAGATAAAGGGCGGCGTTGAGTTCCGTCAATCAACATGCAATGTTTTAAAAATTGAGCGCATGGGGAGCCGATATCAAAAGCACATGCTTCTACTCCAGGTGATTTTAATGAAGGGGGAAGTATTTAGTAATTTATATGACGGACACATTAGTGACTCACAAGTCATACACCACGTACATAAATGAAAGTGGACCGCGACTACTTCACCGTATTTTCCTCGTGAGTCACTCGGTCCAGTAAAATAAGAATATGAATGAAGTGCTTTATATATTTTGAGTACATTTATTATGATTTATTATATAAATAACAGTTAGTTCAAAGATTGAAAATTTTATTATTTAAAATAAAATGTTAAATTTAGAACAAAAAAAAACACATTTTTTCTATAGGCAGAGGAAACTTTGGAATCTAGTGTTGAGACACTCCCTTTTCATTAAGACACTTCCATTTCCCCCTTTCCGTTGATGATTCTGTTGGCGGAACTTAACGCCGCGCTCTGCTCTTTTACCAGTACGGAAATGAAGATAATAAATATTTCTTTCCTCTAATGAGAATTGAACCTAAACCTGTCTCACTTATGCTTGTGCACTTGTGTGTTACTTATGTGTGTTTTATTAAATCTAAAAAAGTATAATTCAAAATAAATATTTTATACACATGTATAATATAGTGAAGAAAAAGGAAAATAGTAATATGACACTAGCTATACATCATTATATTTTTAAATGGTTTGTCTAATGTATTAAGTCGAAGCCGCTAATGACTGTCCACATTAATGACGTCATTTCACGCGTCACTGCCGCTACATCCGTTTCCGTAGGATTTTTTATTGAGTATGACCAAAATTATGTTTCTATTTCTAATATGAGGCCGAGGTTCAAGCGAATATTGAGAGTGGTGGGTTATATTTATATTATCTTTAGCTTCCCGCTACTTAAACAAGACTAAAACAATAAATGTATATGCGAAAGAAATAATGATTTTTGAAGCGTTGTAAGAGTATGACATTTTTTTCTCTTTTCTAAGCTTCACACATCGTTCTTAGGGTAGAAAAATTCTCTATGGACTATTTTCTCTAACAAAAATATTCTGATTTTAGATTATCTATAAGTATTTTTTTGTTCTTGTTTCAGATAACAACGTAGACAGTGCGCATCGACAGATCGACCAGAAGTCAAACCAGTGGTTCGGAGCCACTCTCACCAGCACTGGCAGAAACGGTCCTATCGTGGTGAGTGCTGATTTTATTTCCTACATTTTGAGAAATAAATGAAGAAAAGAATAAAGTGTGAATGTTAACACGACGAAATTTTGGGAAAATTTGGATTTTACAAGAAATAAAAATTGTATTAATAACTCTGAATGTTGTGAAATTTCCACATAAAATATATAAAAACAATAGACCAAATAAAAGAAATAAAATTATAACAAAGCAGAATGTAAAGAAATATCTTTACATTTAATATTCACCTAAAAACAAATATGTAAGAAATTAAATTAATTTAAAGAAATGTATTGGTGACATTAATGATTTATTTTAAAATTTCTTACATCACGAAATATCTTGGATAGAATAATCCACTTCGACTTTTTGTCAATAAAACCCGGAATAATAATAATAAAAGTGAAACCTTTACTGTTCCAACTTTAAAAGCATCAAATGTTGTAAAATCAATAAAATAACAACAAACTAATAAACAAATTGATAATACTACCAATTATATTAGCTTTTTTTTCTCAAAAAGTTCCCGCTCGGAGGAATAAAGTATTTTATTTTCGTTGTTTTCGTAACAAGACAAATCGCTGCGTTGAGTTTCGCCAGTCACCACTCAAAATTTGGGTAAAAAGTTGAGAAGCAAGAGAAAGAGTGTATGGCGAAAACTAAAAAAAAAATCCTTTTTACTACTACCTTTTTATTTTTATACTCACATAAGTCTATGGTGTCTCGAATCTCGACCTCATAAAGTGTTATGGTGACCTATAAAGTTTACGGTCTCGGCTGCACCCTTCCTGTTACACCCACACTGATTTGATGTGCCACAATAGCCTTTACGAATAGACAAAAGGTCGAGCCGACGTCTTCAAATGACAAACACTGCTTTTGTTAATTTTCTGTAAAAAGCTCACGCGATTTTTGGTTATATTTTTTTTGTAGTATGGTAAACAGAGGGGTCTTGGGAACTTAATGTTATAACGCTCTGTTCCCATCAGGACACTTCCGTTTCCCACATGTTGTCGCATTCTGGCGGAACTAAACGCCGCATGTGGCCTCGACACCAGAGCGAAGAAATCAAAGTATTAAATATGTAATTTCCTCGAGAGGGAATCAAACCTGTCTTTCTTCTGCTAATATACTAGGTTCCCAGGTTCAATCTGCCTAACCTGCTGTGTCTGTTTTGTTCTCCTAGTGTAAGAGATTTTATTTGATGTCTCTAATCACATATGTATATTATGTGGTCTAAAGAGATAGAACTTCCTGGAAATTTATCCCCATCTCAATTTATCGATATTTTCTAGAAATTTGCTGATAGTAAGCTTAATATTTCCAAAAAATTATGTCAACTTTTTATTCATCGCGTTAAGTCAAGCACGTCTGTCTCTACGGTGGAAAAAAACGTCATAAAATTGATTAAAACTTATGAAAAAAAAATGTTTTTTTTTACCTTTCCAGATTAATGGTTTTAATTAAACGCCACAATAAAAAACTTACATAAAAATGTCGTGACATAACCTAACTTATCATCGAAACGTGAGTAGCGTCGTCGCGACAACGATTAATCTTTTTTTACAAATGTACCCTACATTTTGGTTTTTATTAATACACTCATTATTTTTGCAATATTTTAAATTGCAGCTCATAAATTTTCAGCATTTTAATAAACTCTGCAATAAAAAAGTATTTTACAATTTATTAAGTTTGTTCAAACCTGGTGGCTTCCGTTCTTGCCCTTCATCTTATCAATGTAAATTAATCTTGGTAATCAAAATAATTTGGGTATAATAATTAATAAAGGCAGTGGTGACGCAGAGGCAAGCATGGCCCTGTAAACGTGACGGGTGGGTACGATTCCTAACGCCTTTTAAAAAAATATTATAAAGTATCTGGCGTTTTCCATGAATTAATTTTTGAATTCACTATGCAATATCCCAAAAATTGGGTGGAGACTGGGGAACGAAGAGTTAGTTAACTAGGTTCCTTTCACCTACCCTGTTATGTGCTGGATGTGCTTCACAGCGTGAAGCCAAAAATAAGATTAAAAATTAGAGAATTAGATGACCTTTAGAGGTTATATAGATCTAGACAGCTATATAGCCATAGGCAAATAGGTCAGTAAGGCAGTCATGGGGTCCTCACACCATTAGTTTGGGGGTCGTCTTTACGATTTGTCGACAGATTAGCTATCTGTGTCATGGTATTGGGTTAACGGTGGGGTTTGTTTGGTAGACTCTATATGCCTCTATATAGGTCACATTAAAGATATATTACCTTGTTAGTCTAAGTACTAAATCTTAGGTAATTTCTTGCCTTTATGGGTGTAGCGGACGTACTATACGTTACGTATACGTTGAGGTATTTTCTGAAATTTTTTTTGTTAAATTGGAGATTGATAATAAAATTATTATCTTCTTATTAAAATAACTGCAATTTGTCATACATTACGTTAAATTGTGGGGAATATTTTTTAGCTTTAGCATTAGGGTAGGCAGAGGGGTTATGGAAAACTAGTGTTAAGACACTGCGTTCGAAATTAAATCACTCTATATCTCTTTTCCCCCGAATTTTGGAGGCATTGTGTGTTAATGGCGGAACTCAACGCCACGCTTTATCTTGTTACGAGGAGGGAATGACAATATTAAATATTAATCCACAGCCGTCACGTTTACAGTCGCTCGCTTGTGTCGCTGTGCCACGAGGACATCATCAGCCTTGGCACCTCCTACTTTTATTACTTATGTTTAAAATCAAAATGAAATAACAACAAAAAATGCTTAAAATTACATATATCACACATACACCTTCAAAATCTTCAAAACGTAACAAACAAAGGAACATACAGAACCATAATTGAATACACGAACAACAACACAGAAAGAAAAGTCAAGCGAAACGGGCGTCGATTGCTCACAATTTAAAAGAACTATCAAGTTACAATTTTTAGTAAGTTTTTGCGGTTTCTTCGCAGAAGCGTGTGTCGCCAGTTTTTGTGGACACTTAAAGGAGGTGGAATTTTTATTTCGGTATGCCGAATTAGTGCAAAAACGGGATGAGGCCTGATGCGGCAATTTGTATCGGGTTTTGTTTTCTTTTAGAATATTATGGCGTGTATAGAATTTAAGATGGATGCGAGCTTTGTAGAGGATGCTGTGAAACCTGTATGTATTATTATTATTATATTTTTTATTTACTTGTATTATATATTTATTTATATAGATAATTTTTGTTTTACATTGTATTCTGCATTTAGTGTATTAGGTAGCGGGAATTAGTAATCCGACACTCTGGTCCTCACTTTCAATCAGATTTTGGAGACATTGCGTAAATGTCGAAAACCGACGCCGCGTCTTGTTACCAGAATTGGAAAATGATAATTGTTAATTTTCCCGAGTGGCAATCGAACCTAAAACCGCAGAATTTACAGTCAAACGGACAATAATATAATTATTTTACATTATTATTATTTTAAAATACTATATAAATCTAATATAATTGAAATATGAAACAGCCTATATATTATCGTCGCTGTATCGTTCAAGTTTATTGATTTATAATTGCCCTCCTGATAAGTCGAGAGAGTGTTTTTGTATAGTGTTGTTTATTTATAGCAAGCTAGTGATGTTTGTGCCGTATGTGTTTTACATTTATTAAGTATTATTTATAAATCTTTAGTCTAAAGTGCGGCGTTGAGTTCCACTGTAACCTACCTACCCTACCTATTAAGGGTAACTGTACTCTACTGTACTCTACTTACCTAACCAATTAGCCTAAAGCATAAAGCTGAAAAACAATTGAGTTCTCTGAAGCCTACATTTACACGACTCATACATTTGACAAGTAAAATACTTAAGTTATTCCTGAAAAATATAATACAAAAAATAATATAAAATCATTCTAGCGAAATTGAATACGTTACTACCGACATCCGGCACGTCTAAACTTCATTGATTTATAATATAATTGCCCAGCTAAACTGAACCAAGAAAACATAAAAAAACGTATGAACAGACAGACATTTGTATTATTTATATATATATTGATTTATTTACTTGGTAGTCTCTTTAGTCTCCCATATGTAATTGTTACCTTTTTATTAGGTGTTCTTTTTATTGCTATGGACATTCTCACGACAGCGTGTGGCTGGAGCAAGGAATGCTTGCATTTTTAAGATTCTTGGAGCCTAAGGCTTAGTGGCAGTGAGTCATACTGTGGTCGCCATGTCAATATTTTTTTAATTATTTACATATATGAAAATGTAATAAAAATCTTGTCTACCTGTTTTTCTGTGAGCAGTAGATGTAAAAACTATAGAAATAAATGATTTAATTTTGTTTTTTTGAGGTAAATGTAATAAAATCTCTCACATTTTTAACGACGCCAATTTCAATAATCATTTTAAAACACACATAAAAGAAATAGCATAAAATAAATAACGAATGACTATTTATTACAATAGTTCTAATAAGGTAGTTTTCCCTTTAAAGGTGTTACACACGTCGATAATTTTCCGCTACCGACCGATCGGGCCAACATTGTATTACACTTGCAAATACGTTTCCTGCGATAAATCCTAAGATATCAGCGTCCCTCACTTTCATGCCACCTGCGTACGACATGTACTCGATTGTGTGGTAGAAAAACTTTGGATATGGCTATTTTATTGAGTCGTTTTATACTAACCACCCGCGACTTCGTCCGCTTAAAGTTATTGTTATATTATAGGAAAATGAAATATAAATTCTAGCGTATGTGTTTTCTAATTCGGATCAGTAGTGTATATTGTTGTGAAGAGAGTGAGAGTGTCTGAACTTAAATTCACGTTCGTAAGCTTTTAGATTGTTATTCAAATAATAAATTAATCGTAGTCTGTGAGCATAATGGAAGACCTAAGTTGATAATAAAATTTGTACATTGCAAAATTTTACTTAATATTTATATCTATTTGAAAAAATCGCGTTCTTAGATTCCTTCGATCTGAATTGAATAAAATGTTTCCATACATACTTGGCCATGGTCATGGTAAAATAAATACACACCGTATATATTTAAAAAATAGACGGCAGGCAAAGATGAAAATTGTCACTTAACCCTGTCAAGTTAAAAACATGTAAGATGCGAATAAATAAGAAAATAAAGCAGCCTATTTTAAGCTATTCAGCTTTATAATAACTATTAAATTGTCGACGTGTACGTGGAAGGTTTCCAAGCCGGTCGCGGGTTCGAGTTTCGCCCCATTCACATTTCTAAATATTTTCTTTCTTATAACGTATAAATGAGATGTTAAAAATGTATTCCTCAGAAATAAATAGTAAAACATTCGGCATTCATTGCTTAACTCAAGATAAGTATAACACTAAAGGCCTAAACTTTTAATTGCGCGAATTTTCGAAGTCACCATACTTACACACGAGCAGGTATATATATGTAGGTACATGTAAGGTAACAAATTGCCAAGTCATTTGTCAGATGAATTCTTTACTTGTTGCCGCCGTATTTGGCGTTCTACGGTGACGGGCATGCGGCCCGCTCGACCTCCTTTTAAGGAGAGTCCACGTATTGTTGTATGGGATATCTCAAATATTTTCAAAAAATTTTTTTACTATTTTTGAGACATTTTTTAGGTCTTTTTGACCCTTTTTTGGCACATTTTGCTATTAAGCTAGATAGCTATCTATAGAGGATATTGTTTGTAAATTAATTTTGTTTGGTTAACGCTGGAAATATTAGCTATAGTGTTATGACACTCTGTTTGCACTCTATATTAGAGAGACAGAGTGTATTGAATGGCGGAACTCAACGCCGCGTTGTGTCCACCTATGAAAATAATACTACCTACCTATTAGAATAAAACTTAATAATTAATACACAGTTAATTCAATTCAATAAATATATTCAGTCCAAATACATATAATTCTTAACAAAGTTACAACCAGAATCAACACATTGTAAAATTAATAACACGCCATTTAAATCGTATTATTCATGTAAGCTGAATTAGACACGCGCACCGTGAGATTAGTCGTACAGAGTATTTGTTAGAAGTGGCTTGGAGATTTTAGTTTTTTTTTTATTATATTTTTATTATATTATATATATTATTATTTCATTTTATTTTTGTATTGGACAGAGAATTTGACACACTCCGCTTCCCATATAAGACACTTCTGCAACACTTTTTTTGAGACATTCACAGAACTCGATGCCGCCCTTTACCTCGTCACTAAAACGAGGAAATGAAAATATTAAAAATTTCATTTCTTCGAGTGAGAATTGAACTCGTTACCTTTACAGTTACCACGGTGCCCGTACACTACGACTTGGACCACACAAAATATTTAATACAAATTATTTAACTCTTTAAAAGCTATACACTCCATTGAATTAGAGTAAAAAAAAATCCATTACCCGCAGAGGACGAGCTTTTTGATTAGCGCCCATTATTATTTCTATTATTTAATTATATCCTTTTGAAGCTTTCGTTCCGCTTAAACGTTAATGAGACGTGATGAATAGAACAACAAAAATTTATATACTCGTTCGTATAGTGGGATACTGGGTACGTGACTGTGATAGACGAGTATCGTTAAATATACCTTTTGTTGACGTAACTACTGTAGTTTGGTTAGTCTGTACTCTATTATTTTGCCATTTACCTATTATTAAATACATTAATAGGGTTACTATTAATCAATTTGTGCTATAAATAAAAAGTATTTTTCTTAAATAATACTGTATTTCACAACACTAGCTGACTTTTGAGAAAATTTGACATTTTTTTTTGCAATCGCTCTCCATTCAACACTTAATGTCTATAGAGTTCAGCGTCTGAGTGTCCGGAGAGAAACACCAGGTTGCCTCTGCCCAACCTGCTACGCACGGAATACAACGTGAAGTTAAAAAAAATACCTCACTTAAAGAAACCTGACGTGTATCCTCTCTGCCTCTCCTTTAAATTACTTATCTAGGCTAATAAATAGGAATGAAATCCACACAATTTTTCAAACAGACAGACAGACACATGAAAGCCCATATCATATCGCAGATCGATATATATGTAGGTACACTCGGGCGGCACACAATGCTAGTCAACTTCCTTAGTGTCAATTTATCATCGCTTCAATGCAACTAACTAATGCGAATAATTCTATACAACAAAAGAACAATACGATAGGCGATCGATAAAACGTCATTGCGCGTGCGCATCGTATAATATATAGAGAAATTGAATTAATCAAATATTTATTTGTCAATTTCTCCATTTTATTGTGTATTGTATTATCTATATATCTAATGTTAAGACACTCTGTTCCCTTTCAAACACTTCCATCCCCTAATCAGTCCCCTGCATCAGTGGAACGGGATTCCCTCTGGTATACAAAGCGAAGCCTTTTGTTTTCCTCGTGGGGACCCAATTTAGAGTAATACTCGAATTAACTTCTTTAATTTGTTTTTTTTAATAATATTTTAATATTTTTTATAAATTTTCAACTTTTTAAGTTCAGCAGCTTCGGCTGTCGTCAGTACGTCAGTAACGCAAGAGTTTTATATAGGTACCTATATTTTATAAATATAAAAGATATATTTATAATACCAATACTCTACCCAATTGCCTGAAATGGTGCGACCATAGGCTATCGGATAGAGTCATAAATAATAACAAATGTGTAACATAAAATTTTATTGAATTCTGTAAACAAATAGCGTAAGAAATAATATAAGCATAAAGAGATAAAGACACTTCAGTGGCTTAAAAGCCAATTCTCTTTTTTTCGAGCGATAAAAATCAATATTTTTTTCACTTCATACCTTACATTCTTGGTGAGGCAAAAAGAATCTAGTGTCAAGAAACTCAATTCTCCGCTTTCAATTAGAATACACGGTATATAAAATATAATTGTATGTGCCTAAATTCTACTTCTAGCACATACATACAAAATATATAAACATCGAACATACAACCTCCCTCTTAAAAGTCGGTCAAAAAAACACTAAAGCAATTACTTATCAAGACATTTTCAGTCCAACCGTAGGATTGTATCCCATTATAGTGTCAGAGCTGTACTTAAAAACAGCGGCACAATTTGTCACCTCCCTCTTCGAGTAGCTTTCGAATAAGCTTAGTGCTTTAAATTTATTTTCAGTGGATAAGGAGCTGGAGCAGGCATTGTAAGCCTTTCATTGCCTGTAAGAGCGAGCGTGCGATTGAAACCAAATTTAGATAGAATGTTCTAGATTTGTAAAATAATGTATATATATATATATATATATATATATATATATATAATTTTTTATTTTTGCAACGCCTTACGTATATTATCGAACTTTAATATTGAATTTTTCTTCTTACATTTTTAATCTATTATAAATTCAGAACAATTAGTACCTATAATATTAAATATAAAAGAATTAGATCTCGAATATAAAACCAGTATTAAAATATGAACGATTATCAATATTTCAATGAAGAACGAGTTCAATGTTCCGATGCGCACGCGCCGCGCCCTCGCGGGTCGTCGATAGCTGAGAGCGAGAGGGGCGGTGTCGGGCGCGAAAATACTAATAAATTAAGCAAAAGCATTACTATTATTACAATTATTCACAGTTCGTGTAGTGATTATATCTTTAACGAAGACAATGGTTAATAAGTTCCGAATTAATGTATGAAGAAGTCACGACATTTACAAGATTTTAAGGAGGAATGGCTCTTTCTGACTTGCAAGCCGATGAATATACAAAAGTATATTTACTATTTTTTTACATTACTGACCTTCCTGAATTATAAACAGAGACGAAGATGATTAAATTATAGTTAAACTGGAAAAAATATTCATAAGATAAAATACACAAAAAGATGCCTACGATATGATGAACGTGCAATTCAATACACCCGATAGTGTTGACCTTTGCGCAGTTAATTTCCTTTTAGACTCGATAGGATGAATAAAGCTATGATTTACACCGTCCTGGCGCCCGGCTATCATTTAGCGAGCGTAAATTACAATATGTCTATATAATCGTAGTATATAGAATATAAATATGTTGATACATTGGAATGTTCGTGATATTATATGATTTTTGTTTGTATTTATTTTCAAGAGAGGAGAAGGAGGAAGCTTTCCAGGTTCTGTATACCTGGGATAAATAAAATAACAATATAGTTGAGCTAAAGTGCAATATATTAAAACACAAGGAACATTGACTTGCCTGTTTAAAAATATTACAAAATAAATTACGGAGTGTTTAATCACTTTCTCTTTACCCATATCTCTTTAAATTCAGATGCTACAATATTAGTTAACTCAATGAAGCAAACAACAAGCAAACACCGCTCACTCTACCGTTTAAGGGCAAGCCACGTTAGTGCCCCATTTACTATTTAAAATGTCCGACCGTATGAAGCCAGGTCTGTCATAACTGTATAGAACGGTATCTACTGTGCCTATAGGAAAAACTAGATCCTTTTCCCTTTATAGCCCTTCCTGGTCACCCTTGTTGATGACGCGTCAACCGTTACGTACTACTTTACTAGGTGTGGGTGAAAAAATTATCGCATAATATGGTGTGTTAATATTTTTTTAACTTCACGCTGTATCCCGCATATGGAAGGATAGGCAGCAGGATCCTGGGAACCTAGAGCTAAAACGTTCATTTCCCACTAAGACATTGAATTGACGGAATTCAAGGCCGCACTTGTAAATGACTATATTGAATATTTCATCGAACCAAAAACCGTTACATTTACAGTCGCCAAATTTTGCGTTTGCGCCACTAGGTCTGATAACATTTGCCTGACTTACACCGATACACCTGACATAGACTATGGATTCAAAAAATTGAATTTTGGCATGTAAGTAACAGTAGGTTAGTTAGTGTAGGGGATCACTAAGAAGAAATCAGTCAAAAGTGTGGACGACGTCAAGTGTAATGTAGAACTAATTTATTTCTATGAGTGCAGATTTCTATGCGAACCCTTAACCTATATAACAGCTTACAGTCACAAATTAGAAGTATTCCACTGCGCCATAATGGACTCAATTATATTCCGAACTAATATATTTCATGATAAAATATCTATTTTTGTCGATAATTTAGCAACTATTTAAAATCTAGGCTAAGCTTACCTTTTTCTGTACACTCAATACGCAACTCCTTGTATGATTGTGCTCATTTAGCCCCCAGAGCCCATATAAAGCTGATAACTGTCGACTCCACTGAGTTTTTATCGAGCTAGCGTAACGTAAGATTCTCGAAAATTAACTGCATTGATATAACGGCAGACTAGTGAGAGGCGTGGAGCAGGTTTAAATGTACTAATTCGCCTAATATTACGAACTGGTCTAAGTTTGAGCTGGATTTATATATATTTAATATTTCATTCAAGAAATGATGATCCTACTTTCCGACAAATTTTCGACACATTGCTTTTTAAGTGGCGGAACTCAAAGCTGTGCTTTGTCTTATTATCACAGCGGGGCAATTAAAATAATTAATTCCTTTAAGTTATAGCATATGGTGTGTCCCTGCGTCCCTATCGCCTTATAAATAAAATATTGACATATATTAATTAACTATTCTCTTAAACAGTAGGCGTTGCTTAAATTAAATTAAAATGATTTTTACAAAATATTTAAATATATAAATTTGATGCTCTAAATTTGTAAAAGTACAGTATGGTGGTGACACTAAAAATCGATTAGGTGCGCCTGCGCAGCCAACTATACACGATATTTAGAGTGGAATCTAGTGTTACCGTGATTACAACATGGATTTACGTTTATAAGTAAACAATGCCGTATAATCGTCTACATAAAAACTGATAGCCTATAATAGGAGATGGATACTGAGCTTTTATCGCAGACGTTGTGATGTTGCATGGACTATATATAGCGATGGTCACGGCTTCGAGTTCTTCTTGGAACGTATAGTGTTTAATCATTACTTTATTTATTTTCTTAAGTCATTTTTGATTTAGAAAAAAATGACTTGAGTAGATAAAATACGGCCTTAAATTTCACCATTATATCAAAATATCGTGAAAAGTGGGAAAAGGAGTGTCTTAACACTGAATGTCCTTTGTCTATCCTTCTAGGTGCAAAAAATTGAAATTGCAAGAGCTAAGCATAACAGGGCTTAAAAATAATTATTAAACAAACATATATGAAATACTATAAGTAGGTAAAGTATAGTTATTTTTAGTATTGCTTTGAAATATATATATATATATATATATATATATATAAATTTATAATTTTGGCTAACATATAAACATTGAACAAAGACTAAGAATTTCAAGCATTATTTACACTGAAGAAACTCTATAACTAGCGTGTGACAGAACTCTATTTATGATTTACTGCGATACAAACAACCATTGTGTGTCAAATAGGTCGGACAATGCATGTTAAACATATTACTCTTACAAGAGTACATTTACGTATTAGGTTATAGCTATTAATAATTCGCGGCGTTTAACTCCGCTTATCAATACGCGAGGAAGATTGGGCGGTATTGTGGGAAGTGGATGGGTGTTTTAACACTATGTTCTTTCTGCCTACCTTCCTATACGGAAACAGCAGGAGGCTGCATAAAATAATTTGTTTTTAGAATTATTATAGAATAACTATCTCATTTTAAAATTACGACTTATATATTTTTTCCTTTCCCTGCATTCTTTATCCTGTATATAAGAGAGCAGAGAGCACCTTGTTTTCCGCCCGTTATCTTAGTGCGCCACGAGGCCTCATATATATTATATTTTCTTAGCTTTACGCTGTATCCTATTTATTCCATGGAAGGCAGAGGGAACCCAGTGTTAAGTTAAGAGATATTCCACGTATGTAT
Organism: Heliconius aoede; assembly: GCA_037355905.1. Classification (NCBI taxonomy): domain Eukaryota; kingdom Metazoa; phylum Arthropoda; class Insecta; order Lepidoptera; family Nymphalidae; genus Heliconius; species Heliconius aoede. The sequence continues at coordinate 863,328 of JBAIZZ010000342.1, read as the reverse complement.
TGCAAGATGAATAACAAAGGAAATTACTCATCTACTGACCATATATTATATGTATATTTTTATGTATTTGAAATATGTTATGCTTTATGAGAAGAGCTAACGGCATTAAGTTCCTGTTAATAACAAAATAACTTTCACTTCAACTTAAAGTGAAACAAGCTTAAAGAAATTGGGTATAACTTTTAAAATATATGTTTTTTAATAAAATATAAAGCAAAACCTTTGATTTTATTAAATATGATGAATACGGGTTCAAATATACGTAATAATATTATCAATGATTTTCCTCATTTTATCGTGCCACTCAACACAGAATGCTTCGAATTCTGTAAACGGAGAACATAGTGTCTTTACACTAGGATCTCTATGCTATATCAAAATAGGCGGAAAGTGAAATCTTGTCACTACGTTGTCTCAAAATAATAAAAAAAAATAAAATAAAAGTTACCTCACTTCCAAAGAGCGTTATCTGTTAGTATAAGCACTTATAATACATGTACATGTAATTTAAGTTAAGATTCCTCACAGTATTGAAATTCTTCTCCCGACTGACTCAGGTATGACGAACTGAGTGATTCACTTAAACGTACCACATTCGAAACTTAGGTTGTTGGCCGATGGACAAAGGGTCTTATATTTTCGTATTATATTAGGTTACAGTCAAAGGAGATATGATGTTTATGCTTTTTATATTTGCAATTTGATTGTGGGCTGAGTCGTCTGCAATAGTTGTAGGTTCAATTCTCAATTGCGCGAATGATTTTTTTCGCTATTTATCTACTAACAAAAAATTAGGTCAAATTCGATGAACAATTAAATTAAATCGAAAACTAAGAATAGAGGACGGAATATTTTAATATTACGTTCCCTCTGCCAATCATTCTTAATTTATTTATGATATACAGCTCGTGACCATTATTACGACAATATCGGTTAGTAGTTAAGGCGCTAACGCGTGAAAACGTTACATTTTTATAGCTTTTTATAGCTGTTGAAGATTTTTCATGACTTTGTAAAATTCTATATTTGTAAATTTTACAGAGATAATTGAAATATGCAACTCTAATAAACATTAACGGTTCTCAACATTTTCGACAATTTATGTTAGAAAGGTGTATATTAAAAGTACACGTAGTATAAATTGTTTATTGTAACTATGTAAGTCCATATCCGCCAGATGCTCTATCAACAACGAGTTATATAAATTTGTTTGTTAAGTTCAATGCGCACGCGCACCTAATTTTGAGCTATTTTAATTAAGTAAGGTGTGTATGATTCTTCACAAGTTTTTATCTGTACAGGGAATATTTAAAAATTAATATTTTATAATGAAGGTTTTCATTTCAACTGTTTCCTTTATTTTCATTGCAGATCATAAGGATATAGCCAATCGTTGAAGTTTATCTTCATACATTATTGCAGATTAATTTTTTTATTAATAAATAATTCCTTATTTATTATATAATTACTTATTTTCTCATCTCACTCAACACGTATCGACGTAATGTGCTTAATAATAAATGAAAACATTTTTCTCGTAATTCTAGATCTCTTCTGGAGTTCTCTCTGGATACCAAAGTAAATTTTACCCAAAAACACAGCTTTTTAAATTCGGGCAAAAAGTAGAGAAAGAAGTGTCTTAACTCTTTGGCCTCTTTACCTACCCTGTTGTCTTCGCGATACAGCTTGAAGCGGTTACTTTCTATGCCTCTAAAACTATATATTTTCTATTCTAAGCTTCAGGGCGTGATCTTTCAGGAATCACGTTCCCTTAAAAGGATGTTATGATCGTAAAACTTTGACATTAGCATTCCTATTATGAAACATTGTGGGTAAAGTTCCTTGACCTGAAATAAATCATCGATTTGTTGTTGCACTTTACTGAGAAACTGTGCATCGGTCTGGCTAATATTACTGCGTACTCGCTTATTAATAAACTACTTCTTGGTAATATGGATTAAAAATTTGTTGATACATGTAGCTAGTTAAATTAATTTTTAATATAATTTTCCTCTTTTTTTCTTTATTTATTAGATTTAGTAAGAAGATAAGAACAATAAATGATTTCTCTTCCTTCCATCTACGATTCTTATATTCCTCTTATGAATAGATACAGACATCTATACTTCAAATTTGCTGGTGAAATTGAAAACTTAAATAGACAATGTATAACACTAGCACCAAAACGACCGCTACAAAAAATCTTTACAAAGCAAAATCAAACGTTATAATTTTTTATTCAAGAATAGTTTCTATTAAATAATATATTATTGGTATATATACTATTTGAGACACATATTTATATCCTCAGAGTTGCAATAAAAAATACTCAAAAAAATTCATTTAAAACTAAAGTTTTACACTTAATGTTTCTTTTTTTGTTGCAGGCTTGCGCCCCACGTTACGTATCGTTCGTGACGGCCAAATTGAAACAGCGAGATCCTGTCGGCTCTTGCTTTGTAGCCAAAAGCTCTACCGCCGATGAGGTCAATGAGTTTTCGCCATGTCGCAATTGTAAGTATTTTTCATATATATAATTTTCTATAAATACTTAAACGTTTTAGGTTATGGTTATTTTTATATCATTGCACAAAACAAAGTATAAAAGTGTACATTGAATATTAAAAAAAAATATTTAATTACAAATCTAAATAAGTTATATGTAACCTGTATTCAAAACGGAAGTACATTTTTATTTTGATGTTGACATGCCCTCGATAACGGTAAAAGGGCGCCAAAACGCACGTCACTTCCTCCGGTAATGGCGGATTGAGAGGGAAATTAGCGTGACGCATGCCCGCGGTGCCGACATTTAGATTTATTATTAGAATGCTTTCCAATATTGGAACTTTATTATTATTATTTAAATTATATTTAAAAATATACATAGTATAATAATATAGGATTATTAAACTTTTATTACTTTACAAATATACATATTTTATATATTAAATTATTTTTAAGCAAATCGAATAATTTTAATCTATGTACATATATCTTTATAATATGCAAAGTTAAAGTCAAGTTACAATTTAATATGAGACCAAAATATTTGTCACAATAATAACATAATCTGTTTAGGGTTCCGTACCCAGGACGAAGGTGAGTATTCCAGTAGATGAGCACTTGTAGGGATAAAAATCACTTGTTGCTATATTATTTTGTTAGATCTGTGTTACTTTATGACATGAAAATAAAAAAAATGAAATTGTTTATTTCTTTATAATTTATAACTGTTTATTTTTAAGTATTTTGTACAGATAAAAAATCAAGATAAACCATGTGTTGCTAAATTATTCATTTTATACAAGCAAATTTCAAGAGCATTTGTTACTTAAAATAAACCTTGATTAAAATATTTTTTTACCTTCACGGTGCATCCCGTACATGTTGTCCGGAGGAACCCTGGAACCTAGGTTTAAAACACTTCATTCACATTCAAAAACATAATTTCCCCAATTTCTGCCGAATTTTGGAAGCATGGGGTATTGAGTGGCGGAACGGATATTTATGTTATTTATGTGAACAAAAGTATTACTTTTAATAACAAGTTTATACATGTCTATTGCATGCAGATATATAGATTTCAAAAAAAGAAATTATTTATTATGTATTATACACTAAACCAATGTTTTCTTTGTAGACGTACATCTAAACATACATCTAAATATATTTATTCTAGACACTCTGTTTTCAGCCCAATTCTAAAGGCATTGCGTATTAAATGTGGAACTCATTTCACGCTTTGCCTCATCACCAGAGGTGATAAAAATGGCATTCCTCCGAGTGGAAATTGAACGCATAATCATTTGGTTCTGTTACTTAACTCTCCATCTTCCGTCTCCAGAGTTCGGTGGAAAGTTTGAAGCGGAGTGTCTTAACAGCCACCTTCCATGCGGGGTATACAGCGAAGTTAAAAAAAAAAAGATAAATGATAATATGTGAATTTTAAAGGATTTTCTTCACATTTCAGCGAGCCATGGGCAACGTAAGACCGGCGTGTGTCAAGCAGGTTTCTCCGCGGCAGTCTCAAAGGTGAGTTAAACGTATTGTAATAACGGTCGTTGTAATATCATTATTATTTTGTCGTCTTAAAATGTTAAACTTGTTGTTTTTTTGTATCAAGATTTATTCCTACACGTTTGTTGCCTTTTGGTGGATACTTTTTGTGAATTTCGAATTATTAGCATAGTCGAGCACTACAATTTACGTTCAAGTGAGGTTGACATATTTGGTACAGTACAGTAATGTGAGGCTTTTAAGGAATTCTGCACTTTAATTCGATGTTTATATCCTTAATTTGAATGGTGTTGTGTCGTTTATTTTTAGTTTCACGCGGTGTCGCTATCACGTAGCAAAGGGTTCCGGTCTTTAGACATTCCGTTCCCCACAATTTTACGTGGCGTGGGTGTTGAGTGGTGAAAACCAACGTCATGATTTGTTACCTGAGCGAGTAAATGAAAATAATTATTTTCTAGATGGCCCGCTCGAAGCGCCATAAACTAAGACCTGATCTGAACCAATTTTCTAGATTAGAAACAGAACTCATAATATATAAATTTGTTAGAATTTTTTTTTGTTTAACTTTCGTTCAAATACCATCAAATTATTGATTTTTAAATATTATTTTTTTCTTTTACTTCATTCGGATCTCGGTTAAACGCTCCTTTTAAAGAATATAGATTTCATCTATAACTGAGATGAAGACGGAAGTTTCTAAGTCGATATTAAGAAAATGGTAAAATCGATAGATCGCCACGCGGATTTAAGATAATAGAGAAACATTATAGTGGAGAAATATCTATATTATCGAATAGTTATATCTTTCGCTACAAATTCCTACACCATAACTTATACTTAGTTTAAAGGAAGGAAACGTTCAACTTGTACATTAGACTATTATTTTTTTTAAAATGCAATCCTATATATCTTTAAATTATCGATTTTTAAACATTACGTAGAAATATGTTTACCTGTGCCGTTTTAATTTCACTTAAATGCTAATTAACCACTCTGAGTAAGTACAACCAAAAAGGAGTATGCAAAAAAAAAAGAAAACACCAAACAATATCGTGCTTTTACAAACGTGGGAATAGTATTATTTTTAAGTTGTTGAATTATCATTGGGATCGCATCGGTCGCACGTGACGCGAATGACCGTCGCCCTTATGAATTATTAAAACTTATATTGCTGCCGTCGCAAAAAATATCATAAAACCAATGGGTTTCTATTCCGAAAATAGTAAGTAGGTAGGTAGGTATAGCGAATTGTTCTCCGCTCTCCGCTTTATGAGCGTCTATATTTGGAGGTAGTTTATTGCCGTGAAATGACAGCTTGACATATTTGTCGTTGTGTCGTCGTGCTGCAAGTCGTGGTAGATCTTCATCTAAGTTTATGTTTTTAGTTGAGAGTTATCGTTTATTTCCATATCGTAATTGAACATTTAGTGTTTGCTTTTCATATAAATTATGACAGATTCTTATTCGTAATATTTTTTTTAGTTTTTTTAGTTTTCACGTTTAGCAGTATAACCAATAAATATTCAATGTACTAAAAATTTGGAGGAATGTGGAGGAACAGAGTGTCTCAACTCTTCCTAGTCTAATATCTACTAAATACAGACAATACAAAATATAACTCAAACCCTTTACTTCTTTACATCCAGTGTTAGTTTCACGAATTCCCACTACCAAAAAAAAAAACAAAATAAATTACCTCAAAATTATTAAAAATGCAAAAAATTTGTACACCAATAAAAAAATACTTTGTATTCAAATCACAGTGCGCGTGTGAAGCGTCGTAGCGCAGCGGCTCAAGGGTGGGACTCTACCGCGACGGTTGTGGGTTCGATCCCCACTCGAGGAAATGAAATATTTATTTACATTCATGTTTTCATTTCTTCGCTCTGGTGTCGAGGCAAAGAGCGGCATTGAGTTCTGCAATGCCTCTGCGGAAAGTGGGTTACAGAGAGTCTTAACACTTGGTTTCCTCTGCCTATCCTGCTGTGCGCGGGATACAACGTGAAGCTGATTTGTATTCTAATCAACGAGAGAGCTTATTATCAAGTTATATACCTTCCAAAAGGTGTCACCAAAAAAAAGTGACAAGGCTGTGTGCGTGACGAGCCTTTTTTGCCGTGTTCATTTTTCACATGTCTAATATGTAACAAGAGGCGAATGTAAAAAGTTTATAAAATATATAATTTATAATATCTCTTTATTGTTATTGTTTTTTTTTCTAACATAAGTAAATATGTCAGTTTGACTTTTTATTTTGCTCTATTTATGAATTTTAACTGTTCATTCCGGGCGTGGTGGTGCGACCAATAAACGCGCCAGATACTGGGTTTGATTCTTATTCGAGGAAATGAAATATTTTTTATTTTCATTTCCTCGCTCTGGTAGCGAATCAGTGTGGCGTTGGGTCCCGCCACTCAACTCGGAAATTCCTCCAGAATTCCGCGGAAACTGGACAACGGATGTGATGGACTTAATTAATGGAAGCGGTGTATCTGAACACTAGATTCCCAGGTGTCCTCCTGTCCTTTGAAGCTAAAAAAAACTAGATTATATTCATACTCCTAAAAATTAACAAAATTAACCTCTTATGATATTTATCTAAAAATAAAAAAATACATACAATAAACTTTAGAAGTAAAGTACTTACAAAAACTTAAATGAATAAATAATATTTCTATATTCGTATAAAACTTGACTTACAACTATTATTCATGGGGACCTCTAAGCCACCACTAACATTATCGACAAATCTCAGCACTCGAGAGAGGGAGATGAGATCTCTTCCTCGAAATGCCGCGCATAAGTCCTCGGAATCAGCGACGCCGTGTAAACTAAGATGTTACGTGATTCCTTTACTAAGTTACATTTAATAGGTTATGAACAAGGATATTACGATGGCTGAATTATGTTTGAATGTATTTACGATTTTAAAAAAAATCTTTTTTATATTTTTTGTACCTTTATTGTAATAAATATGACAATTTAAAAAGGTTTTGTACTTACATCTCAACAGAGGTCAGCTGCTGGTGCAGCAGAACGTGACAGGTTGTTAGTTCGATTCCCAGATTGAGAGTCGATTTCGACTTCGATTTTCATATCCTCGTTCTCGTAACAAGCCAAACCAGTAGCTTCTGACATTGAGACGTTCAATAAAACAGGCTGCTCAATTTGCTAATATAGATAATCCAAAGTAAATTACTAAATAAAATGTGTATAAAGATAACAATCTTACATTATGAGCTCGTTGTCGTCGCAGCCTTGATGTTGCCATATATGGACCTCAATCTTTGCAATAAATTCGTTTAGAAGTAAGCTCAATTGTTTTATTATTATTAACTGCTCGTTGAGTCGAGTCGCTTTATTCGTGCTGATTATATCAGATTGTCCATGCAATTTACAATGAAAGGATAGATATTTTTTTTTAAATCGTCAAATAATCGTAATCAGTTTCACGCTGTATCCCGCACACAGAAGGGTAGACAGAGGGAACCCAGTGTTAAGACACTCCGTTCCCCACTTTCTGCCGAATTCTGGAGGCACTGCGTGTTGAGTGGCAGAACTCAACGCTGCCCTTTGCCTCGACACCAGAGCGAAGAAATGGAAATATAAACGTAAATAAATATTTCACTTCCTCGAGTTGGATTAATTTTATTTTTAAGTAGTTCAGAAAAAAATCTTCTATTATAGAAATTTCGCGAAATTTTCTTTTATTGCAGAGGACCTTTCCTTTCATATGTGATTATTTTAGTTTATATCTGTTTATTCATGATTTGAGGAAATCATTTTATTATATGTTTTTTATGAACGAGCTTTAGCCGTCTAATGTTCCATATTACCATGACAGACTTGTTTTATTTTTTCATTAATTATGACATGAAATAATAATTAAGAGTTTATTAATATATAAACAAACAAACGATGTTTCTCAAGTATACTCACTTAGGGATATTTTTTTCTTACTTTATTATCAATCAATCAATCGAAAAACAACATGTGTACAATTTTTCAAAATTGTCTTTCTTTATTCAGCGACTTGCTTTGTGCTGAGTAAGTATGACAAAGGAAAAAACTAGATTTTTTATATCCATGCAAGCAAAGTTACTACGTCCGTATATTATACGAGGAAATGGTTCTCTTTTATTTGTTTACTAGCGTTTATGGAACGACTCGCCTTTTTTTCTCCATGTAGTTTTATTTTTCAGCCTTTTCCCTATGCAAATCAAAATTCCTTGTCATTGAAACGTCTTAAAGATTCTTTGTAAGTTTACATACATGGGTTTCGAAACGTAGCCGTAAACGGCCGCCATTTGCAGACAATGGTGTTGGCGGGAAAAGCGATACGACTCGCAAAATGAATCGAAAACATCTAGAGATTTGTCCACATAATTGTTTTATTATAAAATATTTTGTGCCAAACGTTTTTACTTATTTGGAATTATTCGTGTATTCTGTTTTAGTTTGAGATGTAGGAATTTTTGTCTCTTAGTGTAATTTCCATTCTTCGATTTCGAAGATTTAAATTATTTGGTAGGAAAGATTATTTATATGTTTACATATTTTTTATGTAATATTTCTCCGATAATCTAAGACTTTACAATGTAAAGCTACAGTCTGTTGGGCTGAACGTAACAATTAGTTATCTGTATTGAAGATGAGATAAAAGTCAAAGGCACTAGTATATATTAATCTTACTATATAGTATTAGTTTCGCAGAAAATATTCTGCAGTATTATATATTATACTCGTATATAAATTCCGAAAAAAAAAATCCAAAACGAAGTCAAAAAACAAGATTTATTTAATTTTTAAATTGTGTCTAAAATAGTATATATTGTTTATACACATACCTCTCGCAAAACTATAAATAATATGAATATATTTTACAGTGAATTTCATCACCGCCATGAATATTTATGCTTGCATTTTAACGTCACACGCTTTTTGTCTACATCTCTACTACCATAAGTTATGGGGTTTTAAACGCCGCCAATATTTATTGGTTAATAGAATATTCAATTATTCGCGGTAACCTGTTCCGTTTAACGTGTTCTATGAATTGTTTTACTTACAAATGTAAATGTAGATATAAGTAGGTGAGTATAGTACTTTGCTTTAGCTTCGCGTTGTATTCCGCACTTAGCAGGGTAGGCAGAGGGAATCTGGGAATTTAGTGTTAAGACACTACGTTCCTTGTAAGGCGCTTCTATTTCCCACTTTCTTCAGTCTTGTATTGTGTCTCTTTTCGATTATTTCTGGAGACATTGCGTGTTGTGTTGAAGAGCTGAATGCCGTGCTTTGCTTCGTACATGCAAATATTAAATATTTCATTTCCTCCAGTGGGATCGAACCCACATCCTGTCGTGCTTAGATCCACAAGCTTGTCTCTTGCCTCGAATATAGTATTTGTTATTTTATTTATTAGAAGTATGAAATCGTTTAATAGTAAATAGTTTCTTAAAATTATTAAACATAGCAAAAAAAATTTAGAATTCATCATTATTTTAGATTTTTGAGTAATTGTGGTTTTTTAAATATTGAAATCAAGAATTTTCTTCAATTTAGATAGTCAGGTACCACAATAACGAACGCCATAGTTGTGGGTTCGTTTTTCACTCATAAAATTATTTTTATTTCGTCTCTCTGGCTAAAGTTAAGGCTAGATAATATTATATAAAATATTTGGGAAAATATTTATATAAAACAGTTGCAAAAATCCACCTCCATATATAAAATTTTATTTTGACATATCCCCCATGACAGCATTGGTAAAGTGAGGCGTGCGCCCGCGCAGCTTGTATGTTTACGTATAAGGCGTGACGGCGTACGCGCTTTGCAGCCAGCCGGCGCCCGAATGATACTGTTTTATTTTATTATTTATTTTCACGCTGTATCCCGCATGTAGCAGGATAGACAGAGGGAAAATAGTGTTAAGACACTCCGTTCCCCGAGCACTGTCCAATTCCATAGAGACATTTGTCCATAGAGACATTTCGTGATGAATGGTGAAGTTTAATACCGTAATTTATTTAGTTGCCAAAGCGAAAAAAAGAAAATAATTAAATTCTTCAAGAGGGAATCTAATCCACTACTAATATTTCAAAATATGTTTCACACACATAATATCATAAAACTCTAACATAATTCTAAAGTAAATTTACATTAAATATAATATTTTATTAGCTATGGCTACTGATAAACAGTAAAAAACGATAATCCTATCGTCAAACAGAATATATCAGCTTTCGTCTTAAAGCTGGTTCTTATCTCAAGAGGCAAGTAACGACAAATCAATACACATGTTAACAGTGTAACCTTTTTTTTGTCGGCACAATACGATAATGAAGTTGTATAACATAGGAATAACATTATAAAATATCATGTGACATCAGTGTGACTGTTGTGGGTTTGATTCCCATTCGAGATAGTGAATTCGATATTGAATATTAACTCTGGTGTGCAGGCAACTAGGTTCCTTCTGTATTTACCCTGCTATGTGCAGAATACATTTTTGCTGCTTTAAATTCAAATGTTTCACAAAAGAAAATGTGAAATATATCTAAAACATTAGGTGAAAAGTAAGGAACGGAGTGTTATAACACTAGGTTCCCTCTATATACGTTATACAGCGGGAAGCTTAAAATAATCTATATATTTATAATACGCATGTTAACAAGTAGTTTTTTTTATATACATCGGTTATCTCGCGTTCACACGGATCGGCCGCGTCTGCATTCTCTCTGATAAGCTAATGGCTCGAGGAATGTACGCGATGAGATCATATTGTATCGTTACTTTAGAGTTATTGGTTTACATTTTTTTAAGGTTTTTGTTCTTTTATTTTTTACTAAATTGAAATTTTTGTACAGTTTTCGAATTGTACGCTAGTTTTTCAGTGTTGTAGAATGTAGATGGAGGTCGCTAGTTCTTATCCTAAGGATCCATTTTTATTTGTTTATGTCGATGTGGACCTTTAAGACGTACAATGGAAGACGGCTGGAACTAACAGAAAACCTATCTTATCTTGATGTTCTTTATTTTTTTAAAACTTTAGTGCCACTTTACGACACACAACGCGCAATTGGGTCTTAAGTGGAGAATAGAATGTCTTAAAACTAGATTTCCTTGCCTATCCTCCTATTTCCTATAGCGTACAGCTAGGAAAGGAATTAAAATTTTGAGGCTAAAGTATTTCTTCATAGTAATAGTAAAATATTTTGTTGATAATACCCAAAAAAATATCCAAAAAGACTACCTACACTGACACTTACATTTGCATGTTATCAATATCCACTTTCATTATCAATACAATGAAATTATCAATGGAAGCTAACATAAGTGCTCTTCGCATAAACAAATCAATTTTATCTGTTCTTAAGTAATGAGAGCTGTAACCACCCCTAAGTCTATGATAAGCACAAGTATGTGTGGATTCTATGTCTTTAACATTCTTAAACTATTATTTCATACTATGTATAGCAAAATATTTTAAGAAAACTTTGAAGATAATGATAATGCGTAAAAAAAGTAAATTGAAAAATATTTCTTAAGCATATCGATGATGATATTTTTTCGGAACTTGTGAACCCAGTGTTAAGACACTCCGGCCCTATAAAAACGAATTCAGGAGACATTCCGTTGTAAATAGCTGGACTCCTCAAGTAGCAACCCAACCTTGGGCTCCTGCGCCATGACTGGCCTCAGACATGATATGATTAAATAATTTTGAATATAATATCACAACATTGGAGAGGGTTATGTTCACCAGTGGACCAGATCAGCTGCTGATGATGACTATAGCTTTGATCACAATATTAAATTCATAATAAAATATTTGTTTTATTTATGTTCATACATCTTTGTTTATAGGACGGCCAAAGACTGTTTATGGGAGCACCGGGCAGCTTCTACTGGCAAGGTGAGTTTCAAAGAATAATTTTAAAAAGATTATATTTATAAAAATCCAAGAAATAAGACAATACACGAATTTAAAATTATAAAGAGCATTTAATTAACAAATTTATGCTTATTTTTACATTTAAGTTTGTCATGTTTCTTTGATTGCTGTAGCGTCGCTGAGATGTAAGTCTGCAGCCAGTATAAGTGTACAATTCTTTATATTTAATGACAATCCACAGGGCGAACGTTATCGATAGACCCTAGCGCACGGTTCGACTACTATATGCCGAAGGAAGGTAAAAAATAATAAAACGTACCGCCAAACTGCCCTTGTAACTCTTAACCAGAATAACCTAGGCTTAGCATAATCCTACAAAATAATAAGGGCTACAGTACATTCACGTTGAAGAATTTTAATTCTTATTTAGTCTATTGAGTAACAGCCATATATAATATCTAACAGACTTTTGGAATTTTGGTATGAAAAAGACCTTAAGAAAGCTAAAATATTAAAAGCTTATAATATAAATTATAAACAGGAAGTCCAAAAATAAATTATATCGACACTATAAAAAGAAAGTACACCCCCCACCTAAATAAGAATTAATAAAGCTCCAGCTTACGTGCTGATAGTCCAAACCACTACAGTCGTCTGTATTTGAGCCCAGTCATCAGCTTCCCATGTCATATCTCAGTTCTTAGGTCTTAGGACTTCTTTCCACATAGACTTCTACTATAAATGGATACTTAGTTAGCATCTAGTACTGCACGAGACCTAGATTCAAATATTCATGAATGTCTGCAATCCATATTTAATGTTGCTGTGCCCACCCAAAGCACGGGAATGTTGTATATAGTTTGTAAATCGATTTTAAGTATACCATTAAAATACTTCATATTACGTTCTATTCATAATTTCCTTCAGAATCATTATTATAGAACTTAGCGTTAGATGTAGAAGAGAAAATAGCAATTTCTTTTGATTGTTTGTATGTTTTTATAAATGTTTACTTTAAAATTTAGGAGAATTATATTTAAAAAAAAATACATCACTATATTAAGGGATTGTAAGGTTTACATTAACGCTTGAAATAAACCGCCCAACGCTTTTTAAACTAATTCAAAGGAAAAAAAATCATCCCATTGGCTTTAAAATTAATTTGGTCGCTTAAACAATTTGGTGGTTCTTAACTAAGATCCCTTTTTAATTGAGGTGTGATTATTGTAATTAAGAATATTGTTTAAATTTTATTATAAAAACGACATTTTTTAAATTTTAATAGTGTTTTTAATTTTAATGATTTAAATATTATAATATTATTAAAAATAGCTTTACACTGTATCTTGTAGCAGGGTAGGCAGGAGTACTTAATAATAGAACACTTCGTTCTCCGCGTACCGCTCAATTTTCGAGACATTGAATATTGAGTGGCGTAACTCAATGCCGCTAATTGTCTTGTTGACACAACGAGAAAATAAAAATCATTAATTTCCTTACTCAGAATCGTGAGAATCGAACCCACAACCGTCACGTTTACAGTCGGACGCGGTGCGGCTGCGCCACGAGAACTTCGAATAAATATTTAAAAAAAAAGTTTAATTAAAAGTTTAATATAAAATAATTAATTAAATCATGGAAATCATACATTTTGTGAGTTTTATATCAAATTTATAATTCAAGAAGCCACTTAATTCGAAAGATATTCGTTTTATTATATTAGAATTACATCACCTCGATACATGTCGCCTGCTTTCACTTTATCATCAGATATCATCATCTTGTCTTAATTTGATATAAATCTCGATATATTTATCTGTTTTCCAAACGCTTTGAAATATCTTCATCATTGATTTAAATTAAAGGCACATGGTAATATTATGAATAAATTATAACATGTGTCTATTAACAATAATTTCTATATTTTAAGCTTAATTTTATTGTTTTTAACATTAGCTTAAAAATATTTTTGTTTAATTTTATATAGTTTGTTAGTGGACACAATTATTTAGTATTAGTATTTCTTCTGTCATCATATTTCATATGACAGTATCATTAAATGTATGTACAGTATGGTCAACAAGCCGTGGCCGTTCTGAAGTTACATTTTTCTCACTCTAAAATATTTCCTTCCCAAGTGCGTTAAGAAAACCCAACTTCACAGCCGCCACTACTTGTTGACCGTACTGCAATCATTTGCTTGGTGTTTATAACGCTATACTTGTCAGTAAGATAGAAAGACCTTACTGTGTACCCATATTAATGTTTAAAAAGACAGCTTAAATAAGTCTAAGTAGAACTCTACGTTTATATATTGGTATTAGTTTTGATATAAGAATCGTTTAAATTTAATTTAATATAACAGTCGATTTTGATGCAACGCAATATAAAGTTGGTGTAAACATGAAGTAGCAGCTGTGCAATGAAAATTGGGCAGAAAGAGGGAACTGAGAGTTTTGACCCTAGATTTCCTCTGCTTACCCTTCTATGCAGGAAATGGCGTGAAGCTGCAGCAGCTGCCAACGATAATTATGTACTTTTTAAATAATTTTGTAATTGAAATGCGATTTAATAATTATATTATCAATGTTTTTTAAATATATAATAAAAAATGAATACCAATATATGAATTAAGGGACGAATAAGCATTACATATAAAGCAATTAACCATTAACAAATATTAACACTCATTTTAGGTCAACTTAAAGTACAAACGTTGAATTCGAAGCCAGTACTTATATCGACACCTGAAGCAAGTCCTAAATATGACGACTCGTATATGGGGTATTCGGTGACAGTCGGTGACTTCGCCGGTCAGGGAATACAAGGTGTTGCTGTTGGCGTACCAAGAGGATCTGATTTGCGTGGTTTGGTACGTTTTTCTTTATTTTCAAGTTAAATAATATTTTTTTTTTCAAATTGCCCCATACTATATTAAATAGGAAAAGAAATTCCTCGAATCGGAATCGAACCCGAAACCGATCGCATTTACAGTCTCACGGCTCTGTCCCTGTGCTTCAACTGGTCTCTATATTTACATAGCTAATAGTGATTGTTACATTTTTCAGGTGGTTCTTTACACATGGGATCTTGAAAACATAAAAAATATAAGCGGATCTCAAATCGGTGCTTACTTCGGATACAGTCTGGCCAGTGGTGATATTGACGGTGATGGCATGGATGATATCATCGTTGGTGCACCAATGTTCACCAAACCCAAGAGCGACGGCTACGAGCATGGAAAGATTTATGTTATTTATCAAGGACAGAACAGAGTAAGCCATTTATAATTTTATCTTCTACAATTTATTATTGCAGTGTCATAAAAAATTCCATCTCAGGATCTTAACAGTATAATTCGTATAAGTATTTCAACGTAGTTTGATAAGATGGTATAATCTGTGGTCACAGCAGCTGCGCAGATTTCAAGAACGTTTTTGAGTCCCGCTAACATTAATGTTAATATTTTTGTACGTTTACTAAAATAAACTAAATATTAGATTTTTTTACATTATATGTTTAAATATTTAAAACTATAATACTACAATTACAGGCTTTCGTAAAGAATCATGCAAGAACCGGTGAAGTATCTAAGGGTAGATTTGGCTTAGCTGTCACATCTCTTGGGGATATCAATTACGATGGATTTGGAGGTTAGTTATACGAACATTTATATAAATTTTCCGAAAATATTTACGTGTAACTGCATATTTTAATTTAAATCAAAATAATTATCTATCAGCCAATTTCACGCGAACGTAATGCTAAGACACTCCGTTCGCCTATTTTTTACTGAATTCTGGAGGCATTGCGTGTTTAGAGGAGGAACTCAGCCGCGCTATGGCACTCTCTCGAAACCAGAGCAAAGAAAAGAAACGAGTGGGGATCCAACTCGGAACCAGCCGCTTTGCAGTCGCATGAACGAACACCCTCAAAATATCTACAGCCTTGAAAATATTATTGGTGTATAATAAGTCTAAAGTCCATATAAAATTAAATTAGGTTTTATATTCCACATTATACATATACTATATTTTGTATGTAATAATGTATTTCAATAGCTTATATATTATGAAAATTGACCTTATTTTGATATAACATTACATAACTTATAATATAGGTTACACGCATCTGGACAGTGTCAACTACGCGTCTTGAATAAGAGTCGATCTCAAGTCTTTTAGTTAAGAAATTTAGAGTGCGTAATATTATTACTTAAATTTTCATGTGAAACCTAGTGGCGGAACTTAATGCCGCGGGTTGGCTCATCATAAAATATTTCATTGTACCGTAACCTCGTATAATATTTTTAAATTATTTTGTGTTATTTATATCTTTTGTATGCAAAAAATAATATTTTATCCTATAATTTCAGATGTTGCCGTAGGAGCCCCTTATGGTGGGGAGAAAGGACGAGGCGTGGTCTACATCTACCACGGCAGTGAACTCGGTATTGGCGAGAAGTACTCTCAAGCGATCACCGCTGAAGAGATCAGTCCCATACTCACTACTTTTGGCTTCTCCCTTTCTGGTGGCGTCGATCTGGATAACAACAACTACACTGATTTGGCTGTTGGCGCTTATAAGTCGGATAGCGTCGTGTTTTTGAAGTAAGTTTCAGTCTCTTTTTATTACGGAATATTTGGGAGAGGCCAAAATCTAGCAGAGCTCTATAAAGGGCTGGAATGGCATGTCTTAAAATATCTATTGCCAAATGTCTATGCATCCAATTTTCAAGACATTGCGTGCCTCTGAAAAATGAAAATGATTGCTCTGGAAAATGAAAATAATTCATCTCCTCAAATGGGAAAAAACTTTTCCATCCTCCTCCTTTTTCGAAAAAAAAAACTTTTCGATCACAAATTACCCTACGTTTACCTCTACAATAATTCGTCTCCAGATCACGTCCAGTAGTAAAAGTAATGGCCGAAGTGAAGTTCCTCGGCGAGTCCAAGTTGATATCGCTCGACGACAAGAGATGTCGCCTCGCCAATGGCACTCAGGTGGCGTGCGCGCAGCTCATGTTCTGCCTCACCTATGACGGTGTTAATGTTGATCAACAGATAAGTAAGTGCATATATTTTGAATATTCCAAATTATTATTATAATTTACAATCAAATAAAATAAAATTAAACTGTTTTTAATTTCTAATATTTGAAAATATATGGAAAAGAACCGGAGCATATCAGATTTTGTCTGATATCGGCTTATTCGTAGATTCAAGCCTGTGGGTGGGTTTTACTGAAGCTGTAAAAAACATATTTGATCTGTAGTTATTATATTTGAATATAACTATCTTTGTAACACCTCTGATTTGTCATGCCTTCTTTTTTCCAAGCCGAAGGATATATTTGCTATTTCGGTGAGTGGGAAGTAGCAAACGATTGGCATTCAAAACAAAACAAAATTATACTAATTAAGGCTATCATTTGTAAATATTCCACTGGTGGCCATTAAAATGTTACATTTCACACAACTGTCATAGCACCTTAGCGCATGTTTGTTAGAAAATGTTATAGTTTTAGGTGTTTTATGTTTAAATCTTCTCTATAAAGTACTTATTTGTGAATTTGTATAGAAAACTGTTTTTATATTAGTAATAGATAGACCCAATAACTACTGTATCGATTTTAAAAGATACCGATATAAAATTACAATAAATAACATTTACTATATACTTTGACCTTCTTAGACCTTAGATCTTGTATTCAATATAATATGTGTATATTTGAATGTATATACACTACTGTCAAATATTTATACAAGCTATTAAGCCAAATAAAGGTATCTTATGTCAGCATAATGTTTTACATTTATATCTAATTATAGACTTCGAAGTAACCCTCGACTTGGACTCACGACAGAAGACCAGCAAACGGTTGTTCTTGATGGAGAGCAGACAGACCGTTTACAAAACACACATTTTGCTCAGTCAAGGCCAGCAGATGTGCAAAGAAGTTATGGTGTATCTTGAAGTAAGTTGAATTTATTCATTCAATTATATTAAATGTTTTATTAGATATTAGAATATTGTAAGATCGTAATCATTATTTCGTCGTGGTATAATGACATATCGTATGACTGTAAACGTAACGGGTAGGTTTGATCATCACTCGATAGATAGATAAAGTGTCTTCGTTTTTTCGTTTTGGTAGAAGAAGGAGACAGAGCTTAAATACTGTTCTGCCACTGCATATACGTAAGAACGAAGTATCTTAACAGTTCCCTTTGGTTTCCCCACGATAGATATAGCGTGAAGCAAATAAATATATTTCTAACCAAACATTTACCACAACAGGAAGAAATCCGCGACAAACTAACCCCAATAGAAGTAAAAATGACATACGAGCTGACGCAGCAGGCTGCCGGTAGCTCAGTACCGCCAGTCCTGGACCGCACTCGCACTATAGAACGCACGGACTCTCTCAACATACAGAAGAACTGTGGACCTGATAATGTGTGTATACCGGACCTCAAGATGTTTGTTACTACGTAAGTATTTCATTCGGCTTCGTCCGCATGATTAAATGTAAATAACTGAGTAGTGTGAGACACTTTCTAGTCTTATATATGTATGAATGCAAATATAATATCCAATATAATAAGAAATTTTCAATATGAGCGAGTAGTTCCTGAGATTAGCGTGTTAAACTAAACGAACCAAAAAAAACAAATGTTTATTGATTTTTAAATCTTACCCAATTTTAAGAAAATATATACTGTTACGTAGCATTTGTTCTGTTTCATCATTTATAATTATTATTTGCAATTCAAATCTACGAGCTTCGTAAAAAAACACTGCTTTTGAACATACATATTTTTTTGTTGTCGAGAAACATTAAATAAAGTAAAAATAAGTAAAAAAATTTTTAAATAATTATTTCACATTTTAGTCCAACAGTAAACTACGTACTTGGCTCCGGTGAAAACGTCCACATCGATATCAAAGTGGAGAATTCCGGAGAAGATGCCTTCGAAGCCGCCTACTACTTGCAGATACCGGCTGGAGTCACTTACGCTAAAATGGAGAGATTAGACAAAAACAATGCTGATACCACACCTATATACTGCTCCATAAAGAATAAGGGGTCCAGTGGCAACAGTACGTTGAAGTGTGATTTGGGTAATCCTCTCGCTAGTGGACAAAATGTAAGTATTTCTATATTTTTTACAGTTTCACATTACATCCCACACGTTACGGAGTAGGCAGAGGGTACCTAGGTGAGAACCTAGTGTTAAGACACTGCGTTCCCCATTCAGACACTTTTATTCCCTATTTCCGACTAAATTCCTGAACCATCGAGTGGTGAATCTCAAAGCTGAAATTTGCTTCCTTACCATAACGAAGGAATTCAAATATTAAATATTTTATTCCCCCGAACGAGAATCGCACCCATAGCATCGCTGTTGCAGTCTCACGCTCGTGTCCCGATATGAAAATTTTTATTTTTCTCAAAATTTCTTCTAAATATAATTTTTTGAATAATAAATATTTATGAAGCTCAATTGACCAGCATCCGACTGTAAACGTGTCAATAGTAAGTCCGATCTCCTTACAGGAGAGTGGTGGTTTATATTGATATTTTTTACATTTCATCATAAAAAACTAATCTTTTATTTAAAAATTGAAACTATTAAATATAATTTATTTAATTCCAGCAAAAGTGTGTATTTATGATTATTTTTCCCATTAAGGTGAACTTCAGGGTGATCGTCGAAGTAGACGCGCGTGTCACGACTCTAGATTTTGACATGGAAGTCAATTCGACGAATCCTGAGGAAGGAACACAGTTCGACAACATAAGGCACTTGGGTATCGGTGTTGTGGTGAAAGCAATTCTTTCCACTATCGGGTGAGAATATATTTACATATATGTATTTAGAACGTGACAAACTTATATGCGTGCATGTTATTTTCATTTTATTTATTAGTTAAAATTTATCACTAATTATAAATATCACGAGCTTTTATATCTGAAAATATTTCAAATCCTAAATCACCCTTCCAGCACATCGGACCCACCAGAACTCCATTACAACGCATCTCTCTATGAGTCTCAAAACCTGAAAGACGACACTAAGCTCGGCCCCCAAGTGATTCACAAGTACAACATCAAGAACGAGGGACCGTTCACAGTTGAAGAAGCTGAAATATACATTATGTGGCCGTATCAGACTCTCACCGGTAAGTGTATCACAAAAGAAAAAAAATGTGAAAAATAAAACTGAAATAATATTTCAGATGTCACTATATTTTAAATTAAAAATGGTGATAAAATTAATATTACATTCAGTTGAAAAATATAAATATTTGTCTCGGGTATGAGTTTGTTTTAAAAAAAATCACTACATTTAAAAAATCTTTCAATATATATTAATAGTTTTAATAATATTGCGTTTCAGGTGAAAACTTCATGTATATGCTGGTCCAACCGCAGTGGCTCGGCGACATGGTGTGCGACGTCGCGCGTCACGTCAACCCCGAGAACCTCTTCGTGCAGAACCCTTACGCCTTTTTACTTTCCAAGGAAAAGGAAGGTTAGTTAATTAATTAATGATATATTAATAAAGCCTAGCCCAACTGCAACGAAGGCAAAAAAGGGTTATGTTTTTAGCGCGTATGTATGTCCCTTCGTCTATTCCCTTGTAACTACTGTGACTGATACGTCGTTGAATTTGTGATGACGCGATAGCATTGGATATATTGATTTAGCTTATGCAAGTAGTATTTTTTGTTTGGTTTACAATACACTTGTTTCTATTGTTTTCTTTCCACTAATATAAACTGATATAAAGTTATTAAAATTATTTTAGTTAAATATATATTATTATTTTTCAGCATTGAAGGGCAGCGACCTTTACACATCATCTCAAGTAGGTGTAGCGGGAGGATATTATGGCCAACGTAAGTTCTGCTTAGATATGTAAAAAGTTTTATTTCAGCTTCACATTGTATCCCGCACACAGCAGGGAATCTACTGTACAGACAGTCCGATCCCCATTTTCCGCCGAATTCTTGTGGCATTGCGTGTTGAGTGGCGGAACTCAACTCTGCGCTTTGCCACAAGACTAGAGCGAAGAAATGAAAATATAAATTTATATAAATATTCCTCGAGTCGGGATTGAACCCACAACCAGTTCATTTTGCAGCACACATTGTTCCTCTACACTATGTCTGGTAATGATGTAAAAATATGATAGTTAATTTAATACATAATACTAACTATTAAAAAATATTTCAGAATTTTGGGATGAATCTAATAATGGGCAAGTAAATGTCCAATCTGGAGGCCAAGTTAGTGGTAGCCAATATGGTCAAGCTGGTTATGGATCCGGGCAAGCTAGTGGCGGGCAGTTTGGCAGCAGCCAAGAAAGCAAGAAAGAATTTAGCACTAGTTTCGCAAGCGGTGGCCAAGGAACTAGTCAATTTGGCACAAGTCAAACTGACGGTAGTCATTATTCTGGTGGCCAATATGGCACAAGTCAAACTGGCGGTAGTCATTATTCTGGTGGCCAATATGGCACAAGCCAATCAAGCGGAGGACAAGTATCAAGTGGACAGTATGGAACACATGTTGGTGAAGGCAGTTACGGTATTAACGTGGCTGGTGGACAAGTTCCTGGTGGCCAAATTTCTGGTGGCCAAGTTTCTGGCGGACAGTATGGTACAGGACAAATTAATAACGGACAAGGAACGTACACTTATAACAGAACTTGGTCAAGCAGTGGTGAAGGATTAACAGCTGAAGAACAAGAAGCTATCAGAAAAAACTTGGCGGCGATGGCAGCATCAAACCAAGGTACCAATCGTGGTTTCAGTCAAGCCTCTTCCCAAGGAGGCCATGTGACGTTTACTCAGAGTGGAAGCGGAAGTCAAAGTGGATATGGACAAAATGGATATAGCCAAAGCGGCTATCAGGGACAAGGTCAGTCCCAAGGTCAAGGTTACCAAAGTCAAGGTCAAGGTTACCAAAGCCAAGGTCAAGGTTATCAAAGCCAAGGTCAAAATTATGGAGGTCAAACTGTATATGTGCAAGGTGGTGTGGGAGGTTTTGAAGGAAATCAAGATGGCCGTATTGTACGAGTAAAGAACAGGACGATTGTATACGATTCGAATCATAATATAATATCACAAAGTGAAACTAGTACTGAATATGGCTCTCTTGGACACGAAGGTGAAGCTGGCAGCTCTTTTAATGCGTAAGTGTCTGTTTTTATTACCATTTGATAAGAATTTTTTCTATTATTTTACGTGTTACTCACACATTAAGACAAGACAAGATGCGGTTTCTGCTAGATAAAATTATTATTATAGTTTTTGAAAAAGTTAAGAAAATATATATATTTTTTTTTATTTACAGTTTCCTTAATAAACAAAGTGGTGGTGGTGTCCAACAAAGCTACGGTTCAGGTTCAAGTTCATCAGGCCAAGGATTTATTCACGGCTCTTGGGGAACCACAGAAACTGTCAATCCTGATATAATGAATGCTGGTTCTATAACATTTAGAGGTGGCCCGAGTGTAACTGTTGTAGGAGATGAAGAAGAAGATAAATTAGAAGGATTTGGCGTTTATGCTGCACAGAATCAAAATAATGAATTCAAATATGGTATTGCTGATGTCACAAATGCCCAAGGATCTAGAGTTGGTGGAAGTCAATCTGGTGGTTACCAGAGTGGTAGTGGCTATCATAGTGGTAGTGGCTATCATAGTGGTAGTGGCTATCATAGTGGTAGTGGTTTCCAAAGTGGAGGACATCAAGGAACTTATCAGGCGACATCTGGTGCATCACATGGAAGTAGCAGCGGTAGCTCATACTCGTACTCTTCAAGTTCAGGTAGTTGCTATTGTTAATACATAATAATTTTATTAAATTATATTTTTAATTTAACACATTTATTCGTAAAACCGAATAGTTTGCAAGGAATGCTTAATTTAAATTTCAAAACGTACTTAACAAAATTTAAATTGTAATATACTGATTGGAGGGGAAGCTCCAACTATAAACGTAGTGGTCATGGGTTCGAGCCCTACTTGGAATGAATTAATTTCCTTTTACCGCTCTGGGAAACCAAAGCTCTATCTTGACACTAAACTCTTCCTACCGTGGTATGTGGGATTTTTTGTTTTTCAATACACACGAAACAAGAAACTAATTCAATAATTTAAAGATTTGTAAAAAAATTATTGTGAAATTCAAACAGACAAATTAAATATATTAAAATTTGTGTTTCATTCGTCTTTCTCATCAGGAGGCAGCAGCTACAGTTCTTCTTCACAACAGAGACGTGATAGCACAAGGCGGAAGCGACAAGATGAGGTATATTTTTCATTTAGAACTTTATTTAGTATCTTAAAAAACTATCTAGATATAAAATATGAATTATTTAAAATATACTTAAACAATTTGATTTTTTATATTTATATTTGAT
This sequence comes from Heliconius aoede, assembly GCA_037355905.1. Lineage (NCBI taxonomy): Eukaryota > Metazoa > Arthropoda > Insecta > Lepidoptera > Nymphalidae > Heliconius > Heliconius aoede. The sequence goes on along the minus strand of JBAIZZ010000342.1, from coordinate 839,981 downwards.
TGTTTATAGGTGGACCCTCAACTAAAGGAACTGTTAGAAAAATGTCAAGAAAAATTCAAATGTGAAGTAGTACGATGTCGCACGGGACGGCTGGTGAAGGGGCAGGAGGTGTCGGTCGCGCTGCGCTCGAGGATCAACGCTTCAGTACTTAATGAGGTCTTTTGAATAAATATTTAAAAATTTTATATATTTATTATACATATATTATATGCGCCTCTTTATATATTATGTTTGTAATACTTAAAAAATACTAAGTGGATTTCAAATACCTATTTTAATCCGTATAAACTGTTCGAGGCCGTCGTGGCGCAATGGCACAAGGGTGTCGCGCGTAAACGAGACGGTTGTGGGTTCAACTCCAACTCGAGGAAGTGAAATATTTCTTTACGTTTTTATTTACATTTTTCTTCGCTCTGGTGTCGAGGCGTCGTTGAGTTCTGCCACTCAACACGCAATGCTTCCAGAATTCAGCAGAAAGTGGGGAACGGAGTGTCTTAACACCGAGGTTCCCTCTGCATACCCTGCTTTACCAATTTGAAAATAAGAAAAATTCAAACAAAATTATTACCTCTTTCCTCCAGATCTCTCAAGATCGAACGGTAAAACTCTCCACATTATCTGCGGCGCGAGTGTCCCGCTTGCCAATGGTGGGTCGCCCGAAGGACCACACCTGGCACGTAAAGGAAGCCGTCACGCTGGTCACGCCGCAGCTTGAAGCGCTCGAAAGCGGTACTATACCGTTGTGGGTGATCATACTTGCAGCGGTCGTGGGCGCTTTGTTGCTGCTTCTGTTGATATTTGGATTGTACAAGGTAAGTTATGGAGTTCAGACTTTAAATGCATTTATATTTTATATTCTACTGTAACAAAAAAGATTAAAGTGTGATTTGTAGCAGTAAAAGTGAATTAGATTTTTATATGAATCGACACAATGTTGGAAATAAAAATAGAGTAATTTAACAAAATAGTATTCATCCACAAAATATATCTTATATGCTTGTGTATAAAAAATGTTTTTAACACAAATTCCTTATTAAAGATAAATTAAAGTACAAAAAAATATATTTACCTGTGAACTAAGCTAAATAGAAAATACAATGTCACTTTACAGTGTGGATTCTTCAAACGCAACCGTCCGTCCGACCACACCGAGCGACAACCCCTCAACGGACGCGACGAACACCTTTGATATCCGACCACCGACCTCGGCCTCGTCAGTGACGTCACTTCTGACGTCGACACCTCTGACGCTGACGGCGCCTCCGACGTCAACGCCACGTCCGACGTTAACGCCACATCTGACGTCGATACCTCGTCTAGTTCCACTGACGCCGCCAGTGACGTCACCAGTCAAAACTCGACTAGCTTAGACAGGTATTGATGAGATAAATAAATAATTTAAATATCGATTTTTGTAGTGATTTTTAGCAAAATCTCGTTTTCCAATTCCAATTTATATATTTTTTATCGTAACAATGTAGAGCGGCTATATTGTCTGTTTTTTAATATACTCTGCCCATTTTTACGTGACTATTTTTTATTAATTGTATATATACATTACGTAGGAAGATAAGTGCCTCATGAAATATCGATATTATAAAAAAAATCTTAAGCATTTTTTATAAAAAATGTTTGTAGATTATATAAAATAACTAGTCACGATACTGACACGTGAATCACGTTGTTTACGCCGTGTTAGATAGAAAAATATATTAAAAATGGCGCGGCGATGTGTTAAGGCAGCTTGGACGCACGATTTCACATTTAGAAAATACGACTGTACTAGTATGAATTATAAAAGAAAAAAATTATTAAATGTTACTTAAAAAAATATATCTGTGCTTTTATCGTCCGTGGATTCGTGTGATGCTGCCTTTTAATATTTAAAAGTATATGAACGCTTCATTCATATCAAGAATTTCAAGAAAATAAATATTCTTTTATATATATGTATATTATATATTATTTAAGCAGATTGAAATCTCATTCGAAATTATTGATATGAAATCTGTAATTAAAATAAGATGTATGCGCGTTGTAAAATGTGATCTATATTAATAATAATTAGAATTATATTTCAGTTGCTAAAATATCTAAATATAGATAACATTAAATTAACTATGCTACTAATTAAATTCACTGTCATTAAAGAGTAGTTAGAAGGCATAGCGTAGGCTTCGTGTGACACAATTTTGTACATAAATCTGTGTGTAATTTTTAAAAAGTATGTACGTATATCAGAAATACATATCTGTTTTGATAAAATAAAAAAATAATTAAAAAAAAAATTGGTACTTTTGATATTTTATCACTGCATTAAATAATGAGCAATATTAGTTTCTGAGGGTATATTTAGAAAAAGTTTTCGCAGTAGAAATCACGGCTATTATAAAAACACCTGTACATATAAAGTATATCTGATTGTATGTTGCGTAAGAAAACGTACTCAAAATGAAAATTCCTTTTTTTTTCCTTTATACTATTTTTATCATATGAAATATGAAAAATAAGGCAATTATATAAAAAAAATAAATCTTAAATGGCTTAAATTGAATACATAAATTAGCTATAATTAAGGTGAAGGTGTTTTAAATATTGTAACGCCTCACGACACGTGCCTTCTGAAAACTGCCAGTTACTAATACAATATATTAATGTAAATATAATTTATAGTTCTTTTTTTTAATTGTGACGTTTTTTCACAGAATATATATACATATTAAAAAAATATGAAAAGTTTTATAACATAAAACAAATTTGTACTTAATATAATATGATTACGTGATTTTTACTTTATGAAATTATTTATAAAAAGTCTGAATAAAATATTGTATTAACTGTATGGAAAATGAAGAACAAAGCAATAAGCGATCTCGCAAACAAAAAAGAGCAATAAAATTCTGTGAAAAAATGTATGTGAAAGTATGGAAATATCTGCCAATTTTTGAAATTATGTATTTATTTTTTGTATACAGTGTGTATGTAAAAATATTACTTTCTAAATACTGCGTTTAGATGAAAGTCAATCATTGGGCCCCGTTACTAAATATTGCAAGTGACATAAAAGAGGGAACAGAGTGTCGTAACACTATTTTCTCTCTTTACGACGGCAGATTAGTATTAATAATAATTTAATTGTTAATTCGTTAATATTAATTATTTATTTTTAATTTTGTATTTAGAATTCCGCTTCTACTTATAAGTTAATACACTAAACTGTGGATGCCATAATATTATTTTTGTATGTGTCATACATTTTGGTTGTTTGTCTGGTGGTAATGTGCATTTACCAAAAAAAAAATTAATACATTTTTTTTGTTTTAATATGTTGTTTTATTTTCTTCAACACCAATATAATATATAAGATTTTTTAACTCCACATTGCATCCTGCTCATGCGCAGGGTAGGCAGATGGAATCTGGGAATATAGTAATCAAGACGCTTCCGTTCTCCGTCTCATTTATAGTTAGTTATATTGTAATACTATTTACAAAATACCGACAGAAACTTGTTTAATACAAAATAATTACAAAATCTGAAGAACATTGTAACTAAAGGAACATCTCGGCTGTAAACCATTAAGTAAGTAAGGATCCGCGGTCTGACGGCTTCGACTTGTTTTCGATTACTCTCTCAGAGCGGAGATAAACTGACGTCCACAGTCTAACGATTAAATTAGCTCGTTTAGTACCGTCCGCAAAATCACACAAACCACAAAAATATCGTAAATGTTGGACCGGCTTTAATTAGCTTCACGCTGTATCCCGGACACAGCAGGGTGGGCATAGGAAACCTAGTGTTAAGATACTCCGTTCCCTACTTTCTGCCGGATTCTGGAGTCCTCGACGCCAGAGCAAAGAAATGGAAATATAAACGTAAATAAATATTTCACTTCCTCGAGTGGGGATCGAACTCACATCCGTCGCGGTACAGTCACCCTTGTGCCGCTGAGCCACGACATCCTCTGGGTTTTAATTTTTTTTAATTGACTTTGTTTTTAATTTTGATATATGTTCTGCGTTGTCGAATATATATAAGAAATTTAAAAATATATAATTTTTAAATAGGTCAAGCTGTAACAAACTATGTAATAAAATGAAAGAAACTTAATTGTAAACATTTCTAATTTTTATATCATCATGTAACTTGGCAGTTACGTGTAGATTAGATAACAATATAATATAATGAGACCTTCGAGCTGGTCTGATGATGAGATTGGAAGAGGGCTACAAAATATATATAATTACCTAGACCATGTTTCGAAAACGATCTTTAAACGAAAATACATTGGTACAACTGGGGGAAAAAAAATATTTAAAATGAAATATAAAATACTATAAAAGAAAACCTTTCAATTTCTCTTAAAACCGTACGGTAACGAAATACGTAAATCTTAGTTTCCGTCTGTCTGTCTAATCGACCTTAGCACTGCGGAAATGACTTCACCGGCGTTAGAGCGTTTTATCATTTGGCTTGTTTATTAGCTGTCGTATAGAAAATTTATGTAATTAACTATTAAGATATTTGTGTTTGATAATTACGCGACTTGTTATTGTAGCTGACGTGGCGCAGGGGCACAAGTACGTCCTTGCAAGGGTGATGGTATTGAGTTCGATTCCCACTCGGGAAAATGTCCTCGCCCTGGTAACGAGGCAAGCCGCGCGATCGTGTTCCGCTACTCAACACTCAATGCCTCAAGAATTCAAAAAGTTGAGAAACTTCCGTTTCTAGATTTTTTTTAGGATTAGTTTCCCAGATTCCCTCCTATATGCCATATTTTCTTTGATTTATTAATTTGAATCAGTCATCGCATCATTTTTTCAGCATCACGCTGAATCCTTCAGGTATATAGCAGGATATATAGAGGAATGGGATCCTAATGTTAAGATATTCCGTTTCCCATTAAGACACATCCGCCACTGTCTTCTGAAGGAATTTCATATTGATGGGCGGTACTAAACGCCGCGCTTTGCCATAAATTAAGAAAGGTATCTGTAACCACTAAAATCTCTTCGTTTACATGTAATATGGATTGAGATAAAAAACCCACTTAACATAATTTGTATAGAAACAAATGATCCAATTCTTATAGGTTTACGACTTTAGGCGCTATCTGGGACAAGTGTTACGTGACACAAGTAGCGCCGTTGTATACAACCAGCGTTATAAATCACACATCGAGCTTTTGTGTATTAAGTTACTTTATGTTTTCACAGCGAAAGCTAAATAAATTTTGAATTTATTTAGAAATCTGTATTTTTGTATATTTTTCACGCTGTGTCAAGCACATTGCAGGGTAGTCAGGGGGAATCTGAGAATTCAGCGTTCTCACCATTATAGAAAAGCACAAAAATATTTGTTACAGCTATTTATAGGACTATAAAACGTTTAGTCCTGTTGTATCCGATGTCCAATGTCCATTGAAATTTTGGAATCCACAACATTCAATTGAATTTTTCGAGAGTTTGCGTACTGAGCATCGGAATTCAACGCCGTGATCGTGACATAGAAATGATCTCACTCCTACGAATAGGAATCGAACCTACCTTAGAGGAAGAGATTGTGCTTTACAAATATGTACGTTTGTATATTTTTTTATTATATTTGTCATAGAAACTATAAATATACAATTCGTCAAACCGTTACTAGGCGGAGATATCACGCGAAGGCACGAGAGTTATTGGGAAATACGGAGCACAAGTATTTAGATAGTTACAGCGACACGAAACAGTATAAATCATATGTTCTGAAAAGCACAACTTTAGTTTTTGATGACATTATTTGTTTACCTTTTTAACACTTTCCTTAAGAAATAGTATTTCAATTTAAATTATATTTGTAAAAACAACTACTAAAACAGTAGAGTCCTTGTGACACGAGTGGCGCAGTTGGACGCCTCATTGTGAATTGCGATTATTGTGGGTTCGATCATTACTCGAGAAACTTTGTTTTTTTTTTATTTTCCTGCTCCAGTAAACAAAACACATCCAGGGAACCTATTAACCTAATATTAAGACACTAAGTTCCATATTAAGACACTGTCATTCTCCACTTTCCGCCCAAATCTTGGGGTATGCGTATTGAGCTAGGCATATTGAGTGGCAGAACTCAACGCCGCATTATAATTTACACATTCTGTAATACAAAACAAAAAAAAATCCCCACTATATAATACAAAACGAAAAAACGTAAACGAAAAAACGTAAACTATTTTAATTCAAATAAAATTTTAAATGAAGTGAAAGGGTTAAAAATATTAATGAACTTATAATTAAAACAGAGCTGTTGTATCAAGTAGTTGCTCTCGACGCGATGCTGTTAATTTTGAAAGTTCACTCATTATTCATGTTTAATGAATACCTCGATAACAATGGATCTGCTGAAGATCTAAACGAAAATATCTTTATCTATGATTATAGGATTTGATAAAAGTAAAGGAAAATAGCTTCGTTTCTTTTCCCATAGGTGTAGCACCGTAGGCAGAGAGAAAAGCGTGTTAAGTGTCCTGCTACGATTCAGCGCTACGATTGGTCTACAAGATAACAATTAACATGAGAATAATTTAAATATAACAATTTCTTTAAGTTGAGATGGAATCCTCAAACATTGCGTTAGAGTCAAACGCTGTTCCACTGTTCCACGATAGCTTTTTTGTTTATTATTTTTTAGCTTCATATTACATCCTGCATCCCGCACACAGATTCATCCGGAAACCTAATGTTAAGACACCGACCGACCGAATTCTGGAGACACTGCGAGTTGAGTGGTGGAACTCAACGCCACGATTTGCCTATTTACTAGAAAAAAGAAATGAAAATATAAAACACTTCATTTACTCGAATTCGAATCGAACCCACAACTTGTTGTGTTTACAGTCACACGCTTGTGTTCATTATTAAATATAATTTATTTATTTTATGAAATTAGGTAAGCTTTTAAGCTTTCAATATGGAGAGAATAATTAGCGAAAAATAGCCACGGGCGATTGTTACGTCTAACGGGATAAACAAGTCGATATTATATAGAAAAAGAATTGTAACTATAATCTGTCTTATAAATATCGTACAAACAATAATGAACTAAAAGTACATTTTAATAATAAAAATATAGTTTAATTGTTGAATTTTATTATTATATACAATATTTACCATGAATTTATAAATATTGTAAAAAATTAAATCACTTTTTTATGGTGGAAAAGTACTACGAGCGCTACAGAATGTGTTCGGATGTTTTTAAATTATAGGAGCCTAAGTTGGAATGGCTTCCGGAGAATTCCATTATTCAGGTCCTGACTCCGTCAGGAGAATAGCTCAATGGTATCATGTTATTGTATTGTCACCTAAGCTACATAAGACAGCTATGTAGTAACAGTAGTAGACAGGAAAGTAACACAATAAATACTAGAAGATATAATTAAACAGAGCAAAATGCAAATTTATATTATTTTATAAAATTAAGTCTTCACTTTTTTCTATCTTGGAATAAATTTCCTTACAATATACTACTTTAGGTTAAGTGAAATTAAAGACTCGATAATAGAAATCAAAGATAATAGTTAAGAGGCCGTTCTTCCTATCTACCCTTCGGAATACAGTGTGAACCTCTTTTTTTTTAATACGGAGCCCTCCATGCGCATGTTCGATTCCCTCTTGTTTTTATTTCAATTATTCTCTACAATATACAGAAGATGTATGGAGGCAGAAAAAAACATAATTTAAATAATAACCAACCTAACAATGCCTTTAGAAAAAATCTAGACATTATAATAGGAGTGCCATCATGAGTGCGAAAGCAAATGGAAAAATGAGGCAATTATTCTACAAACGGACAGCAGAATACTACAGTATTATTTACATAGACTTAAATATAATGAAACAATATGAGATACCCTGGGCAAATAGTGTTCATATTATTTAAGGACGTTCTACATTATGAAGGTTATTTCTGGTTTGATTCCTGTGTTGTTTGTTTCCAGTATTCCCTTGGAAAATTTAAGGCTTATGAAGTGCAAAATGATAATTGGGACCAGTGTGGGGCAGTGGCTGGCATCTGATTGTAAGCGCTACGGTTGTGGATTCGATTTCTACACGGGGGAATGAATTATTTTACCAGCAAATAAGGCATTGTCTAAAAAATTGAACATTAAAGTAAAGCTTTACTTTGATAAAAATATATCATTTTTGTGTTATATAACGAAAATCTACTTCGTAATAAATACTCAAAGTACAAACAGCGATAATCCAATTAAGCGTTACTCGTTAAGCTCTAGAGGCAAATAGAAATAAAAATGTAAATCTTCCTATCATAATTGTTTTTCTGCCTTAAATATCAAAATAAAGAAACAGCTATTAACACAATTAATTTACGGGACGGAGTGTTTTAACACTAGGTTCTCAAGGGTTCCTTCTGCCCATCCTGCTATGTGCGGCTCGAACCTAAAATGGTATGTATCTGTTGATGTTGGGGTGATCTGAGTGGCTTGTGTGACGACAATAAAACGTTTAAATTCAATCAAAGAATATAAATTTCAATGCTAGATGTTCATTTAGATGTGAAAGACGACAAGTGAAAGCCCTAGTACATTTCTTTTTGGGGAAAAGTGGCGGAACTTAACGCCGCACTTTGGCTCGTTACCAGACCAAAATCAATTCATATAAATTAATTATTTTTATTTTCTCGAGTGGGAATTGAACCCACAAACTGTCGCGTATACGCACACTTGTGTTTCTGAGTCACGACTGGGCCCAATTGTAGTAAATATACATTTGAAATCTTAATACCGACATTAGAAAACCAATTTCCACGAGACAGCCTAGTTTAAACTCTTCACTTCACTTGCTTGAAAATTCAATTTTTCTTTTACATTGTCACATATTATTGAAAAAACAACGTTTTCTTAGAGGAGTAAGCTCGAAAGCTGATTGGCAAAAGCAAATCTGATATACACGCAAACTATTAAGCTACAGAGGCGATCATAGCAAGTATTATTAAGAGCTCGTTCGGGATTCCCCTAGTGTTGTGTGTTCCTATCCTTGCGAGTGTCCATTGTCGGTGGGAATATTATTTCTTGAAAAAAATTAAAAATCAAAGTAACATCACTATTACTCTTTGAATCAATAAGAGAGAGAGAGCATATTTCAATTTATTATATAAAAAAATTAAACGAGATGTATTACGAATAAATCTCTGAAATTACATTGATTCTCGATATATAATGTTAATTATGATCATTATGAAAATATATATATGTAGGAAAAACACTAGTATTTGTATTTAAACACTTGTATCAGAGTAGGTAGAGATTGGGTAGAGAGAGCTTCACGCTGTATCCCGCCCACAGCGTGGTTGGTACCTGGTGTTCAGATACTCCGTTCGCCACTTTTCGCCGAATTCTGAAGGCATTGCGTGTTGATTGGCAAAACTCAACGCCGCGCTGTCTCTCGACACTAAATAGAAGAAATGAAAATATAAATTTAATGAAATATTTCATATCCCCGAATAGGGATCGAACCTCAACCGGTCCCTGCACCCCGACTGGTCTCAAAAATGTATTTAATATAAGTATAAAATATTTTTTTAACAATGGAACTCCACTGTGAAGTCCATTTAATATTCAGGTCTGGTGCAGCACGAGTGTAGTTATTGTGTCAATATTCTTTATTGTCTACAACCCGCAATATAGCCTTCTTGGAAATTAATATATTTCAATTAACTTCGTCCAGCTTTTCTTATAATTTTCTGCTTATTGTACTGTATGAGATATTAGGCTTTCGTATCGGTTTTTCTCTAATATACGTATTTACAATAATTTCCTCGAATGGAAATCGAACCCACAACCTGTCGCTGTTGGCAAAATTTAACAATATTTATTTATTTTTTTTTTCCAGGCGACAAGGCAAAGCGCGGCGTTGAGCTCCGCCACTCAACGCACAATGCCCCTTCCTCACCAAAACAAACACATTACATTCATATTAATTTATCTTTTTAAATAATCTTTTTTTTACTGCTACAAATAAAAAAATTAAAACAAAATAAATCAAATAGTATTACTTTAGTTCAAATGTTTCATACATTGTTTACTGTACTGCTGTAATTTTCCATTGCCACATAATCTACTCATCCACAAGCACGACGTAAAGTTGTGAACTTTTAATTAAATCCTGTAAAACGACAAGTTGCCGAACTAAAAAATGCTAACTCGTTACACAGGAAATGTCAAATACCCTACAATTCTGCTATTTGTTGTATTACGTTTTTCAGTAAGCTTCGTGTTTTTTTTTCTACATAATAGACCAGGCAGAGGCAACGTTATGTTAAGACACTCTGTTAGATACTCATAAAATATAATAAATAGGATATAATGAATGATGATGTGCTACTAATATAACTGAAAAAGAACGAAGGATAACTGATCCTATTAATATATGTTATCTGTAGCTAAAAAAATTACATTACATATATACAATTGAAAATAAATTATTTATCCACTAATATCTGTTTTTATCTGTCTTGTGTAAGGCAAGAGAAGAAAAATATTAAATTATGACACTATTTTGACATATCCACATAAAAGCGAGGGTTCAAATCTGCTTTATAATAATCAATAGTCAAGTGGAACGCTATTATTCAATAAAGTAACACCCTATACAAGGCTGTCATTGGCAGGTTACAGTTAAGCCTACGAAGTTTGAACAGCCTTCATAAACTACGCCGCGTCTGAGGCAGACTCTGATGTATTGGAAGTTGCTGCAACTTGGCTCACGTAAATCTCACGTCCATACTAAATTGAGCTGTGAATTATAACCGTTTTAAAAGTTTTTTCTGCTTCACGCTGTATCCCGCAGTTAGCAGGGTAGGCAGGTGGAACTTAGAGTTAAGATATTCTGCTTCCCACTTTCCTCCGGGTTTTTCGAGACATTGCGTGCTAAATGACAGAATTAAATGCCGCGCTTTTGCGTCGGCACCAGAGTGAAGAAATAAAAATAATAACAAATAACATTTCATTCCGTCGGATGAAAATTGAACTTACAACCCTCGCGTAAGAGTCGCACACTTGTGAGATTATTGGAGACCAAAGTCACTTATTTATCTAATCATACCGAACATCTGCTACATATATATACGGTAATAAATTTAAATATTACCTCAACTGGGAAACGAATCCGCAGATAAGCTAATTACACAGTACAATGGTAATAGAGGTGCCTCTCAAAGTTTAGTTAACTTGAAAGTTTACAGTTGTATTCAAGAGTAGTGGTTTCGCTTGTCTCAGCCAGAACTTACTTTGCCAGGTCCGCAATGTGTCAATTATTGTTGTTTAGAATTACACAGATTTTAGTTCTATATGTACTTTCTATATATTCGTATGAGTATGTGTGTATGAGATGCGTGCTCAATATATTAAAAAAATATTATTTTTTTAGCTTCACGCTGTATCCCGCATACAGCAAGGTTAACAGAGAATTTGAAGGATTCAATATATTATTATAATAATCTGGTAATGATGATAAAAATAAAAACAAGATTCTCGAGATCTTGTGCACCAGCATTCGAGAATTTGACAAAAAATGAAGAACGGAATATCTTAACACTAAGTTACCACGTTCCCGCTGCGTGAAGCTAAACAAATCTATATTTCACTCACTTACTCTGCAACAGTTAAGACATGACATAATCTTAAATCCTCTATATTATTAAGTGGTCCTCCAAACAAATCTAACTTAACTGAACCCTCGGTGACCTTTTTCATGCCTTTATGAACATTATTGGGACGATTCTATCCTTTTATTGTGATATGTTGCCGCAGTAGAATGTTCTTGATAGCCGTTATGGAAGTACTAGTGGAAGTAATCCTATATATTTCGAATAACGTATAACTATACTCGTATAGTATATATTTGATTAATCTATTTTGTTTTTTTCGCATTTTCTGCTATTTTGTTTCTTTTTTTCTTTTTTTTTCATTCCAGTATGCAATAGAACTGAATAATTAAAAAGGTTAAATTATATACAGAGTGAAAGAGTCCGGGCTTCTTTGACGGGAGCAGCATATAGGGGTAAATATTTCACACCCACACCTAAAAAAAAATATTAAGATACATAAAGGGTTTAGACGTACGACGTTTTTTTCAGTTACGAAAATAATAACACCAATAAACAGTTACTACTACAAAAATATTACTAAAGCTTAAACAACTTTGAACTTTGAACCTTCGATTTCGTGTATGGGGAGAGTGCGGCAATGTCCCTTTGATAGGTTTCTTTGTGCGTGCGTCGTTCTTGACAAATGCCGTTTTATTTTATAAGGATAATTTTATTATTTATTTTATTTGAAATAATAACTTTTTTATTTTTGGCATAATCTCTTTTGTTTTAATTTTGTATTAGGCTTTCATAGAGTAGTTAAAACTGAAGTTTCTTTTAACGTGATGATGATAAAAACCCTAGAAAGCTTGAAAAAGTTCTAATTCTAAATCTTGGTTTTTTATTTTGAATGTATTTCTTACCAAAACCATCATGCAGGCTTGAGAACGGAATATCACAGTAGATACTAGGCCTCAACCCCTACATACTGCGTCGAATGCAGGTAGTTGAAAATAAAAATGTCCTACATTCTATAATAATACATACATGTACCCGCAGATTTTTGCATTACGATATGGATTATTTCACATAAATAATGATAATGTAAATTTCATCCTTAACTCTACTTAACTATGGTATTTTGTCGACATCAGTCCACTGTTGTACTATTTTTTGTAACAAGATTGTCAACATTATTATATAAAAATAAAAATATTCTCTATAATAACGCAATTCGAGGAGTCAAGGCCGATCGGACCAGCATAACTCCAATACTTGCTTCTACAGCGGGTCCAATTTATTTTTATTACATTTTATATATCTGTGTTCTGTTTTCCGCCCGTAAACTTGCTATGTAATTTTTGAACAATTTATTGTGATGAGTTCAAGAGAGAGATGAGATAAAGTTTGGGATTAGAGTAATTCTGTTTGTCAATTGCCTCCTTGAAGAGGGTTGGTCTAATGGCCGCGTGATTGTGTCTTTCCGCTATCTGAGTGTTTTTGTGTACTAGCTTTCTCTAGTAGGTTTGCGTGGCCAAATGAAAATAAAAAAAGAGTTGTGTATGTCACATGAGGTCAGTCGTGGCGCAGGGGCGAGTGTGCGACTGTAAACGCGACTCGACTCGACAAAACTAGGTTCGACTCGAACGAAATTAAATATTGAATATTTTCAATATTTTCAGGTTCAAATTTCAATTCAAAACGCAATGCCTCCATTACTTGATCGAAATTGGGGAACGAAATTACATCCTAGCAAAAAAGAATTTTCCAAGACTAAAATGTTCAACCAGACATACTTTTCAGGTTTAAAGATTAACTTAAAAAACTATTTGTACAAGAATATTTTAAATTAAATAAAATATTTTAGTTAACTTCTACATTGAAGGTATCATTATTTATTCAAGCATAGCGTCTATACGTTTTATAATCCAAGAGTTCCCATCTCCAGTATATTCTCGATTCAAAGTGACTTTTTATAAGAGCAAACACTTCCACTTCCACTTCCACTTCCAATGGCAAATATGGCGAGATTGCAGAATAAGGTACATATTTTAGAACGCATTTACAGTAATCGCTTTTAGCTTTGAACCGAAAGCTCCGCCGATGTATATTTTGATAAGTGTTCACGATTCTATCACCTCGCGGACGTGTTTCCATTGTGATTTTGAGGACGATAGAGTTGTATTTGGGGATTGATATCCTTCTATCCTGCATAGAAGGATAGGCAGAGTGAACTTAAAAAGCGATTATTAAGACACTCTGTCCCCATTATTATACTCGCTTTCGCCGCCCAAATTCATGATATTATCTATTGAGTGGCGGAACCTAATGCCGCATTATGTCTGTCATGAATATAGTGGGCGACTATGAAAAATTGAAGATTTATAATCTCCCAAGCTGGCAACTCTTCGTTTTTCTAACGGGGAACCACAGTAGTGTAATTTTAAAAATAAAATGACGTTCAATGTGGTGCAAGTGTAATAGTGATTTTTAGATATAATTAATTATTATTGTTTTATCGACAAAAATGGTTGAAAATAAGCAAACATGGTCCTAAATTCAATCTAAAATGCCAAAAAAGAATAACTACATACAATAAAACCTGATAAAATACCGGTCGAGAACCTCAAACTAGGCAATACCACACCAACCACCGTGATACCGTCATACAATGACACCGCACTCGAGCTCTCTGCCCGAGTGGCTTGATTTACGATTTCGCGGAAGCCTTCCTTTTATTTGCTTTTTACTCAAAGAGCCAGCGGAGCGCCTCATCTCCGAATTTTCTCCCGTCTCCACGACACGTCGCAAACACTGGCGCTATAGAAGTTTGTCGTGACTGTACAGTTGGGTATTTTATGTCTTAGTTTCATATTTTATAGTGTTTGTTGATTTTATAATATTTTTAATGTTGCATTCTCCTAGTATCTCTCTCTCTCTCTCTCTCTTTTTACCGTACAATCTATTTTGTGTGTTCTCTATGACAAAATGATTGGTGTTCAACTGGCACGGTCGAAACGCTATAAATTAAGAACTAAACTGAATACACTACCATACTCTCCGTTATTTGACTCCACCATTTTTAGAGTTATTGTGAATTAGTGATCTTGTGAGATCAGATCGTATTTCGTAGTATCGTAAAAATGTTTATATAGTAATTTCCTTTAATTAAACAAGTATGATATTCAACTCATCTTCTTCTTCTCTCTCTTCTTCGACTCCTCTTCGACTTCCTTTTCTAACGAAAGTAAAAATATATGTATGTACGTATGAGCACAGCACCGTCTCAAAAGTAACCACCCTTCTGTAAAGCTTACTGTTAGTTTCTACTTAGTTATTTTTGACACGATATTACTACAATTTAGATGTGTTATACTGAAAACGTGATAGATGTAGTAACTTCAACTATTTAAATAAAAGATTTATTTATTTTTTGTTGAGGCAACGCGCGGCGTCGAGTTCCGTCAGATTTCGGTGGAAAATGGGGAACGAAGTCTCTTAAGTTCCCTCTGCCTCTAAAAAAAATACATAAAGACGGGATCTACCCAATGTATTAAACATATAGATATTTCTAACCTTTAAGACAATCTTCACACCACGTAAAGCTTTTGAGGAAGTCAATATAAAATTCAACGGAAGTAAACCTCCGTCCCGAATGAGGGTCGCCGTTAACATGTGTTGTATTAAAGTGCCTTTCCGGCAGATTTGCTCTCAACACACAACGATCTTACAAATTATCTCGAAATTGATGTTTGTTTTCCTCTTATAACGATTGTATTCCTTGTATTTCATTTGTAGTGTAAAGATATATGAGAGATTTTACCTATGATATGTATAATTATACTTTATGGTTCATTAAATGGACATTCTTGCCATACATAAATTATTGTAATCTTTTTTAAACTACACGCTGTATCCCGGGCTACTGAACGTAGTTTTATGACTCTGTTTCTAACTACTCAAATTGAGTGGGAGAATTTAACCCACACCACCAGCCCCATCAGAGCAGGAAAATAAGGGAGAAAATAAAAAACATGTTCCTTAGCTCAATGAATAGTAATAGGTATATGATATTTGTGACGCACTTACAGTATACAAATATCTTTATTTTTTTCACATGACACACGTCATTTTACATTACGGGCTTAACAGGAAAATTTCCTCTCTTTTCATAGATAAATAATTAGGTTCTAAACTAATTTTTCATGATAACAAAAGATATACTATTATTAAAAGCTCTAATTCTGAGCAACAATTAAGCTCGGGCTCCACACGCCGCTATACGAATAGGAACAATAAAATCCTTATTTCTTTGTATAGTGATTAATGTTTCATCAGACCGGTTCCATTAGCTTAATTCTAGCATATTCAAAGGTAATATGGCGGACGTTGATGTACGATTGTGTACGGTTGCTTAGATTCTACTGGTAATAGAATAATATTAATAATAGGGAAATGTCGTTGTAGCTCAGTGGGTGAGCGTTTGACTTTAAAGAATGGTTGTGGATTCGATTCTTACGCAAAGAATTAGTTTTTTTATGTTTCATCACTTCTGTTGCTTGAAAAGAAATGAGAACGATATTGAAGGTGATGCTTAAAATACACATTTCATGATAATTGATGCTCTTGACTCATTCAGAAATGAAATCATATTTCTATACATTGTTCATGTTTGATCGTTTGATTGTATCATACTTTATTTTTTGGATTGGATTCTGCCCTGCCTTTTGACCTGATGTTTCACCTTTAATCACATAATACCAATATTTTTCATATAGAATGCCACAACGAAAGTGCCTTAAAAATAATAAAACAAGCAAACAAAAATAACAGATTAATACTTAAATTTAATTTCCAAAATTCACTCTTACAAAATTCATTAAATCAACAAGTTCATCAATCGAACACTCAGACCAAAGAAAAAAAAATACGACTGTGGATATATTTGTTTCACAGAAAAATATCTCTTTTCATTTATGAAATAAAGCTCATTTTTCAGTTTAGGAAATCGTGCTTAAAAGTTATCGCTATGAAAAATGCAAGTTTTCGTCCGTACTTAGAGAAGTATCGCGTGACGCATGATGAATGGAGGACCCTCTTAAGGCTTCAAACTTAGCAACTTTGCTTGAATAAATATGGGGCATGTCACACTAAGCCCCTGGGGCTCTTAGGGGAATGTTAAATGGTTATTGACAGTTAGATGTGGGTAGCACTCAAATTATATTTGTTAAAATTAAGTAAATAAATAGTTTAAGGCTTTTCGATATATATCAAGGTACCCCCAGTGGGTTCCTAATGGTAAGACACCCTGTCACACAAGGTGACAAACGTGGAACTGTAAGGGCAACATTTTGAGGTCCCCACTCAAATTAACTATTTATTATTTAACTATAAGCTCGCTCTGTTAAAAAGGCAAAGCGCGACGTTGAGTTCCGACAGTTAACCCTCAATGCCACGAAAATTCAATGAAAAGTGAGTAATGGATTTGTTGAACCGTACCCATATAAAATATTTCCATTACAAGCTATCTGCCGACTTCTGGATTTTGTCACCAAAGCGACAAAATGAAAATATCAAAATTCCACCATTCCCCCAAATGGAAATTGAATTCACAACCGTAAATAATAATTACATTATATATTTATAGATATTAACGTAAACTATTTTTTCATATCTAATATTCTCTACAATAGAGATAAAGAGTAGTTTATACTCTGTAAACAATGTCCCACTTATCAGAGAGCACAGAGACCCAATGAAACTATGATATAACTTACAAAATATTATACACATTGTCCAAAACTTACACCGAATTTGTTTTACCACTAACTTATATGAGAATTATTTATTTAGATGATTTTATCAAAGTTTCTTTATCCTTTAATGTGTGTAGGGTTGTATTCTTTTATATTAGTTTTTAGTAGTAAATGTACTTATATTGTATTTCTAACAAATTCTAATCATAATATTTATTATTGGTTTATTTTTTTAATTAATTTTATATTGTAATCTAATTGTAGGGCCAGTCGTAGCGCAGGGGCACAAGCTTGTGACTGAAGGCGACAGGTTGTGGGATCGATTTCCACTCGAGGAAATCTAATCTAATCGGATCCACCAAAGTAGGACTGTAGTCTCTGGTTAACGTTGTTATGCGGTCTATCTATCTTTATTATTATATAAATAATAAATACACATATTAAGCTTATCAGTTTAAGTTTTAACTCTTGAAACAAATATTTATAGGCAGCTTTATTATAACGTTTCCGCCAGTCATCTCTTTCAATACGTCCATTAGCTGGGGGTTGATTAATTATAACATGGCTCTATACTTGACTGTTATATTTGTGAGGAAACTAAATTTAAAAAGCAGCTTCACGCTTTAGTAGGCAGAAGGCATTCATGGTTTTATCTACCAGAGCGAGAAAATTATAATAATATAAATATAATCAATCTCCCGAGTGGGAATTGAATCCACAATCGTCATGTCACAAAAAAATTTAAATTGAAAACTGTTGAGTGACTGAATTCGAAGCCGCGATTTGCCTCTTTACTAGAGCGAGGAAATGAAAATATTAAATTTTCTTAATGACTCCGAGTAGGAATCGAACTCACAACCGTCGCGTTTACAACAGGGAGATACAATCTAATTATATCTACCACATTCGGATTGAACCTGCAATTATAGAATTTGCCATAACGATCCTGTGCCACAAGAGTTAAATAACTATTTGAATATGATATTTCACATTTATTATTATTGTAAACTAAAAATTATTATGTATTAGTTAAAAAAAGCTGGCTAAATAGCGAAATTATCAGATGTTAAATCACTAATAAAACACGTACAAGCTCTTAGACTTCCAAGTTTTTCTTATCAGATATAGGTAAGTTTAGGGCACTGTCTGTGTCCATACATAAGAATATTTAATTTGCATTAGCTTCACCCTGCATCCCGTATAGCAGGGTAAGCAGAGGGAACTTTGTGTAAAAAAATATTAATTATATTTAGAGGATTGTCAATAATAAAGCTTATAAGAAAATATAGGACTTTTATTACATTAAGTGATATGTATACTAAATAATAGTAACTTGTTACAATGTGTTATTAAATACTTCTAGAACTTAGTTAATAATTCGTTGATTACACTTTAGAAAACTTTTATAAACTAACAGACTTTTACAAAAACAGTAATAACAATTATAATTTTATAGTAAACATACTTCCTATTAAAAGATTTCGTGTTGACATGCGTAATTCAACGTCACGCTTTGTCTTACCATAGGAAAAAAATAAAAAAATCTATATTTTGGCCGAATGAAAATAGGATCATCGTGATAACAGTCAGAATATTTCCCATTGGGCTGCGACGGCCTCAAATTTATAAAAAAATAATAACTAATATGGAATGCCTAGGAATTATAAATTCGTTTCTTTTTTTATACATCAACTATATAAAACAATTGGACTATCAATAAATTTCACAAAGTTTCACTTATTCGATAATTTTTTCTATTTATTAATTATAAATGAATAAGAACAATGAAAAACACCCTGAGAAAATACAATTTGCTTATATAGTTTAACTTAATTTGGAGTATCGCTTGCATTTTAATAGTATAGAGAAAATAATATAATATATCGTTCTAATGCGACGATCTCGATTAGGGCGGCGCGACAGACGAGTGGGCGGACTTGGTTCGAAATAAATTTAGTTAGTAACACAGCTTAACAGAAAACAAATTTGATAATACGATTTCTAATTTCCGTTTTACATTTTGATAATAAAAATATATGTAAATTATGAAAATAACGCAGATTTGTATTATGACTTTTCACTTGATAACCTCACATGATTTCAATACAGTATATACTTAACGGGAGTCGAATACTATATACATAATATTAAATGTATTATTTAATGTATTCTCCGAGAAAAATCACAAGTTACCTTACATCTAAAAACCACTGAACAGAGAGTCAAATCACTAATCGAGTCACCAAACGGTTCACTACCCAAGTGTCTACAGCTCGTCTCTCTTATATCTCCGTAACGCGAGGTCGTCGTGCTGGAACCACGCGGCGTACACGCGCGCGGGTTCTGGAGACGAGTGGCGGTGGAAAGACACGGGACGGTCGCGGGCGAGGACTTCACGGGGGTAGTCTTGTGGTCGTGCCTGCAATTGTTTATATTATTATCATATATAGGTAAGTAATATATTTATTAAGAAAATGCATAAAAATTGTAGCGTAGCGGGACTTGAGCCCGCGTCTCTTTGGAAACTGTCCAAGTGCTATGAACAACTAAGCCATGTGTTCAAAGAGATTCAGATAAATTTTAAATTAAATAATTATCGTCATGGCGCAGTAGAGTAGCATTTGACTATAAACGCGATGGTTCTTGGCTCAATGCCCACTTGGGAAAGTATTAAATTATTTTAATTTTGCACTCTGCATAACAAAGTGGAGTTTTGAGTACCGACTCTAACGAGAGAATTCGAGAATTAAGCAGAATGTTTGGAAAGGAGCATCTTATCACGCGTATTCATAGCAGAATACGGGACAAAGAGTGAAGTCAAATAAAAAAATATATATTTACTTCACACTTTAATCAGAAAAAAATGTTATCAATAAAAAATATCATATCATAACTAATAAAAAACGTATTTCTTTTTAATAAAACTCTTCCCCAAACCTTTACCTACGCACTCTTAAAAACTCTATCCCTAAATACCCTAAAAAGACAACCCCACATACCTGATGGAACAGCGGAGAGTGTGTCATAGAGACATTAAGCACGTGCATCGCGCACACGCCCAGCGCCATGTCGTCGGGCGCGGAGGGCGCAGCGCACGCGCACGTGGACAATGCGCGCGCCGCCCGCAAGCTCAGTGCGGTGCCGCCGCCGCCCGTTATGTAGTCGAAGCCTCGGGTATTATATATAATTAAATATTATTGGTGTTAAGTTCCGCGACTTAATAAGCAATGTTTCGAAAAAATCAGTGGAAAGTGGGGAATGGAGTATCTTGGCACTGGATTCCCTTTGCCTGATGCGTACATTTAGATGAAGTTATACAAAAGTTCATATTGAAAACACTATTTTAGTGTGTAATAATATTAGTGACGATCAGAAAAGAAAGGATGATACGAAAATCTAGTGAAAAAAACATAAGTACACATAATAAGCACTAAGCAAAATCCAAATTAATAAAGAAATATTACCTTTGGACGCTGTCTCCTTTTTACCATATCCATAGCCATATCTTTCACCGAGAACCGTAACGTTTGAACCTCCTTTATAACAACTCAATACTTCACATAGCCTTTGCACTCTTAAAAATAAAAAAGAAGAAATAATTATATTTATTCGATATGCTTATTGGGAATTGACATATCCTAGAAGAGAAGAGATTACTTTTTATTATACATCAGATCAATCACTTAATGTTAGAAAAAGATAATTTAATTAAACTTTAAAAAATCTATACAATTTTCGGTCATAGAGTTTATTAGTCTGCAACTGCAACAATATTTTCAAATGCTGTCAATAAATACAATATATATTATATTATTATTTAAAGATAGATAGATATAATAGATAGATAGATAAGATATTTCTAAGAAAGCATAAACAAGAGATATTTATATCCCAACTTACCCCAAAATAGTATCATCATCTGCCAAAAATATCCATTTAATATTGGGCAACTTCTCAACCCTCTTGACTACTTCCTTTAAAATAGTAACAGTTTTCAAACAATGACCCGTCTTGGTGTTTGGCACGCCAATGTCGATTGATGGAAGATTTGGATCTATATAAAATATACATCAAAGTTCAAAATAAACAGCTTCACGCTGTATCCCGCACACAGCAGGGTAGGTAGAGGGAACCTAGTGTTAAGACACTCGCGAAAATCGACGATTTTATTAAGATAAAAGTTCTAAGATATAACGGACTCAGTATTCAGTCCGTTCTTCACTTTCGAGCAATTATAGCTAACACATTTACATTTAGTTAGAATAATTAATTTACACAAACAAACACAAAGTTTCACATAACGATCGATACAAAAAAATTGGCATAATTTCACAATAGATATTACTAACGATTGCTTGAACCCCCAACTAGTTGAAGTAGGGGTGGGGGGGAACTTTTACAAAAGGACCATTGAAAGTCCCGGCATAAGCCAATTTCGTATTATCATACCAATACTATTGTAGAGAGAAAAACTCCATAATTTATAAGCAAACAGATAAATAATATTTATCTATTTGCTTAAATATTATGGAGTTTACTTGAAATTAATGTGTGCTTAATGTGTTTTGAATATGAAATAGGATATTGGAGCTAGCTGTGATTTGTGTAGAGGAAATTGAAAATATATATATTTTCAATTTCACGTTATAATATATATAGTTCTATCTATGTGAAGATATATATGATTATTACTTTCGAGATAATTAGTTTACAGTTTTGTTTTTTTTTTACAATACATATTTTTTAGACTATTTTTGACTATACTTGAAAAACGAAACATAAAATCATATATTTTATGTTCCGTTTTTTCGAATAGATTTGACATCAGGCCATTACCTAGCTTAAAATGAATTGCCTCACATCCTGAATGCCTGACAATTCAGGCATTTAGGAATGGATATTTTAGGAGCAATTATTAATTTAATCAATTTTTGGAGCTCTATCAACAAGATGGAGCGCGGAAATTAGTTCTGCCACTCAAAACGTCACAAACACAAAAATTTAAACAGTTCCAGAATTGAACCCACTACAACTATAGATTATAAAGCATAACAAATAGAGAAAAATTCGAAAATGCACAATTAAAAAAAATATATAAACTCACCAGCCACATTGCTAAAGAATTGCAAATGCGTCACTTGTTTGCCCCAAGTTTTCTTCACCACTTTGGCTCTAGTCGAGTGGAAGCCACTCCATGTCTTCACTGCGAAGTAGATCGTATGTTCTGGTATGGGGTTACCCTGTAGAGGAGAAATTTTATATATAAATGGCATTGTGTTACGTCACCTAAATATTAAATTTTAGAATTCAGACAGGACATGTGTTAAGACACTCTCAACACTAAATTTTCTCTGTCAACCCTGGTATATGTATGATAGGATAAGGCATGAAAAGCGTGAATATTCAAATTAGCCCAAACGGGTATCGAACCCACAACCATCACACGTACAGGAAGACACAATCCCTCTGAGTAACTTCTTGTTACTTATCAGAATGAATAATGATCATAGGTTTGAAAACTCAAATACATGTGTCCACATAGGTACACTTTTATCTATTTTGTATTTCTAAATTATTATAATTATTTTATGAGACTAATTTTAACAACATTCTTTATGGGAATTATCTTGTATATTTTTACACAAACAAACTTCGTAATTTCAAAATTGAACCCAAATTCTATTTTTTTTTAGCTTTACTCTGTATTCTGTACATAGTATGGGCGGACAGAGCGAAACTGGAAACGTAGTGTTACGAAACTCGATTCCCATTAAAACACTTTCGTTCTTCATTTTCCACCGAATTTTTAAAGGTATTGTTTGTTGGTAGGTCGTTTTGAATGGCGTAACCCAACGTCGCGCTTTGCTTCGTTACCAGAGGGACGATACAAATATAAAATATTTAAATTCTTTGAGTGGGAATTAGTCGTATTTACAGTCATACGCCGGTGCATATCGATGAAAGTTTTTAAAACTCTAATAGACACAGTGATTTGAATGAAATATAAAAGTTTTTCACCGTAAAAACTTTTAGGTTACGTTTAAGAAGCTTAGAACCAAATTGAAATTCAAAACGTCTCTACATTTTTATCAACACTAGAGCGAGGCGGTAAAGCTGTGAATGGAAATCTACTAACAGTTTTCTTAATTTTTTTTTCGTTTTCTTTAACTTTACGCTTTAACCCACATATAGCAGGAAATACAAAGGTAACCTAGTGTTCCGATGCCCTAACCCCCACTTTAAGTCATGATGTGTAAAGTGGCGGCAATTAATTTTAAGACTAGTCGTGATGCAGTGAAGAAATGAAATATTTTATATTTCTTTGCACTAGTAACGAGGCAAGGCGCGGCGTTGAGCGCCGCCATTCACCATGCAATGCCTCTAAAATACGGCAATTTTAGATAGTAGGGAATGAAAGTGTCTAAAGGCAAACATAGCATAATGCGAAAAACAGGCATGACAGAAATTTGCAAGCACGAACGAGGCATGCAAAATACTCACACATATATCAAACTGACGAGGATACGTCGCACAATTATCACCGGAAACCACACAAAAACTCAAGTCCGGTGTGAGCAAAGGTCCCGGATTGTCTTTGTTACCGTACACCAGCTGCGCCAGTTCAAACGCCGGGTCGATTGAGAAGTCAGCTTCTAATTTGATCTCATCATTTTCTATTTTGTTGAGTAGTCTGATGACGAAGATTTTTATATTATTTATAACAGGTTTAGGATAATTGGGAAGACCGGGTTTTTCTAATAATTTTCTAATCATTCCTAGATAACGAACGTAAATGTTGCCACAGCACAAAATACTCTTGCGTTTGGTTTGTAAAGGTAGTTATTGGAAATACCCGCTCTCCAGAATCACACGAATGCACAATAAATATTATGAATTTGAATTTCGAGCATCGATCTCCATAAATTTACATTACGAAATATTTTTTAATTTAAAGGAACGTGTAAACCAGTATCAACTGTTCTTTAAAAAGTCTACTTTAATAAATATGGCAAATGCGTAAGGATACATTTAACTTGTCGTAGTAATATACTTACGTATCCATCAATTCTATCCTCATAGCAAATCCGCTGGCAAAATGAGGATAGACGAAACCACCATCCTCTTCCAAATCCTCGTAATAGGCGAAGTGGTGTATGATAGTGGGCTCATCGTCACTTAACGGGTATCCTATCCACATTATATCCTGAAATATATTCTAAAAATGTTTATTTTATGACACACATCCCCATTGCATTGGGATACGAGGAGTCCATTCTGTATTTAATCTCCTAAGGACAATATTCTTTTTGTATTTATATATATATATATATATATATACATTAATTTAACATTTGTACGTTTTTTTAGGATATGAACGTTGGCTGCGTTCAAATTGTATCATTTTTGTTCGATCGTAAATACTGTATTTGAGCCCTAGTCAACAGTAGTATAATCAGGTCTTTACTACTGTACAGTAGTTATTTTAACAAGAATATGCATGGTTTAACGCTATATCCCACACGTGTTGAGTGACGAGTGAGAGCGAGGAAATGAAAATGTTTAATATTTCATTTCTCGGAGTGGGAATCGAACCCATAATCGCACAAGATGGTGATGCCTCAATAGATACCTTGTGAGGCCATTTTTAACATAATTTTCCAATGAAAATTATGTAAAAAAATGCTGAATTTGCTTGAATAAATATATATATATATATATATATATATATATATATATATAAGTCAAATGTACTGAATAATAGTTAAGAAACATAGAAAGATAGTAAAAGCTAATTTTGCTAAATTTGAATGAGTAAGCTAAAAACTATAAATGAACATAAAGATTAATAAAAATATAATTAAAACCACGAGGTCTTAGATAATGAAGTAGTAGTTAGTATTTAATCAAAACTTAATAATATTTAATTTTTTTTTTCTTTCTATAACTTCGCGTTTTATTCTTAGCGGAGTATATACAAACGACGTGACAAACGCTACAGTCTTTGAATAGTAGTAATAGTAATACTGTAGTGGAAAACCGAGCTACGAATATTAAATAATTAATAGAAAATAATACCAAAATAGGAAAAAAATCCAAATACAAGCATGTCTACAAATCCCCAAAATAAAATACGTATAACAAAACAAAGTTACCAACATGCTCGTCCGCCGACGTTAGGGCTTCAAAAAGTTTGCTACAACGTACAGCTGTATGGGGCTCCACGAATAGAATCCATCTGATTTCATGATTTGCCTTGTATTCAGATACCAGCGGCTTGAGCAATGGTATTATAGTCCAAGCACCCGGCAATGGAAAGTCTTCGTGGGTTATGTGGATTATTGGTTGACGCTAGGAAATATTGTAAAATGTGTAAATAAATTTATTAACAATATAAAAAAGGAAGTTAAAAGAGTCCGTGGCGCAGTGCAAGCGTGTAACTGGACTCGTAAGGGTGAGTGATGTGAGTCGATTCCTATTCTGGAGAAAAAAATATTTAATATTTTCATTTCCTTGCAATGGTTATAAATTACAAAAAATAACTTGTAACGGATATGAATTCAAAAAAATTTTCAACGAATTCGAAATTTAAATGTTGTTTTATATATTTTTTTAAAATATATAATTTTATTATTGTCTTTATTGAGGGTTAATTCTCTCCAATAATTTTGAACTTAGACGTCACTTGGTTTTTATTTTATTAAAAATATTGTTTTATTCGAAACATAAAGAGAAATTTAATATTTGTAATAAAATAAATAAATTTATACGATAGTTAAATATTGTTTCGTCCCTAAACCGTACTGGTGACAGTTTTAGTGAAGTGAATAATAAACGAACATTGTGACAGTTGGACAAATTTACCAAAATGTAGGTGCTAAGTTAATAAACATGACAGAATTTTAAATGGTCGTAAGAAAACGGGACCAGCATGGCTTATATAAGGACGGAAAATTATGTTTAATGCATATAATTTTATTCCTTTGTGGACAGCACATACCAGAATAGGCAGAGGGAAGTTGGGAACCTAGTGTTAAGACTCTGTTCCCGTTAAGACAGTTTCATGTCGACAGTCTTGACCCACAACGGCACAAATTTAACCCACGAATGCTGAAAACTACCGACTGTTAAATAAAATCATTCCTTTTGTATAAAATATACCTTCTCTAATCCAAGCACTTGGTTTTGTATGTCCTGTTTGAGGCGCGTTGCAACACTGGCGTGATATGGTTCTGGTTGACTGACAATTGTAAATATTACGTTTCTTGAATCTGAAACAATAAAATTTAACTACTTTTCAAGAAAATATTTTTTCCTTCGCCTTCTTGTTCTTTACTATCTATAACTTTGCTAAAAACAAAAAAAAAAAAATTAAACAATCAAAATGTAGTTATATGATGACAACGCGTCTGTTGATTGTTCTGTTTTCACTCATTTCCCTGTTTCACTTTCCTCTCTCATAACGCTAGGTTCCCTCTGCCTACCCTGCTAAAATTGGAAAACAGCGTGAAAAAAACCCCCAAATCTACATACAACTATATTAACACCATAATCTATCAATGTTAATGCGTGTACCGTGTATCATCAATGTTTACCTGACGTGATCGGGATAACGACATTATCGTCAAATTATGACAAATAACCTCAGCGGGCGTTGAGGGTGTCATCAATCAGGGGTTGGTTTCACGCGTCATGACAATTAATCTGGTATATGAACTTAAGGGGCGAATATTGATGTATTCATCTATACTAGTTGCGCCTTCCTAGATTTGATGGAAATCAATGTTGGGGTCAATTTTTTTAATAACAATCTATATATGTTTATAAAACTATTCCGATACTAACTAACTGACACACAGCTTACAGTCAAAACTACTACAATTAAATAGTTAAAATTTGCGAGGATTTCTCAAAAGTGACGGTACAGGACAAGATGAAATTTTTCCTAATTTTTTTTTGTTTCTCTCATAATCCCCGCACACAGGAGGGTAGGTAGAGGGAAAATAGTATTATGACACCCCTCTCGCCACTTTAAGTCGAATTCTGGGAGAATTGCGTGTTGAGTGGCAAAACTCAATGCCGCTCTTTTGCTTTGCTTGGAAATCGAACCCACAACCGTAGCGTTACAATTACATGCCTATGCCTTTACGCCACGACAATCTCAATAGGTAAATATCAAGTTTGATTCTCATCTTCATGACAACTCATCTGGGACATTCTGTAGGTTTAGTCACAGCATATTGTTTATTGACTTATTGTCCGATAGATCGAATATGATAAGTAGACATTGCACATGGCATGTTTCTGATCGTAATATATTTCTTGGTAGACGAAAATTCAATTTATTTTTCACATAGTGTAGTCATATTTTATTCATGTTTTTTTTTACTTCACGCTGTAGCAGCCGCACATAGTAGGGTAGGCGGAGGAAGCCTGGTGTTAAGATACTCCGATAGCTACTGTTCGACGAAGTCTGGAGCCATTGGCTGGCTCAATGTCGCGCTTTACTTCAACGGCAGGGTGAAAAAATTAAAATATTTAATATTTAATTTCCGCGAAAGGGGAACCCACCCACAACCTGTCGCGTTTTTACCTAAATCAATATGTAATTCAAATACGATTTAGTTTTTGGGTAATTTAGCTTTTCACGAAAAACCTGAGAACACACAGGCGTAACAAGTCAAATGTTATCGAAATAAAAACTATATTGAGGACGTCATGGAATAAGCCACGAGGAGTCTAACCGGACATAGTAATTGTAGGTTCTAACCTGAGTCAGTAAAATATTTGTAAGCAGCATCACGCTTTTTCCTGTTTAACGAGATGAAAAGAGGAGACGTTTTGTATATGAGATTTCACTTGTACTAAAGATTGCTTTTCCCTGCGTCTCATTTATATTATATATTTTTTAGTATTTTGTATGCCTTCCTGTCTTATTGTCGTTAAAAAAATATTTTAAAACTTCTAAAAACGCAATTTTATACACTGAAAAACACTTAAGAAATAAAAAAATCCAGAGATGACACACTTATACGTACGGCTTACATGAATTATTCAAAAGCTAATAACCTCGGCTAAGTTCCGTGCAATTTAAAAGTTGTGAAATGATTTATGGTAAAGAAAGTTCGCGAAATTGACATTGTCAATAATATGCTACATTGTAGGTTGACATTTTAGATTTGAGTTTTTTAGAATTTTCCTCCTCCTCTGTGTGTTCTCCATACGAACTGGCACTTTCGGTACCCGTATTCAAAGAAAAGAACAGAATTTTCTTTATATCAAATAAACTATTTACTCAAAGAAAAAAGAAATAATCTAATATTTCTTTAAATATTAAAGAAGCTGAATGATATCATCTGTAAACAAATTAAATTTGCCATGGGCAGAAATCATAAAATTATTAAATAAATTCAGACATATTAAAACACAATCCACTGAAAGTTCCATATCATAAAATAAATGTAAAGCCTTCAAACAACGTCCTAATATCCGGTTGACCCGCGATTACCAACCGATCTGACGCTTATTACGAACACTTCCGCCCTACTCTCATGGATGGAGCTATGAGATTTTAATGTGTCGCACCTCCAGTTCTGCATTATTCATGGGTGCTGGATGCCTTCAGGATTTATTCTGTCGGATTTCGCTTTCAAAGATAGGCCGGTCGCGGATAAAGAGAATGAACGTAATGTTCCGAGAGTGATAAAGTGTCGTTTCGTTTTATTTGCACACAGATTTATTTATGGGCCAATGTTGTTCAGCCTATATAGAGAGATAGTTTTTCGATTTTTGAAGAGAAAGTGTATTTTATTTCGGATAGAGACAGGATTATTAAAGGACATTTAATAAATGTAAGGTTCTGTTTCGTAAGTAATTGGCCATAACATATTATGTATTTGTGATGTTAGTGCGTGAAAATATCGTCATTTTAGTTAACTACTTTATACTACTTTTTTTTGTGGCTCTTGCCACCGCATTTCGCATTAGATAATGCCGGGCCCCGGCGCCCTTCATCTCCACCTTAAAGGCCGGCAACGCACCTGTAGCTCTTCTAATGTTACACGGGGTCGTGGGCGACGGTGATCACTTACCATCAGGTGACACGAACGCTTGTTTGCCTTGTCCTGTCCCATAAAAAAAAAAGAAAAAAAAGTTAACTACTTAACAATGTACAAACAATTAAGTCAAAACCAATATTGGTCACAAACACGCCGCCCGCCAAGTTGACATGTCATCGGGCCAGTAACGAATTCACTGCATGAATATTATATTCAATTGCCGAATTGAAATCAATTTTGTTTTCAATTTCGCTAAAACTTTTCCGACTGGATCGTGGATAAGGTGCAAATAGCGTTTCGGAGCATTAATAATTCGAAGCCATCGCACCAAATGGACGGATTCCATTCGAAACCTGGAGGGATTAGGGGACCGTAGATGGAAGTAGCGTGGGTGGAGTCACGCTAGATTGTCTATGTCTTTAAATGGATTTTTCAGTTTCATTTTCTATGAATATTAGTGAGGGCCGAATCAATTTTTTCGGTCACAGTCCGATTCGATTTCCATTAGTCGAGCTATCTTTTTTTATATTATCTTTTTTTTTTAGTTTCACACCATATTCCGGGAAGGGAGAAGACTACTAGGGAAGAATTCAAGAGGCATTGCGTATCGAGTGGCGACCTATATTTTCTACGAGTATTATAAAACAATGCTGCCATATGGCAGACCTTCCATTATAGTCTAATTAAGATTTTAGTAAAATAAGCCGTAGTTCATCGTGAGCTGTTAATAATAGGCTTATCGCAAACCGCAAAAGACCTTAATGAATAGTAGCACTTTACCGCGGCTTTGTTTATCTTATTAAAAAAGCTAAAGCCCGGTTTCTACTGTGGAGCGGAAGGAGAACCATTTATTGGTGTCAATGTGAACCTATTTCAACATTAAGTCAAACATTAAGTCTAAGCATTAACCGCTCACTTCTCTATCGTGCTGGAGACATCACGATAGCGAAGTGAGTCCATACATGACACATTAACTCAGTGCATTCTTGACTGCAGATGCAGTGGGTTATATTTAACTACGGTATAAAACCACATTTGAAAGCTACTCAATTATAAAATTGCCACCACTAAAAATATTAATCAGAAACAATATCACCAAAACCAAAAACTCAATGAAAGTTTGCGTTACCAACCAGTAAGCGACTATATATAAGCGACAATTGCACTCAAATTTCCTACAAAATCCCCCTATATAGGACACTCGTCGGGGCACCGTCTACATTTTCACGAGGAGTTTGAAGCGCACACATCAATAATTCGGGACAAATTCAGTTGAATCCCGTGGGAATGCATCCGATACGGCGTCGCGTAGGTATGAACAAATTATACCGATAGAAGGCTAATGCCACCCAAGATGTGCTAATGTTCACTTATTTAAAGCATGTACATGGATGGTACATTTTGTAACAGGGTCACAGAATAAGCATGTAAACTTAATGTTATGTTGGAGGCATTGGGTGTCAAGTGGCAGGACTCAACGCCGCGTTTTGCATCGATACCAGAATGAAGAAATGAACATATTAAATATTTCATTTCCAACACTCAATGTCGCGTTTTCCTTGCTAATATAGCCGTGAAAAGAAAATTATTCATTCCGCCGGGTAAGGATCGAACCCACAACCGTCACGTTCACAGTAACGCCGGGACGATAGCGTATAGAGTATAACATATATTTTTTATTATTATACAAAAGTAAAAATACAGTACTACACCAAATAGAAGATGAAAATTTCAAATAACACAAGCATGGTATCTTTTATCAGATTTAAGTTTCCCATTCGATTGAACGAACACTGAATGCAGTCAGTTGCCATTTGTTCTTTGATTTCTCTACCGAATTTTGCAATCGAAAGATATTGGAAGTGAATATTTGGGAATTGTGGAACAAAAACCAAATAAAAAAGTGTATTAAATATTTCTTTTTTTTTTATTTTCCAAAATCAGCTTCACGTACTGTATCCCGCACACAGCGGGGTAGGCAGAGGTTACCCTCGGGTTAGAGGAGACCCTCGTGTTAAGACATTCCATTCCCCACATTCTGCCGAAGTCTGGAGGAGTCATTGAAGCTTCGAGCGGGAATCGAACCCACAACTGTCGCGTTTACGGGCGGCACCATTGACCACTGCGCCACGACACATATTAAATGTATATGAATAACGACTGAAACCATATTTCATACAACGAAAATTACTAACAACATTTTCATAAAACAACCTTCAATTACTTAATAATAGGCTGCAGACGTATATATTACATAGAATTATAGTAAAATATGTGATACCGCCCTATAATTTACGTAGTGAAATAACCCTTTTTTGGCCTTCACTTTTGTATTATATTCAGTTAAAATTACTGAAAAAAGAAGAGTTATCGATAGTTTTAGTTAGAGTGGGGTAAAAGTTACAAAACTGAAATTATTATAGACAAAATTATATAGTTTTCATTTAATTTAATTATATAACGGGGCCAGCCATGGCGCAGGGTGAGATTGTCACTCGAGTAAATGAAATATTTAAGATTTCCTCGCTCTGGTAACGACTAACGAGGCAAAGCGACGTTCAGTGACTTCACTCATCACGGAATGCCTTCAGATGTCAGTGAAACGTGGGGAACAAGAGTGTGTTATTAGGAACACAGTGTCTTCACACTAGGACCTAATTAGTTCTTGCGTAAGAGAAATTAAACAATATAATTTTTGGTTTAAGATTTTGGATGAACAGATAAGCACAAGCACACAATAAATAATGTACTCGTATGCATGTAAGTGATTTTCTCAAAATCTCAAATTCCTAAGGGAATCGGCAAAAAAAGACATTTTATGTGTCGAAGTCCACGCAAATGAACTGTACCTCGTTATAATACAGTGGATAGGCACAGTAAATATATGTGAAAAAGGAAAACAACGAGCATGCTATGTTTCATACTATACACGTTTCATACAAACTCTATGGAAGAAACAACTGCGTAATGACGTCGTTAAAAGTTACAGATTTAAATTATGAATATAGATATCTACTATCTATATTTATTTAAATTCAAATTCACATAATTTTATTCAAAATAAGGAATTTTATAATTTATGAAAGAAAAGGGCATCTCAAGATCGCAGATATAAATACAGGGCTAAGTGACTTATATTTGACATATAGCATATATGTCAAGTTGGACAGTAAGCTTGGACAGTAAGCCCAATTTTCGAGACGAAATGGTAATAATTAATTCTGCCGAGTGAGCATCGAACCCACACACCTGTCACAATCAGATGTTATGCCATAAAAAATATACAAATATGAAAATATTTTACAGTAACGTCGTCGCCCAACTTTATCTTATAGTCTAGATAAAAGTTAATAACCTAAGGTTTTCTTAGCAACGTAAAGTAAAATAAACTAACTTCACAACAAACAATAACTATGCGGCGAGACAAAGCGCACAGTGCCTTAAACAAACGACAATGCATATTATTTATACTTCCACACTGATGTTACAAAACGTGAAGAGTTTGTCTGGTCAAACGCACCAATCTCAGGAACTACCAGTTGAAGTTGTTTCTTTTTTGGGTTGACGTCACGTTTATCTTTTCTATATAACCGACTGAACCTGCTGTTAAAATTACCTTGGACATTTAATATGTACACGAATGTAAAAGATATAGACATTAATATCTGAAACTTATGTCTCAATTGCTGTCTTGTTATTCGACCAGGCGGACGAAGCCGCGCGTAAATGCTAGTACATCATATAGCTTATGAGACAATAGTCTGACTTACTTGACAAACTATTCTGCATGTACTAAATTATTCAAGCGACGGCACCGAGGTTTTAAACTTTGACCCTCAGTTTTATAAAGAAAAAATGTAACCCACACGTCTCAGTGCTCTTTTATGAGTGGCTTCATAAGTTATTGCTGGTACACTCTTCTAAGAGTTCATACTTACTGTTCTACTCGAAAAGTTTCTCGAGTTAAAGGTGTTTTAAAATTTTTATGCATGTGCGTTTAAATTTTTCCTGTGTATTATGTTCAAACGAATATCGTGCTAAGAACTGATATTCACTGAAAATCTTCAAGACGTCCATTTCACGCTTTCTCAGAGATATTCATTACACATGATAGATCTATTTTATAATTTAATTTTATATTTTAAATTTATTTTTCAAACATTTTTGAGTTCGATTCCTATTCAGGGGAACAGAATAATTTTTATTTCCTAGCTCTGGTAACCCGTATTAGAAATAGTGTAAAGCAAAAAATAAATATTTTCCAGGTGTAGTATACGAAATGACAGCTTAATAAATATTTCAAGAACAACATGCAATAAGAGAGTCCGAAAATCCGCAACAACGGCAAGAGGTATAAGTAGTCAAACAAAGGATGCGCTCGCACCTACAATATACTCGTACAAGACGATCTACCGACTTCCTGCTAAGTTGACAAAGTACACACTAAATTATGTAAGATACGGTAGCGAGGCTTTAAACTTTCTCCCTCTCGTAGAGGACAAACTGTTCGCACTTGGTGGGGGGTGGGATTTTTTCTAACTTTTCACGTAATAGTTGGGACTTTATTTGAATATATTAAAAAAAAAACCAGTCAAGTGCGAGTCGGAGACGCCCACCTAGGGTTTCGTAACAATTTCAGAATTGTATGACAACGAAAAGTACAATCAATGAAAGTTGACAAAATTCAATTTGTGGGTATATGCATTATTTTTTGTACGATATGAACTATAAATATAAGTTTGTAATTAAATATTAATAAATTTTTACTTTTCCGATTTTTCATTTTGGTAGGTGGTAAGTTCTTACTTCGTGTCATATTCAATAAAATGTAAATTCACGGTAAAATCGTTAGTTCGTACCTTTTGGTTCCATTGACTTAGAAGCCTCATTTTTTCTCATAAAATATTAAATGATTACCGCCGTGGTTCTGTTGGAACATGCTTGGTGGAATGTATAGGTAATGTGTTGAGATCTCGGTATTGTGGTGTTGATAACGACAAGAAGCTTATTGATAATTGATGAATGATTTGCGGGTCAGGGGTTACATTTTACATATGCGGGATTCCGCAAATATCGGGATTGGATCTACGCTGCGTATATAAGGCTCTACGTTGCCTGTTAGTCACTCATAAAATGCAAAATACCTCTTAGCAAGCTGAAAGTAAATTATATCACTGTTCTATGCATATATGTATATACCTGCAAAAATGTCAAAAATATAAAAATTTGTCGAATATTTTATAAGAAGTATTTAAAAATATTTTTACGAAAACCCAATTTAAGAACCATCTCATTTTAAAATGAGAGACGAAAATTAAAATAACAGTTTGATTAAATGTACAAAATAAACAGTCAAAGGTTACGCTTAGGTTGAGAAGCCATTTTAATATTTTTAAAACAATCATAATATTTTTTATTTGAAATATTAAATTTCAAATATTTTTTATCTTGTACTGGACTATTATCTACATATCTCTTTCGCCTCGTCCACTGTCATCAACCTCTTCATACATGCCCTCCGGGGGGCCCTCGTGCCATTTACGTGACCTTCCTCCATTATCTTTGATCTGTTTACCGCATATAGCAGGGTACGCAGGGAGCTTAGTCATCAAGACACTCCGCTTCCCACTTTCCGCCGAATTTTGGACGCATTTCCTAATAAGCGGCGGAACTCAACGCCCTGCTTCGCATCGCTACCAGAGTGAAGAGAAAAGAAGAAAATAGAGAAGAGTGGGAACTGAGCTCAAAACCTGTCGCGTTTTCAGTAGCACGCTTGTGCCCCTGCGCTACGACGGGCATCACTACGCGTACATCCTAGCATACGTCCTTTAAAAGAAACAAAATTTAACACTGATCCCGCACATCTTCACATATCCCGCACACAGCAGGATATGCAGAGGGAACCTAGTGTTAAGACACTCCGTTCCCCACTTTTCGCCGAATCCAGGATGCAATTCATGTAAAATATATAAATAAACGTAAATGCATAGTGAGTTACATTGTGAATAACCAATCAGGTAAGTGAAGTCAATCCATCTGATGGCAATCTTTCCGAAACACTTTAAAACGGAACTCCATAAAGCTGAATTGTAAGTTTACGTTTTCCCCATATTTCAATATTATCATGTAAAAATTATATTTTATAGGTAGATGTTTGTTTACGTTAGTTTGTTTCATTATTTATATTATTTTTAATTTTTAATATTCTTAACCCTGAGTACGGTACCAGTGTTACGCGAGAATCCGGAATCACTATTCAATCACAAAACGGACTGGAAGTGCTTTCGCTCATACCTTAATGAAAACATCAGTCTTAAGGTTCCGCTGAAGTCAAGAGATGATATAGACAGCGCCTGTCTGCATATCACAAATATCATACAAGTAGCAGCATGGATAAACACTCCAAGTATGCCATGTAAACCTAAAATCACGGCTTGCGTACCGGCGGAAATAAAAAAGAAAATTGCTGAGAAGCGGCGCCTGAGACGGACTTGGCAGCAGTCGAGATACCAAGGCGATAAGACTTTACTCAATAAAGCCATAAAGCATCTTAAAGTCCTGCTTAAAGAACAATCTAACGAGATGGTTCAAAAATCTCTCAGTAGGATGGCCCCTTCAGGTCTTGGCGACCATTCACTCTGGAAGGCAACCAAACATCTGGATAGACCCCAAGACTCGTGCTCTCCTCTAAGATACCAGTCTTCTTGGGCGCGAACTGATGCTGAAAAAGCAAAAGCGTTTGCTGAACACCTCGCGGAAGTCTTTAAACCTAATGACGCTCATGGGGAGGACACTGAAACTACTAAAATTCTGAACCAACCATTTCAGCTATGCTTGCCCATAACGCCTACTACACCTAAAGAGATAGCGAATGAGATAAAACAGTTGGACTCCAAAAAGGCTCCTGGCTTCGACCTAATTAGTCCGCGTATACTCAAGGAACTTCCTAAAAAAGGCATCACATTTCTAACTTTCCTATTTAATGCCATATTCAGACTATCTTATCTCCCCGATCTTTGGAAGATATCGCAAATCATCATGATTTACAAAGACGGCAAACCTAATCAAGAATGTTCCTCGTATAGACCGATAAGCCTAACGCCAGTTATCTCCAAACTATGGGAAAGGATATTTATTCGCAGACTTAACCAGTCTATGAGTGTAAACAATGTCGTTCCGACTCACCAGTTTGGTTTTCGCAAGGCTCACTCAACAATTGAACAAGTACATCGTGTATATCAAACGGTCAGACAGAGTCTTGAGACCAAGAAGTACTGTTCCGCTGCCTTCCTAGACGTCCAACAAGCGTTTGATCGTGTATGGCACACAGGACTACTATGTAAGATAAAAGATATGTTACCCCATTCCATATATCTAATACTAGAGTCCTATCTATCCAA
Organism: Heliconius aoede; assembly: GCA_037355905.1. Lineage (NCBI taxonomy): Eukaryota > Metazoa > Arthropoda > Insecta > Lepidoptera > Nymphalidae > Heliconius > Heliconius aoede. The sequence continues at coordinate 803,183 of JBAIZZ010000342.1, read as the reverse complement.
TAGAGCCTGCCAGGTTAAAATAGGTGAGGCAAGATCGGAATTGTATCCCATTGTAGCCGGCGTGCCCCAGGGCTCGGTACTTGGCCCCGTGCTCTACAGCATATATACATCGGACCTACCTACCTTGGACTCCGTGACGGTTGCCACGTATGCTGATGACATCGCTTTTCTGTCAGTTGACAAAGACCCCGCGACTGCTAGCAGCAAGTTGCAATGCCAACTTAACCTTACCTCCGACTGGCTGCAGAAATGGCGCATTCGGGCCAGTGCCCAGAAATCTAATCATATTACCTTCACTCTCAGGAAAGAGAATTGCCCCCAGGTAAGCCTCGGGAACAATGCACTACCCCACTCAGACTGCGTAAAATATCTTGGTTTCCACCTAGATAGACGGCTGACGTGGAAATATCATATCAAGCGTAAAAGAGACCAATTGAACAACAAATTCAGGCGTTTAATCTGGATGATGGGGAGGAACTCCGTACTTTCCCTAGATAACAAACTTTTGATCTATAAAGCCATCTTGAAACCAATCTGGACGTACGGAGTTCAGCTATGGGGAGTGGCTAGCAAAAGCCAGATAACATCCATACAACGAGTGCAAAATAAGATCCTACGCACAATAACCAATGCCCCTTGGTTCGCTCGAAACGAGGAGATCCATGAATATCTCCACATACCTACTGTAGCAGCTGAAATAGAGCGCTACAGAAAAGATTACCTAGAGCGGCTACGCGATCACCCAAACCCTCTAGCATTTAACTTGCTGAGTGGTAATGGTGTGGCCAGACTTAAGAGAGGCCAAGTCATATAATAGTCTGAAGGCGTTGGCCTTCATACCTTTAAAACTATATCTTAATTCCACCAAATCCGCTTATAGTCTGGCGACTGATCGCGGATAGCAAAAACAAAAAAAAAAAAAAAAATTATTTATATTATTTTAGCGTTATCCTGATTATAGAAGGGAAGGTAGAAAAAATGTTGTGTCAAGACACTCAGTGTCACTCAGCAAATTTGAGACGCAGCGTGTTGAGTCGAGCTCAAAGGTGCGCTTTATCTTTTCTTTAGCGAGTACGATTTATATCTACGAATGACGGTCGAACCCACAGCCGTCATATTTAAAGACGCTGTATTTTACGTATTATTGTATTATAACAATAATAAGTAAAATAATAAATATTATATCTATAACTAGCCGACCTGGGCGGCTTCGCCCGCTTGAACTATACTAATATTTATTAAATATGTTTATGAAATTATTTTCAGTTGAGGAAGCGAATTCAAATAAACCATGAAACACGTGTTCAATTAAATATTTTTAAGAGATTTCAAATTTTATAAAAATCAGTGACGATTTAAGAAAAATTTCATACAAACTTTCAACCCCTATTTCATCCCTTTAGGTAAAAAAATTACCAAATCCTTTGTTAGTGTGTGTCCACGTTATGAAAATAAATATCTGTCCAAATTTCAAGTTTCTACGTGCGTCTTACCTTACTCAGTGCGTCTTACTCAGTGCGTCTTACTCAAAATTAAAAATTAAATCAGCTTCACGCTGTATCCCGTACACAGCAGAAAGATTAGTCATTTGCATGAAATTACTTAAAAGTTAACCTGCAAATTACAACATCTGTAACAGACCCACACGAGACCAACAAAACAGTATCAGAGGATAATTGTCCATTAAGTCGAAACGTAATCATATTACGAGCTGAACACCACACAAAGGCCAAATCTATAAACAATTATCGTTGCGGGCATTCAAATTTAGCACGCGATTGAGATGCGAATACTGATGAGGCTGACAGGCCTAACAAATAGTCGGTCTGGCGGAAGCGTCGATATGGTATGCTATAATTACTTGAAAAAAAGAGGTTCTATTCATTATTGGACTAGCGACTAGCTTGCGACTTTGTCCTTATAAATTTGTGAAATATTTGCTTATTTAAGTACAGGGAATGACGTTCCTAAATAATATTATATGCTTGCTTAAGATTTCTAAAGTGAAAATTATAAAAACCATAGGATGGCATGTCCGATTTACGATTACGTATTGAAATTATCTTTGATAAAATATCATTTAATGGGATAAGGCTTTATTACAGAGGTTTGAATAGTAGTAATAATATGGTCTATATATTGTCAGCAATTTTGTCAATTTTTTTTCAGCTTCACGCTGTATCCCGCACACAGCAGGGTAGGCAGGTGGAGCTTCGGTGTTAAGACACTCCGTTCTCCAATTTTTGTCAATTTATAAAATATAAAAAAGTAGTAGTAATACTGTAGAACTTTGTTGAGAAGTCGGTTTTTGTGTGAAAACAACACAAACATACATACAAAAACACAAATATTTGATCTTTATAATATAGATAAATAAAAATATTGTAAAAAAACTACTACCCACAATTACTATCGTGAGCACAGTGAGATACGATTTTTGACTTACAGTAAGCAAAATTAATCTTTCAAGACATTGTCTGTTGACCGGCGCAACTCTTTATCAACGATAATTAAATATTAATTTCCTCGAATGAAAAATATAAATTTTATAATCAATCCCTCCATTGAGAATCAGACCTACTACCACCGTGTTTACAGTCCGACTGCCCCCTCCGCCACGAAGGCATCCACGGCCTATAGATATATGATAACAATGTAAAGAACCTAGGTATGTAAGGAATAATTTTTACCTCTTTTCATTTTCTTTACAAACAAAGTGATCGAGTGAGAGATAATTGATAGGAAAAAGATGAAAATTTTAAAATACAGATAATTTAATAGTGAATTAATTTGAAATGGCCGCATAACGCCTAGTATCTTTGTCACAAAATGTGGAGCGAGAAACTATATTATTTATCAGCTTCCGTCTGAGACCTTCCACGCGACCATGCAAATATTTCACTATTATTTTCTCCTTTCCTTCAGTATGATGCAAAAAACAAAAAAAACCGTTTTTATTATACATTCTTATAAAAAACACTTTTAAACTCATTAAGTTGTACATACAGTGGGTTACATAGAATAGATTAAGCCGATGTAATATATATAGCCTTCCTCAAATGAATGGACGATTCAACACAGAAAGAATATTTCAATTCAAACAATTCGTGGGGCTAGCGGTTTCATCGAAGCAAACTATACAGTTTTATATGAGTACAGGTGTATGGATAGAAAAGAAAAGATTTAGATCATGTAAAATAAGTAAAATTCAGGTAAAAATATATAATATAAAACTATGCTTTAAAATATGTTTATAAGTGGATAAAGTGTTAAGACTCTTCCATGCCGTACATTGTGGCCATATAGTTATAGTGTAACAAGAGCCTAGCATTAATATATGTTTAGAATTCGGTGTCTAATCCATACAAAGACGATTACATCACATGCATACTTATCACTACATATACATAGTGCGTACATTAATATTAGTTGTAGAATTTCCTGTGGATTTAATATTAATAAATAAATATATTAATAATACGTATATATATATAATAAGTTGTTTGATTATCACGATTTTAAATGAAAATATTTTAACTGCAAAGTGTTCGAAGCGTCGGCTTTCCAAAAATGTTTTCTATAATCTTAAATATACGCGATGAATCCGGTTAAAATATTTTCGTTTTATATACGTAATTTCATTTCTTCATTTTTTGTTAAATATTCAACGTTATTTTAAAATTATGAACAAATGAAAACGAAAATAATATCAACAAATTGTACGTAAGCTTATTGAAACTCACCAAAACTTATTGCCGTCTGTAAGTAGGCGATAAACATCAACGATGTAACTGGAACAACAAATTATACAATTATATAAACTACACTTAACAAAAACAAAATAAAAAAAAAAACAAATAAAATAACGTTACACTACAATCCAATAACTAGTGTGAATATAAAATAAACAAAATGTTTTAAACTTTTTTTTTCTATTGAATATATAATTTTTTTTTTAATTACAAATAGCTATCGAAAAAAAAATGTACTAAATTACAAATGTTACAACCTAGAGCGTTAAAAAAATTAAAAAAAGAACGTCACAAACGCGAAATACCTTTCGCGATCATTTTTGGCGGGAACTTCTAGCGAGCGTTCGCCTCCCCCTGCGTCAGTGCCAACACTGCCGCGAACCTTACGAAACCATTTAAGTTTTGATAACAGATAAAACGATTTTATTGATTTTATAGATAATTTCTTTCTATCAAGTTATTTTATAAATATGAGAATTAAGTAAAGAATTCTTTTTCAGCTTCACGCTGTATCCCGCACACAGCAGGTTAGGCAGAGGGAACCTCGGCGTTAAGACACTCCGTTCCCCACTTTCTGCCGAATTCTGGAGGCATTGTGTGTTGAGTGGCAGAACTCAACGCCGCCCTTTGACTCGACACCAGAGCGAAGAAAAAGGAAATATAAACGTAAAGAAATATTTCACTTCCTCGAGTGGGAATCGAAATCACAACCGTCGCATTTACGCGCGACGCCCTTGTGCCACTGCGCCACGACGGCCTCTAAAGAAATATTTGAGGTGACTTTAGAATATATTTTTCTTTAGAATATATTTTCACACCGCCTCAAATGGTGGTGGGTTATCTTGTATTTCGTTCATTTGGTACAACAATGACGTATTTGCCCTCTTTGAAGCATATTATATGGAATAATAAGTAGAATCAAACAAAGGAGACGCAAGCAAAGTTTTTAACATTGACATGTTTAACTTTAAATTGCAATGAAGTATGTCATTCTTGTAAAAAATGAACAATCTCTTACTTGTCGATGTCTAAATATGTCGATAATTGTACATTAAAGTCAGCCTGAGGATTCGCTGATGGTTATTATATTGTAACAGATTCGGTTAAATATTAAAACCAAAAATATTAATATTTTTATAATATTTATAAAATGTTATTCGTTACTTAGGAGAGAACAACACTTTTTATGTAAAGGTATAAAAATTTGAAAGTACCGGAATTAGTACCGCATCTCTTGGAAGCCATTGAACCGCTCTGACCACTAGGCCATAAGTTCTCGTTAAGCTGTATCGAAATCCTTATACGCTTATTACAATTTAGGAGGAAATAATAAACTAAGAGTCAAAATGTATTGTTGTAATTCCATTATAATATATATTATACTACATTTTTCACTCATTTCAGTATTTCAAGTTTTAAATAAATTTTAAATAGCTAGTGAGTCTTAAAATTACCGTCCCGTGAATATTCAAGAAGCTTTCAAGAAGTCTAATATAAACTGTGGCGTTTTAAGCGTTATTTTTATGAGGCGAAGCGGAGCCAAGTTATTTTACCTACTTTAACTAAGAAAAACAAACTGGTGTTTACGGGGATTCTACACATCCTCTTAGTGGGTAGTAAAAGATTCCAAATATTAAAAACGCCAGAGTGCACTTGTTATACTACATCTATACTTATAATAAAATATAGGAAGATATTTAAAAAAAAAGTTATTAGGGATCTTTGTTAACGTAATAGAACTCAAAACAATTATTTTTATAATTTTTGTCTGTGCGTTTGTTATGTAATCTAAAAATTGGCTGTATCGATTTAAATGTGGTTGTCACTATTGTATTCTGACAAGCTGCCGTGAACATATAGGGTTTATTTTATTAAAATCGGATGTCAATTTAAAGTACTTAGTTCGATAGATTTGATAATTGCTAACAGTTATTTTCATCGACTGTTTTACTGAATTGACTGAATCTTTAATTTTCAATTTGTATATTTGTTAAAACATCGACATTTCAAGTTTGAGGATACATTAAAAAATGCGCGTAAGCTAACTTACCATCTACCTAAATAATATTTTGCCAGCATAATCAAATAAAATTGCCAAAAGATATATTAGCTAATGAGGTCGTCGTGGCGCAGTGGCAAAAGGTTGTGGGTGCGATCCTCACTCGAGGAAATGAAGTATTTATTTCAATTTATATTTCCATTTCTTCGCTCTGGTATTGAAACAAACTCATCACGCAAAGCTCCCAGAATACCCTCTATACCCTCTGTGTCGAGGAAATAATTAAAATATTAAATATTTCATTTCCTCAAGTGGGAATAGAACCCACAAACTGGTGTCTACAGTTGCACCAGTACTTATACCAGTACACTAAGACTGGCCACCTCATCTCTTAGCAGAATTTAAAATTTTAAAAATCCCTTTACCAAAAGTACCACTTCTTCAACTTGGCAATGTATGTAGCTCTTCAGCTACTATATTGATTTTCATAAAACATTGCTAAGAATCACCACTATGGATAAGATGTTCGATTTAGAAAACTACACTCAAATTGCTTCATTAATTCAAAGTCAAATAATTTTATTCAAAATAAAGTTACATACTTCATTTTTTGATGTCAAATAATCTACCACCAGTTCACTAAGTTAATGCCTCAGACCTGAGAAGAACTGGTGCAAGATATGATGCTCATTTTTTTAATTCAAGAGCTACTGTGCCACAGACGGACACACAAGACTATTCTATCTTGGAAAGATTACTCTATAGTATAGTATAGTGACATTTTTTCATTTAAAAATATATTATATCTACCACACAATCAATGGAAATATAATAAAAATTACTGTAATTTATTTTTCTTTGTCGCATTTGGTAAAAGCCAATTTTTTTACTTGAATATCTTGTACCAGACATAAAGATATTTTCATAGCAAGTGTCCTACAATTAAAATTGCTCTTAGCAGGGTGGAGGAAATTTGTAAAAATCTCCCTATAGAGATGCTAACAACATAAATAAGTTGTAAAGTGTATAATTTAAACTACCTTGATGAGATTGTATGGCAGAGCGCCTAGTCTGTTGCTAGGAGGCGCAGGTTCGAGTTCCGGTACATTCAAAGTTTTATTCCTTTTTAAATTAAAATAACTAAATAAATTATGTTTCTTTAAGCTGATTTACAATAAATAAATTTCAGTTTCAATAATAAATTATATCAAAGTTCAGTTAAACGAAAAGTTTAATTTAGCTATTTTAAATGTAGGTATCTTAAAATCAAGAATACACAAACCGCACTTCACGGATATTCATTTCAAATATACTAAAACTGGTAAAATTTATGAGAATTTCTTAGATATATATCTTTAAGACTTATCGAGGCACATATTGATTGTGTTAGTTTTCGCTTATGTATATGTATAATTTAAAATAAGCACTCGTATAAAAATGTAACTGTAATTTCTTATCGATATCGAAACTACCATATCCTAGTCAGTTCATTTTGAAAACTTTTTTGACATTTCCTTAACGTTATTTATTAGTGACGTTGACATTTGACAGGTATAACGTGTTCTGATTGACAATAAATGTTCCTTGTAAAGTACTCGTCCTCTTAACGTTCAATGTTTGTTAATGTTTTTGTTTAATCCTTTATGTCAATTTTTATTTAAATATATTAGATATAATAATATTAAACTATAAACTCACATATTTGTAAAATATTATTTATAACTAATCCATGTGTTATATCATGTGTTATATTCTAATTAAATATTATTGACAATAGTATACTTGACCTCTTTTTGACATGCACTCTCCTATTGTGTAATATAGTCTCTTTTTACCGTAGAATCTCCTTTACGTGTTCTCCATACACGAAATGAGCGTTTTCTTAAATTCGATTTCTTTTCTCATCTAGTCTCTTTAAAACAACGGCTATTTTTCTTTCTATCCATTTTAGATTTAACACGTACACATATTAATAAAGCTACTGAGCGACTGTGACGGATTTTACTAAGAAATATTGTCAATAATATATTTGACGTAAGGCCGTCGTGGCGCAGTGGCACAAGAGTGCCGCCTGCCGAGTGCCGCCAAGAGTGTTTACAACACGACGGTTGTGGGTTCGACCCCACTCGAGGAAGAGAAATATTTCTTTACGTTTATATTTCCATTTTTCTTCGCTCTAATGTCGTGGCAAAGCGCGGCGTTGAGTTCTGCCATTCCACAAGCGATGCCTCCAGAATTCGGCAGAATGTGGGGAACGGAGTGTCTTGACACCAAGGTCAAGTCCTATCCTGCTATCCTGCTGTGTGTGGGATATAACGTAAAGCTAATATTGAGTATTATGTGGGCCCATAAGTTGATCAGTATTATTGTCAATTTTGTAATACATTATTGCGTGTGTGGCTGGCTTTACGTCATGTTATTATCAAACACTGAACGTTGAATTGAATGTACACCTGCAGTATACACTTACACTGTGTACTTGTGCAGTAAAGTGTTGATATGACTAAACTAAACACATTATATAGAGTGAATTATAATAAATAAAAAGTGTCTCGAATAAATATCCTATCAGCTACATAATAGTTTTAATATATTATTAGCATATTGCACTTTATTGTGAAATACATGTATTATTTTTCACTTATTATAAATTTAATAAGATAAACTGAAATTATTGTAAAAAATACTGCATAGTTATAATTGCGAACTGTGAATCTGTAAGTAGTAATTTTTTTATCTAGAAGAAAAAGAAACTAATTCCATTTTCATTCAATAAACTTTATTAATTTTAATTTCTCAAGAAATGATGGAGGCTACAAAAATAGTTACTGATGAAGAGTTAAAAGAATACTTCCCAGATTTACCTGGTGGACCTTTAGATGTGTTTAGAAAGCAAGCCTCATTTAATTGGCGACGCATGAAACTAGTTTATAATAATTTGTCAACAATAAAACTAAAAGTAAGTACTAACTTGTTTTTATTTTTTAATTAATGTTTTCTTAATATTTTAAACTTTGAAGTATTTGTAATTAAATAAGGCTATATTTACGTGTATTTGGTGATTTATATTAAGTTTTGATTTTTTATTTAAGTTGTTTTCTTTTTGCATTTTACTTAAGAACTTTTATATGTTTCTATTGAAAATGTCATTATACATGTAACTATTAGACCATATGGCATACGAAATACGAAATCAAATACAAAGTAAAGTAAAAATATTTTTACTTGGTAGTGTTACATATTTTTAAATCAAAATCTTTTTTTAAAATGTATATAATATTTTAAACATTGACCACTAATGCCATACAGATGTTTTCCAAAAGCTGCAAATTTGAATCTCAATTATCATATTTTCTAAAAAAATTTTTCAATCCTTAGTGTAAAATAACATTTTAAATAGGATAAAAATAATAAAAGAATTTAATTAATATTATATCTATTATTATATATAGCATGATATTTGGAAATTTATGGAAGACCATCCTCTCTTTCATCACTCAGATGCATCACTCACTTTAGATGAAGAAAGGCATATTACCATAAAACAAATGTATACTCTTTATAATGAAAATTTTGTACCATTGGAAAAGGTAAGAAACTTAAACAAATAAATATGACTTTCAGCAAAATAAAAAAGTCAATGTGTATGGGTGGCAGGTATAAGCTGTAGCCTATGTGTAATTGTGGGGTAATTAATTTATAGTTTTTAGTGGTCTCATAAAACAACATGACATGCTGACTTCCATCACGAGGTAATATCTTAAATGAAGGCAGAAAGTGGAGAATAATATCTTGATAAAAGATCTCTCTGCCTACCCTTCTATATGAGGCAATACAGCATGAAATTTGGGAAAAGATATATTAAAAATACTTATGTAATATATGAAAGTCTAGTATTTAGAAGATATATAGAGTTTACTTAATTATATTTGTGAACTAGAAATATAATATAAATTCAAGCGCTAAATTCTTATTAATTAATAATAATTATTTATTCACTAGTTAGCAGAAGAGCCCAAACTATTCCAAGCGGAAACCGAAGCTATGTTCATGTTCAACAGTTCTCTAGCGGTTAAGCTATCATTAACATTTCGTATGTTCTCAAATACAATACAAGGAAGCGGCCGACCTCATCACTATCATTTCATAGAAGACACACAAAAAGGCAAAATCGGTGGTTGTTTTGCTTTGACAGAAGTGTCTCATGGTTCGAATGCTAAAGGATTGAGGACTACCGCAACTTATGATGTGGAGAAAAGGCAATTTTGTATACACTCCGCAGATTTTGAGGCGGCTAAATTTTGGGTTGGATGTATGGGTAAGTTTTAGTGTGATGTTATTTTTTAGGGGCCCGTTTGTTCCTGTCAAGATATAGAATTTAGGGTTCATTACCTCGACAGGAACAAACGGAACCCTTATTGTTGTCTGAACCCACTTTGTTGCCCCTCCGTCCGTCCTTATGTCAAGACCCTGTTTCTTGAAATTTTGTTTGTCTTGTTGAAATTTATATTAAATACGCAGGTCTACTTTCCCTTGGAGCTGTGAAAAAATCAAACTTTTAAGCCAATATATAAGTCAAAAGATACAGCTGTTTTATGTCGCAAATTTTCGAAACTTGCAAGGGAATCAAAACTTGCAAGCTAATTCCCGTGAATTCAGAATGTTGAAATATACGCATCTTATTATATTATTATTTACGCATGTTATTCCACACTTAGTAAAGAAAAATACTATATTAGAAAATTAATAAAAATTTGAACGAGATTTGAACCCTAACGTTCTCAAGAACGTATGAATGTATGACTTGCTATGTTTTCGAGACATTATTGCAGTCGCGGAACTCAATGTCGCGCCTAGTCTTGTTCCTATAGCTAAGAAATAAAAATAATTAATTTGCCGAGACGGATTGAACCCACAACCGTCGCATATACAGCCAAACAATTTCCATTAACATTGTGTCATTGTACTAACATGAAGGTCAAATTTACCGACGTTTGATATCATCATTATTTAAAAATCTTTTATCAACGTTTACTCATTCGCTTTTTATTATGGATTTTTTATTTATATAAGTAATTAATTCAGCTTGCATAAATATTCATTTATACGTATTTTTAAATGTCCTTAAAACATTTAAAAATACCTAATAAATTCTGTACCTTAAAAATTAAACGGAAGCCTTATAGTATCACTTAGGTCGTTGGTTCGTCTGTCCTTATGTCAAGATTATTTATTTCAAGATAGCTTGGAGGTATCAAGATGAAATTAAAATCATATATCCAAATCTATGGTCCCTTGGAGTATAGAAAAAAAATTACGAAAAAAAAAAAAAAATAATTAAAAAATACGAACGCTTATGTATCGTTTTTGCCGCTTCCCATTGACCTATAATAAGAAAATTTTTGTATATATACCCTCGCACTTTGTCATGTCAGTGTCTTAGTGTCAGTATGCACTTAATTGAATATAAACATATGGTAGAAGCAACAAAGGCCTTTATCAAGCGAACTTTGAAAGCGTTTACATCATGTCTTACATAGAATATGTACTCGTATGAGAAACAAAATTAAAATACAATTGAATACAATTCTCGTACAAAAGTTGGAGGTTTCGATCATTTTCTGAAATTCAGGCTTAGCTTAGCCAGAGCCCTTTCATCTGATTTTTGATCATCTGATCAAGTTTTGTCACCCGTTAAAGGCTACTTTTACAATTTAACCACAAATGTATTGTTTTCAGATTTTTTCCTGAACCAATACTACTTACTTATTATATAATTTTAGGTTATTCGAAAGATCAAAGCAACAAAGGCCTTGATCTTGAACTTGGAACGGATTAACGTAATTTTATACATAGAATATGTACTCGTCAAACAAAATTACAATAACATTCGCTCTTTAGAGGTTCGGCTTAGTGGAAATTATGAATTTTCTTAATTTTTCTTACTTTCGTCCTGTGATGGTAGCAGTTTCAAATACTTGTGTTGTGTGCTTCCTCGATGGATGGATGATGCAAAAAAACCGGTAAAAGTAAGCCCAGCGCACTCACTGGACTTTAAACCATTGTTAAATAACTTTTCTTTCATACAAATAATTGGAATAACCTCAATTTCGTTATCTCATGCTCTTTCCAGCTGAATTTAAAAACGGCATTGTCGTCTTTAAAGTCGAAATGGTTTAATAAATATCCTGGAACATTGTATTTCATGATGTGTAGGTCAAACCCATGTCCACCACGCGTCCAGTTAGACATTTTCCAGCTGCACCCATGACATTGAAACGCATGTGAAGCACAGCTTTGTCCGTGTCATCAATTCAAACCAGTAGTTCCTAAGATTAAGCAAACATACAAACTCTTCAGCTTTCTTATATTATTAGTAATTTAAATTATAACAAAACATTCACAACGATATAAACAATAAAAGTTATGAAGCATTTATCGGAATTTAAGTATATCGACTCTGACCTTAGGAACATTAAAATGTAAATTAACGATTTTGTTTGTTAGTGAAATTGTAAGGAATTAACTCGATTGCCTATTAAATAACTTCAAAATTTTATAAATACTTTTATGTGATTCTTACTCTTTTTACAATAAATTTTTCTTCTTTTTTGTTCTTGAAACTAGCGGATTCAACAAAACAAAGTATTTAATCAATCAGCTTTATGATATTAGTATAGGCATGACTGTGCGGAAATGATGTTTCTTTCAGACATCGACTCATGCAATTTAAAAATCATGAAAAATCAAAAGGGGGAGGCGGGTACTATTCCTTTTATTATTTTAAAGTAATATTCTAAAAATTTCCAAATTCAATGTAGATACTGATACTGAAGCGTTTTTCTAAAAGTCTCTTTATTTTTTAAAACAAAATAGATGTTAGACATTTAAAAATATTAC